>JASXSY010000162.1:0-82703 GCA_034509805.1 Sipha maydis
AAAAAAAAACCAATATCTTTGTCAGTCTAGAATATTATACATTATATTATGTTTTACATGTAATTTTTTGTCAATATTCGCTGTTCAAACGCTTATAAAAAAAAATTGTGCCTATGGATTTTTATAATTTTTGAATGACTTTAAGAACTACTTCTGTGGAATCTTCTATTAAATTTTCAAGTATTTTGTACGAGCCAAATTTTTTTTATCACCGATTATAAAAAAAAATGTAAAAAAATCGAATATTTTAAATGCCTATAAGTGGCTTAAAAATCAATATAATATTTTGAAAAAAATATGACATAAAGGAAATACCAATCTTAACAACTGGTAGAAATTTCAAAAATCTGCGACTTATACTTTTTGAATTATAAAAAATATTTAAAATCGTTTGAGAATAAATCGCTATTTTATGCAATTTCGTAAATATTTAAATTTCAAACAGTCATAAAATTTTTTCCTATAATTCCGGTAGAAATTTTTTTAAAGATTTTTGAAGAGTAGCTTATAGATAACCTCGTGTTAAAATTTTGAACCTTAAGTATGAACAGAAAAAATTTTATGAATTTTTATCTACAAAATAACTTGCAAATTATCGTGATTTTTACATATTTCGTATAAATTGGAACTTTGAGCACTTATAAAAAAAAATTGTGACTTACGATTTTAGATTTTTTTTTATCAGTTAAGGAACAACTTATAAGAAACCTTGTATTAAATTTTCAAGATTTTCTGTGCAGCCAAAACAATTTTATCGTTATTTAAAAAAAAAATACTCTAAAAAATTGAAAACTTCAACTGTCTATAAATAGCTCAATAAAAATTTAATGGTGTATAAAGAACGCTAATCTAAACATTTGGTGAAAATTTCAAGTATTTACATCGATTAATTTTTGAGTTATAGCAAAATGAAAAATTTGATTATGTCGAAAACTGGTTTTGCGTAAAAACTCCCGTTTTTCCCAAATTTGTTTATGGTTTTCCCGTCGCATTTAAAAAATATTGGAAATTTTTAACTTTTGACCCCCCAAAGTACCAAATAGATTCACTTTCCTTTCAGAAAAGTTGCTACATAAGGCAATCGAAGCATTTTTACTGCCCCAAAACGTGTCGACAGACACAAAAAAAAAAAAAAAAAAAAAAAAAACACACATCATTGTAAAATCAATACATTCTTCACTCCGTTCAGAATCTAAAAAAAAAACACACATCATTGTAAAATCAATACATTCTTCACTCCGTTCAGAATCTAAAAAATTTAAAATTGAACTTTAACTTTTTTGATAATTTTTGTCTCCATCACTTTAATAAAATATCTTGATTAGATTATTCAAACATAAAATTTAAATTAATTAGTTAAAGAATTGAATTCCCTCTAGTGGAGTAGGCCTGTGAATCATAAGCGTTTCCTTTTTAACCTCATAAATGATTAGTTAAATAAAAATCTGATTTTAAGTAAAAATATTGTTTGTATTTAATTCATTCAAAGATATGGTCAGGAAGAGTCACGTCTATGGTTCGTGTGGACACCACTTTAAAAATAGCGCGCTGGTGTAATACCTCATGCTATTAAAACACAACAGTACATTTTGTTGTGGTTTTAATAGCTAAGGTGGTGTGGAAACTTACACTCTCTTAGAATTAAGTGCGTAGGATACTTTCTATTCATTTTTTCTCAACGATCAAACAATTATTAATATCATATATTTTAAGTTCATACTTTTTTTCTTGTCTAATATTAATGATATTAAATTGTATTCAATATTTATAACTAGGGCCCGGATTTATATGCAACAAAAATCTATAAAATATGCAATTTCATATCATAAATATGCAAAAAATATGCAAAATATTTTTTTTTACTAATTAACAAACTAAAAGGTTTTGAGTAAAAAATTTACACAATCTAAATATATTATGTATGAAAATTTGCTAAAATTTACTAAAATAATACATACATGAACACACAATGTAAACACTTACATTGTGTAAGTATAAAAATACTATAAATTAATTAGGTAAAGTATTATATGTATAAAATTATTATTATAAAATTCAGAATAACATTATTTTCATAAAATTGCGTTTAAAAGTATTAGGTATACTATTTATATTAAATTATTATTTTGAGACGAATACCAGCATGAAGTAATAAATATCGATTTTAAGTTTTCAAATTGAAAGCATCTACGATTATCTCGAAGCATACTTTTGTACTTGGAAAAACTTCTTTTCACGTCACAAGAAGCTGTCCATGTTTCAGCGCGATGGACTAATCCATGGATTTCCATCAATCCATTCAAATCTTCCATTCATTGATTCGACCTTGTCACCGACTACAGATACATAACTCATGCTGCCATTGTCAACAAACTTATATCAGTGTTTTATTTTTAAGTATTAGGTATAATATTATTATTAGACTTAGGGACTTCTAGCATTTGCATACTTTTTTTAATTATTGTTAAATATAGCAGAGTGCGAAATAAATTCGTTTCTCGGTGCCACGATATCAGATCTAAAATTTGAATTTGCATATTTTTGCATATTTGATAGATTTTGCAGAAGAGTGCATATTTTAACATTTTTATGTTTATTTTGCATATTTTGGCAAAAATTTAAAATTTCAAACTAAAAACTATAGATACATATTACATATACATTAATATTACATATTTCAACCGGTTGAAAAAAAAAATATATTAATAGGACTTAATACATAGTAATATGCTATCTGCAAACTACCTCTCATATCTCGTTATAATTTTTGTGTAAGGATTAACTATAAAGAATACTATAAACCCGTTGATGAGACTACGGATGTCACTGGACGTTTTGTGGCAAATGTTGTAATAGGAACACTGGAAATTGATAGGGCAGGGGAAATTTTTTTATTGCATTGCGAAGAATTAGAGAAAACTAATCATTCAACTATATTTAACTTACCTATTTGACAAAGCAATGGGAATATTATGGCCCGAGGGAGTTCAGCATGATAATGTTTTATTGTTTTTAAGTGATGCTGCCCCGTATATGGTGAAGGCGGGTAAATGTATAAATACCCTTTACTCTAAATGCATACATTTAACTTGCCTTGCTCATGCATTTCAGAGAATTGCCGAAAAAATTCGTGGTGAATTTTCAGATGTTGATAAAGTAGTAGCCTCAGTTAAAAAAGTGTTTCGAAAATCACATATACGTATTAAAACATTTTTAAATATAACAAACAATGAGATTCCGTTGCCACCAGATCCCATATTAACAAGATGGGTGACTTGGATAAATGCCACCTTGTGAAGTGATGTAGTGGAAAATTTGAAAGGTTTGCCTGAAGATATGACAAACGATGATTTGGCATACTTTAATTATGCTCCAATTACTTCTGTAGACGTTGAACGTAGTTTCTCAATTTACAAAAATTTATTGTCCAGTAATCGTCGGAGATTTACATTCGAAAACATAAGAAAGCATTTAATTGTACAATGTAACTTTCAAGAAACTAAAAATGAAGCAGAATTAATGATGTAATTTTTACACAGAACGTATTTTTTTTTTTTTATATATATATAAAACATTTGTGTTATTTAAGTAGCAAAGTTATTTATTTTTTCAAATATAGTTGATGCATATTCAATAATAAAAGTTGTATTCTTGATTAATAATTTTAAACTTTTTATTAATTATTAGATATAAATTTTAACTAATAACTTTTTAAAGTTAAAAGTGAAATTAACTAAGATTTAGTGGACATTTTTTTTTTTTTTAATGCATATAAATGCATATTATAATGCATATTTTAATGATTTTAGAAGCATATTTGTGTATTTTTTAGAGCTATACGTCCCTAAGCCTAATTATTATTATTATAACTTAGTCGACATCATTGTAGGTATAAATAAAATGAACTTTTGTTTTTATTGCTGCTTTGATTTTTATGTATTATGATTGTTATTAACTTTACCATTCCTGGACAAGTTTGACCGACAACGGTGATAACTCATTTTATTCTCATTATATTTTATTATATACTAGCTGAATTGTCCGGCTTCGCCCGTGTGTAGTTTTTGTTTTATCAAAATGAAATTCTTAAATCAACACAAATTGTTGTGTTTTAAAAAAATGTATTTTACTTAATGCTATCAAGTGCTAAATAGTTGTAGTTGCTGAATTTTAAAGACAAAAAAAAAAAAAAATAATAATCGTATTAAAAAATAATTCTATCCTTATATATAACTTTTTTATGAATATTTACAAATTATACGTAGTTGCTCAATTCTAATATGGCTGAAGTCTAAACCTCTTGGTATACCACATTTAGTTTTATTTTGTGGTGCTTAAACGTACAAATGGTAAATAAAATTTAATATTTGTAGTCGAATAATTTAGGGAAACACCACACAAACGTGCACAGTTTACTGATCACAGTCGCAGTACACTGATGAACCAACAATCGGCGCGCGTTCGGCGTCTGATGGATCGTAAAGGGGCTACACGATGCCCATGGTAAACGATCAGTTTAACTGTGCAGTTTATCACGTATGACGTCATGTCTGAGCGATAAACTGAGGAAACTGTACAGTTCTGGCGGATTTTTACGCAGACTTTTGGCCTGCGCGAGATAGTCTACTTTGCACCGATTAACGGCGCAGTTTGATCAGTTAATCCAGAGGTTCCCAAACTGTGCGCCGCAGTGTCTTTCCAAGGAAACCGCAGCCGCGGCGCTTTGATGACCGTTATCTGGTCTAAAAATAAATTACGATTATCTGCCGTAATTACGATCATGTCGATTACGAAAAAAATTAAGATAACGACTGTATGTGTCACTCTAAGGGTGACCGCACACTGGTGAAGCAAAATTGACTGAAGAAATTTAAGTCATATTTAGTCTTTTTGCTTTTAGTCATGATAAAGTCATCGCATACTAGATAAAACTACTAGTCAAATCAAAGTAAATCAAGTAGTCGTCAAAATGTCGTCCGACGAGGAGGACGTTGCTATTCCTATTTTATGGTTTCTTTTAAGAGAAATTGAACAAAAAGAAAATAAAAAAACCTTTATACTTAAATTATAATATAAATATAATATACTACAGTGGAATCCGCTTATTTTGGGCACCGGTTAATATGGGCATCCGCATATTGTGGGCAAACAGGTCTGGTCCCAATACAAATGTATATTAACAATGTTAAATCTAACCGTGTAATATGGGCACTCGATTCGTTTTATGTGGGCAATTTTATTTTATCATAGCGTTAGAATATACACATATATATTTAAAAACGACTAATTTAATCGGATTTCGTCACATCTATGAGTTTGTGTTTATCGAAAGTAATAAAAATCATTATGCCATTTAAACCTTAATCAAATAAGTGGCAAAATAAACATATTGCAAGCAATACAGTTTGTATCCGAGAGTTGGCGAGAAGTTAGCTGCTCAACTATTATGAATTGTTTCGCTCATTGTGGATTTTCTAATTTTATTGGTCCACAACCTGAGTTGACTGAGTTGGATGAACAATTTGTACAAAACCATAACGAATTTGAAAACATTGATGAAAATGCTCCCTGTTTTGATGATAATGAAGAAATTTGTGATGTTGTAGTACAAAATATTCTTAAAAAAAGGAAGTTAGAAGATGATGATGAAGAAGAAGAAGAAAAAGAAGAAGATACCGAACCACCAGTTACAGCTAGAGAGGCTAAAAAGTGCATTGATTTGTTGCAGAAGTTCTTCATACAAGAGGGTAACGAAAATAGTCCGTCTGATAAGCTTGAAGCGTGTGCCCATTTTGTTAACCAGATCCATACTAAACAGCTTAGACAACAAACAATTACAACGTTTTGTATACCTTCCACATCCAAATATTAATTTTATTTCTTGTATATTATATTTAATTTAATTTATATAGTAATTATTTAACTTTTTTCAATTATATGATAATAAAAATAAAAACTTTTTTGTAATTTAATTTTTTTTTTTTTTCTACTAATTTCGGTTTTTATGGGCAACCGCTTAATGTGGGCAAACAGAGCTGGTCCCAACGTGCCCACATTAAGCGGAATCCACTGTACTTAATTTTTATATAATTTTTCTTATTCATCTATCTTTATACATCTCGTCGCTTACATCCCATAAAAATGAACGTTTTTCTATTTCTGTTATTAATAGTTCTACATCCATTTGACTTAACTAAACTATATTTTTATATTAAAATATACAGACAAAATTTAGCAATTGATCGGTTTTCACGATTAACGTGCGTCAAAACAGCGTTCATGTGACCGAGTCGATAATATTCAATAATAAACTACAACGTCCGATAAGGCTCGTTTCACATTACACGGTTTTGATCGTACGGCAAAAAACCGTACGGTAATATTTTTTTAGTGGAACGAAGAAAAGCATATACGCTTTCATATTATACGGTCACGGCAAAATGCCGGCGCCGTACCGTGCAGCATCCGTCTGTTGTCACTGATGGATACGGCAGCCGGACGGCGCAATAAGCTTAGTGGCGAACGTGACCTAAAGCCGCGTCCACACTAGAGCACGCACAGACCGAGCATGTGTGCTCATGCTGTGTGTCGTGTGTGCTCAGTTTAGACGTTTTCACGCACAATAAGCTTATGATTATCACGACGCACAACGAACGTGAGCCGACCGACTCGGCTCGCGTTCGCAGTTCGTCACAAACCCTCGTGCGAGCTCTAGTGTGGACGCGGCTTAATGCACGTTTTCACATTATACGGATTTTATTCGTACGGCAAAATTCGATCAATCACCTCGAGACACGATTTTATTTTAATCTTATTTTATTGTAATCTTACAAAAACTAAACTAAAAATATACTTACTTACTTAACCTTACAATAATATATTGTTTAAATAATGGCAGAATTCGATGTAGAACTTTTAATTACTCTTGTACAAGAGAGACCAATCGTTCATTATAACAACGCGCGAATTGAGTGTTCCTATACAACTAAACCTGTACAAACGTTTACTAATCATAGTAACCGTGTATAAATCATGTTATACCCTACGGTCAAAACCGTATAATGTGTAAAGAACCAATGATCTGGTTTATGCCCGTCCGGTTTTTTTGCCGTATGGTCAAAATCGTGTAATGTGAAACGAGCCTAAGCGTTATTTACGTCCGTCGTAGCATGTATCAGACGTCGTCGACGTCGAACGGAGGTAAATCCAACAGACGTCGTTTGTTTGACTATTTGGTATGATTCTAATGAATTTTAATAACGGACGTCATGACGTCCGTCAATAAAACGCTCGTGTGACCGTGGCCTAATGGAATTGAGATCTCTCAAGTTATGAAATTCATATTTGAAGATCATTTATCACAGCTAGACATCTGGTTTGAGAAGTACTTTACAAATGAAAATATTTAAGATCCATTCAACTTCATTGCTCCATCTGACTTCATTTCGAAGAAGAAAAGTCTGATTGAATTGTCTTAAGGAACCCCACACACAATCAGTTTAACTATACAGTTTATCACGTGTGACTTCATGTCTGAGCGATTAACTGAGGTAACTGTGTAGTTCTGGTAGATTTTTCCTCAAGCTTTTGACCTGTATAATAAGCTCTACTTTGTACCGATAAACTGCGCAGATAGCTCAAGGAATCAGTTCACATTCAGTTCAACACAGTTCACACAATCTTATTTCGTCCTTCTAGTAGTGAGTAACCGTCAGTAAACTTTGATAATCGAACGATTACCGTACTACACCGAACTAGATAACTGAGAGAAATGTGGATATAAACGAGAAAAAAACGAAGTACCCTACACACCTTCAGTTCAGATAACTGTACAATTTTTACTCAGTTATTTACACAGATAAACTGATCGTACATGGGGTCCTTTATGACAGTAGTTTGAAAGCAAAATTTACCAGTATGGAATTGTCCAAATTTTTTATTTTAGTAAGATATGAATATCCACTTTTAAGCGAAAATGCTCTACGTATTTTAATTCCGTTTTCTACTTCATATTTGTGCGAAGCTGGATTTTCGGCGGTCGCCGTGATAAAAAGCAAGTATGGGAAAAAAATCAACATAAAGAAGGAAATGAGTGTAGCCGTTCCTAGTTTGATTCCAAGATTTGAAAAAAATATGCAGTGATTACCAAACTCATCCATTTCACTAGTTAAATGTACAAATACATTTATAAAACTCAAAAACTAAAATAATATGTTTAGTTATATAATTATAATAAAATATTTCCTTACAATCAATTGAAAATTATTCTGATTTTATCTATTTTTATCTAAAAAAACATTATAGGTTTGATAAAGAGCGTTTTGATCAAATTTCAGTTCCAATAGTGCGCCGCGAGACAAAAACATTTGGGAACTTCTGAGTTAATCGAACAGTTTGCTCAGTCTTCTCTAGTCATTTGAAGTTTCTAACCATGAACATCCACTAAGTTTTATTTTGTATTATTTATTTATTTTTTATTATTTATTATATTTTGTAATTATTCTACTACTCAACTGTTGTCACCGCCATGGCAAAAAAAAAAGAACAACTTTTGCATTTTATTGATGCATACAGAATGTTACCAGTTTTTTTTCGGTCACCCATTGTCATCTGCATACGCATACAGTACACTATGACTACACTGCACGAAAAAACTGAGAGAACTGTGATCATAACTGATGGAAAAACTGATGTATCCTACACACCTTCAGTTCAGATAATGGTACAATTTTTAATCAGTTAATTTCACAGATAAACTGCACAGTTAAACTGATCGTGTGTGGGCCCCTTAAGTCGTAACACATTTATCGCATTTCGGTAAGAAATGTATTATTATTTTTAGTCGGTGTTTTCTATACAACTTATTAAATTGAATACTACACATATAGCATCGGAACAATTCATAACGCACACAAAAAAAAGGTCAGAGTTCAGGTAGACGGAAACCCTTGGACTGCCGTGCCGTATTTCCCGTTATCGGCCGACTGCTATTGTTATTATTAGGGCTGGGATTTTAATGTCCTAATAAACCCCGAAAAATGTCCTAAAAAAAAGCTTTTATGACCTAAAAAATCTAAATAATGCCATAAAAAAATGCTTTTATGATCTAACACTTTTTTTATAAATTACAATAAAAAGTTTTAAAAAATGCATTATAAAAATCTATTACAAGTGTAAACTGTAAATACATAGTTTTAGTATAAATCTAAAAAAGAACCGGATGGGCCTCGCTCTGCTGTACAGTTAGGGGTGGAGTGCACCTCGCTTATAGGATAGGTCATTATTATAATGGATTTGTTAAATTTGAATGCAATGATAGATATCATTGTATACGAATAACGATTCTGAACGGAGTTCATATGTTTGTCTAGGATATAATACATTGTTATTTATAAACATTGTAAAAAGTATATTTTATTTTGAAACGATAAATATATTTTTCAATTAGGATGGGTTGGCAGTTGCATACAGCGATATAGTTTGTCAGTTGAGAATAAATTGCTATTTTATGCAGTTTCGTAAATATTTAAATTTCAAACAGTCATACAATTTTTTCCTCTTAGTCCGGTAGAAATTTTTTTAAAGATTTTTGAAGAGTAGCTCATAGATATCCTAGTGTTAAAATTTTGAACCTTAAGTATGAACAGAAAAAATTTTATGAATTTTTATCTACAAAATAACTTGCAAATTATCGTGATTTTTACACATTTTATACAAATTTGAGCATTAAGAGCTTATAAAAAAAAATTGAGTTAACCGATCACCAATATTTTTTAGTTACGATAAGTTTAACTTATTATAAACCTAGTGTAAAATTTTCAAGAGTTTTCGCTCAACCAATTAAATTTTATAGATGTTTAAAAACAAAAATTTAACAAAAATCGAAAATTTAAATTGTCTATAAATAAGTCAAAATATGTCAAAATACTTTGAAATCTTAACCATGTATAGAGAACGTCAATATAAAGATTTGGTGAAAATTTCAAGTTGTTGCGGTTTTTCATTTTTGAGTTAGAGCATCTTAAAAAAAAAACCAATATCTTTGTCAGTCTAGAATATTATACATTATATTATATTTTACATGTAATTTTTTGTCAATATTCGCTGTTCAAACGCTTATAAAAAAAAATTGTGCCTATGGATTTTTATAATTTTTGAATGACTTTAAGAACTACTTCTGTGGAATCTTCTATTAAATTTTCAAGTATTTTGTACGAGCCAAATTTTTTTTATCACCGATTATAAAAAAAAATGTAAAAAAATCGAATATTTTAAATGCCTATAAGTGGCTTAAAAATCAATATAATATTTTGAAAAAAATATGACATAAAGGAAATACCAATCTTAACAACTGGTAGAAATTTCAAAAATCTGCGACTTATACTTTTTGAATTATAAAAAATATTTAAAATCGTTTGAGAATAAATCGCTATTTTATGCAATTTCGTAAATATTTAAATTTCAAACAGTCATAAAATTTTTTCCTATAATTCCGGTAGAAATTTTTTTAAAGATTTTTGAAGAGTAGCTTATAGATAACCTCGTGTTAAAATTTTGAACCTTAAGTATGAACAGAAAAAATTTTATGAATTTTTATCTACAAAATAACTTGCAAATTATCGTGATTTTTACATATTTCGTATAAATTGGAACTTTGAGCACTTATAAAAAAAAATTGTGACTTACGATTTTAGATTTTTTTTTATCAGTTAAGGAACAACTTATAAGAAACCTTGTATTAAATTTTCAAGATTTTCTGGGCAGCCAAAACAATTTTATCGTTATTTAAAAAAAAAATACTCTAAAAAATTGAAAACTTCAACTGTCTATAAATAGCTCAATAAAAATTTAATGGTGAATAAAGAACGCTAATCTAAACATTTGGTGAAAATTTCAAGTATTTACATCGATTAATTTTTGAGTTATAGCAAAATGAAAAATTTGATTATGTCGAAAACTGGTTTTGCGTAAAAACTCCCGTTTTTCCCAAATTTGTTTATGGTTTTTCCCGTCGCATTTAAAAAATATTGGAAATTTTTAACTTTTTAACCCCCAAAGTACCAAATAGATTCACTTTCCTTTCAGAAAAGTTGCTACATAAGGCAATCGAAGCATTTTTACTGTCCCAAATCGTGTCGACAGACACAAAAAAAAAAAGAAAAAAACACACATCATTGTAAAATCAATACATTCTTCACTCCGTTCAGAATCTAAAAAAAAAACACACATCATTGTAAAATCAATACATTCTTCACTCCGTTCAGAATCTAAAAAAAGTTGTACACTAAGCCAGATAGACTTAATCTCATAGACGTGGACTTCGTTCAATCTGAAAAAAAAATATTTTCATAAATTATTTAATAGGTTTAGATCGTATATTTATTTACTTGTACATTCTGAACTGTTACACTGAACCACGAGAGCTTGTTTCAGATTTTCAAATAAAAATGATCTTCTGTTGTCTACCAGTAAGTTATTATAGATGGAAAAACTCCTTTCAACATCTACTGAAGTGATTGGCGAATATTTGAAGAAGGCTAAATCATTCGCTGTAAGATCTTCCGGAATTTCATTTGTTGTGCCTTGACCGTTGAAAATATCAGATATATCGGAAATGATTTTAAATCCTTTGTTTTTATTTAAAATAGTAGTAAGTTTTTGGTATATGATTTTTCCGATTTGATTTGGTGCTTTTTGAATTTCAGCTTTTATTTTTTGAATAATATTAATGGAATCAATCAAAGGTACTCCAGAAGTTTCTAATTGAGCTATAGATGTTGCTAATGTGCTAAAATTTTTCCTTTATATATATATATATTAAGTTATGTTTCAAATTTATATTAGAAAATAAATTCTGAGTTTTAGAAACTGCAACTGCGTCTAATTGATTAATAATTTCTTTAATCAGTTCAAAATGGTCACAATAGTACATAGAAGCATTAAGCCAAGTGCCCCAACGTGTTAATACAGGCTGAGGAGGTAGTGGAATATCTGGTGCCATTGTTTTAAATATTTGGATTCGCAACGGTGCTTTCAAAAATACTTTTTTTACGTTATTTATCAATTCGTCAACATCTGGAAAATGTTTTCTTATTTCTCGGCAACTTTATGCAAGGCGTGCGCCAAGCATGTAACATGTATCATTTTCGAATAATAAGTTTGAATCGATGTGGCTGCTTTTATCATGTACGGAGCAGCGTCACTTAAAAATATAAGGACATTATCGTGTATTATTCCTTGTGGCCATAATATTGATAAAGACTTATCCAAAACTTTAGCAATTGTACTGTGATTGGTTTTTTCTAATACTTCTGAATTTAATAGAAACATTTTACCTATGTTACTTACTTCTAATGTACCTATTATAACATTGACAACATAACGATCATTGGTGTTCGTCGTTTCATCGATAGAAACCCATAATTTTGTATTTTTTTCGTATGACCTAATCATCTGTATAGTTTCATCGTAACATACTGACGTAATTTTTTCGTAATGTAGAACGATCAGGCGTTTGTTTATTGGTATATTTTTCCAAAAATTTAGAAAACGCAGGATTTTCGAGTTTATTTAACGGAATATTACATGACAAAAATGTACGAGTTAAATCTAAAAAATATTCCGACCTGTTTAGTACGTCTGTAATAAAACTTTGTGTATTATTTTTTTCGTTTTGTAATTTACTCCGTTCTACTCCATTTATGTGTTTATCTCTTGACAAATGTTGTTGTACGGTAAATCGTTTTTCAGCACCAACTTTCACGTTGCATATTTTACAAAATAACACCAATCCGTCGGTAGAAAAAATATTATGTCCATATTCTTGTACAAACGCACGCAGCCAGAGGGGGTCCATGGGGTCCGCCCCCCCCCCCGAAATGTCATCGACGAAATTTTTTTTAGAATCTGAGTGGAACGAAAATGCTAGTGTTTTTACAATGCTTTTTTTTGTACTGGTAAACCTAATAATTAATTATAATATGTTATGGACAAAACTACAAAATAATACGGTTAGCACACACATAAATATATATATATATAGGTACTAGTATACGTATACCATATAACTGGGTATGAGGTAGATATATATTATATATATATATATATACATAGACGATAGAACCAATAGAAACAATATTTACATAATATAGCATTCTGTTGGTCATTATGAATTTAATTTTTGATTGATTAATAAGAATAGTTAAAATTACTTATTATTATTTTTTTTTTTATGACAATGATACTGAATACAGATACAGAATTTGACGGTTTTTTTTTACGTCACCGGAGACGTACAAATACATGTTTCACGTGAATAAATGACAAATGACAAGCATAAGGCAAATAATGAGATTGAAAAATTACACATATTATAATGAATGGGATGTGATATAATATATGTATATATATAATACTATACGCGTAACAAAATATAAATCTAAAAACAAACAAAACAGTACAACGAAAACGTACAATGCGTACACAATCAGTCATGTTGCAGACGGCTGGTTTCGCTTAGAAAAAAAAAAAAAATTACAAACGACGATATCCGTGTTAAATAATAGTACACATGTTACTGTCGTACAAACAAGATGTACTTCAGCGTGGCTTTAACTGTGAGTGAAAAATAATACGGTTTTTGATTTCTTGCCGTCGGGAATGATGATAAAAAAAAAAAAAAAAAAACATTCACGGTAATTTACCAAACGCTGGCGAAACGTATCCCGTGGAAGTGCCGTAATCCGTCTTCATCTGTATGAAACTTCGAACACCAACTGAGGAAAATAAAACGTAATATTACCGTACGGATAATATACTATTATCATAGGCGTGCGCAGACCTGTATATCAGGGCGTGCCTACAATGCTTATGGGGCTATCTTAACAGACCGTGTAGGCGAGTTTAGTAATCCTATATTTAATAAATTATAATGTATAAATAATTAAATAAACATAACTTTTTTTACTTGTGGTAAACTAGTCCCAACGAATATGTTTTTCTTGCATATCGTGTACTTTTCTTAGATAGCTTCAATTATTTATGATTTATAATTTCGTAGTCAATTGTAGCTATTATATAATTATAATAAGTCTTTGCACGAACATTTAGAAAATTTAGTTTTATTTTTTCTACAACGAAACATCATTTATTTTTTACTAAATATTGTAGAATAAATTATATTTAATTAGCGCAACATTAGTTAAAATATAGGCCCCTTTTTATAAATAGACGAAAGTGGTCAAATGGAAATAACTGCAGCAGATCCGTGGTCATGTAAAAAGTTATCGTAAGGAAATCCAAGATATTGACAGTTACGTACTTATTTAAGAATATAGTTGTTTTGTTAGGGATCATAATATACGTAGGTGCCTATAATTGTCACAATATGTATTGATTATTAAACACGAGTACACACTTTTTCAATTGAAATTAAAACAAACGAATTTTATAATAACATCCAACGGAAAAAATGTTAATGTATCATAAGAGTTCGATTAAACCTACGTTTTATCTGTTGACCATGGAACAAACACGAGTCGGCGAGAGACAAATCAATCAAGGCAACATAATCATCAAGACGCAGAAATGCAAAGTTACACTAGACAAATGGTAGGAGTTGTGAGTCGAAACCAACAAGGCACAGTGAACGAAAAAGTTAATTTCAGACATCAAATGATGGATGACGGTGTCCTATCAGGAGGTGGGATTTCACATGTCACAATCGTACACAGGTCACGAGTGCTTCCAGAGTTACCTGTTTATGAGGAAGAGAGCCGATCAACCCGGGTATTAACCCTGTGGGTGGATTGACGACATGGTAGAACACATGTTGTCAAATTGTCCCCAAGGGCTCGCGGAAAGTAGCGCAGAGGGTGATTGGCAGGACGTTATGTTCGGAGGACATCTTGGACATTTTGTTGGGATCGGAGGAGGTACGGAATTTCAACTAAACGGTGAAGGCGAAAAGGAGGAGCTAGAACAGGAGCGTCATCGGGAAGACTTCAGCATATGTGGGATCTAAATAACCTACATTACTATATCCCATACTGTGAGAGACGACTAAATGGGGAATGTCCAATCTGTCACCCCAATGATAGTATTTCAAATATTAAATAACGATGAGAAACTGGAAGGCAGAAATGTAAAAACAAATTTTTCTCGATCTCTCAGTTAAACTGTAATAAAAAGGGGTTTGATTAAAAACATAAAAAGTAAATTATCTGTAGAATATTTTAATCTCTTTTTTCAAGCGCAATGACTCTTTTCTGAATAGAATCGAATGAATTGAAAACCAATACGTTGAAAAAACTCTTTGAAAACAATTTGATTCAAATAATTACAAATATGTATTGTGCATTTGTACGATCGGTTTTAATGGATTATTAATGAAATTAATATATATTAATATATTTTCTACACGCTATGTTAGATTATGTGATAATCGATAAAAAGAATAGGGTCTATTATAATAATGCTATTGTTATTTACAATTTTGGTGGTTTACCATTTTCGACTTTTGGCTCATTCCATGGTTGGACTTCTGCAGATCCGAAAATTATGTAGAAAATGCTGGAGAAAAATAATATGGCAGCTCCTAACGTAAATACGATCCTCCATTCATCCACCGACGTCTGAAAGTAAAAGTACTCTATTAAAATGTCGATAATATAATATAGTGGACGCCGCTTATAAGACTCACTTTGGGACAAAAAATAATAAAAATATGTTATTTTTTTTTAAAATAAATTTTTTTTTTAAATTTAAATCAAAAATGTTTATTTTCCACTAAATTCGAGTTTGATGAATGAAGTAATGTCTCATAGCCGAATTTTTTATAATGTACTTGGTTAAGCCCGGACCTTTGCTAAATGATTTTATTTTTTATTTTTTATTTTATTTTACAATACGGGACGAACCCTTTAATACATGAATATAATAGTATAATAATAATAGTTTTAATAGTTTATGGAAACGGGGCTCAATATCAGAGAGAGAATGAAGGGTCAGTGTTGGCAATGCGCATAAGACGGATGATCGGTGATTTAAGATAGTATTTTGAGGAAGAGAAAGGTATATGAAATGGAACAGATGATCGTGTACAGCGAGAGGGGACATTAAATGAGACATGGGATAGTAATTCAGGACTATCAATTTTAGATGAAAGAAGATTGGATAGAAATGTCAGGTTAGCTGAATGACGACGATCGGTGAGGCTTTCTAAGGAAAAGAGGCGTTGGATTGGTGTATAATCGTGAGGTGGACAAACTATCTTTAGTTTGTAAGCAGCTTGACGGAGGAATTTTCTTTGAACCCTTTCTATCATGCTACGTGCGGAAGCGGTGGACGGGTCCCAGATTTTGAGGAAGATATCCAGAGTGCGTTCCAAAAAGTACTTTTTTTAATGTTGTAAGCATGTCCACAAAAAGGTATCGCTCGAGTACGTCCCAAGAAATAATTATTTTTTTTTTTTACATAGTCCGAATGCGTCCCAGTTCATTTAGAGTTACCAAGGGTGCACCAAGGAGGTGAATTGACTTAAACTCCAAAAATGTTTTTTTGATTTATTCACTATTTATATTAAAATTACATTATTTCGTTTATTTAACTTACACTAAATAATTGTAGATGAGTATCTTAGTATTTTTTTATGCTTATATAAATTACATTGTTTCTTTTTATGTTATGGCTATCATTTTTACAAAATCCTTGAATCCTTTCAATCCTTAAAATTAGATTTTTAAAAATTCCGATACAACGAACTATTTTTAAAGGTTAAAATATATTTAATTAGTTTGGAAGTAATGCGAACATTCATTACATCACAAAGTGATGAACCAGATTTTATATTTACAAACATTCACCATCTACAAAATTATGTTGTAAATAATAATGTTTTTAAATTTATTCGAATTTTCAAAATTTTGTAATAACGAAATTTCCGTTATAACGAAAAAAAAAATTCTGGTCCCTTGGAGTTCATTGTAACGGAAACTTACTGTATATTGTGCGGACGCAATCGGGCTCTTAAGTTTAAGTAATTGATAAAACCTCGGATGCACTCGGGAAATCCCCATTTTGAGTTTGTTAAGCGATTGAACCTTATATCCGTGAGTCTTATAAGGGAGATGCGCTGTATACAATATACAATCATATTGAGGGACAAACTTGTTTTAAAACTAATAAAATTATATCTTTAAGTACCTACATAATATCTATAATTTTCAATATTTTTATAAACACAAGGCTTGTTAGTTTTTGTAGTCTCATGAATTATAATCCGAATCGTGGTCGAGCTTTCGGTTTATTATCGGTAATGTAATTGTCCTTATATTGTCATTGCCAAGGAATATTTTCCAAGGTGGGCATCCGTATTCATTCGAATCGTCCAAAATTTCCCATTATCGACGATTCACATTGTTGCTCACCTGATCGTGTACGATGAATCCGCAAACCGTCGGGGCCAGCACACCTCCCAAAGACGCCACTGCGTTCGTGAAGCCCATTAAGATCCCCGCGTAATTGGGTGCCAAATCCAAATGATTTATGTTGAAACCCACGTTTGTGCAGCAACCAATGGCCACCACAAATACGTATAGACAAATTGCCGCATTCGCGTCGTCGCCCATGTACCCAAGGACAACGAGACCCAACGCGCCGCCGCCCATTCCTGCAAGAAACGAATATGATTACATAACACGCATCTAGGGTACAATATTATCATATTTTTACAGATAAGTACATTTTGTGATATTACAGAAAACATAATAAAGCATACATATAAAGAACATATTAAAATCACTATCCTGCATAGTGTAGAATATACAACATTATAGTGTGCAATCAAAATAAATAATTAACACACTAAAATCACGTTGTGCATTTTTATGTGATAACAACTTTAGATTTCTATGCACACCTATGTCTTCCATATACATATGTAGAAGCATAAGCAAATCAATAATATAGATTTCAACCATTTTTAACTGATCATGTTTTTATAAATACTTAAATTTTTACCAATTCACGAATGTACAAAGGTTCTAAAAACATTTAAGTGGTTAGATACTAGGTTGTTTTTACGTGCGTAGTTAAAAAATTTAAAAAATTAAGGTCTACATTAAAATATTTAACTATAAAATTATAATTCTATACTTGTCTTAAAAAATAAGTGATTCGTACATATAATACCGTCTACCATATAACATCTACAATATGAGGCGTATTTATATGATTTTATACATATTTAATATCAATATTACCTAAAGTATTCCAAAATTTACGTGAAAAAGTGAGAGAAGTCACATTTTTCTTGTTCATATAGTCGGCAAAAAATGTAACTGGAAATTGACACAGCCACATGGCCAAGTACGGTAACGCAGATACAAATCCATCCTGAAAACATTTTCCATATTTTAAACTATTTCAGTTTATTAATTATTTTTTGGTTTTTTTGAACAATTAAGTTTAGGTTTCTGCGGTCGTTTTATCTGAATAAACGTTTTTACCAAATAATACAGTTTATATCGACGGTCCTCATCATTTAACTCAGAAGCATAGCCAGAATATAAATGTGTATATACAGTAGGGTCTCGATAATCCTAACACAGGCTAATCCGAACGGACTTGAGAATTATCTTATCGCTATTATATGTACATATGTATTTATAAATAATATTTTCCGATAATAAGATTTTTCGATTATGTTTGAAAGGTTCATAATTATGCTCATAATTATATTAATATTTTTATATATTCATTGTCTTTTGAAATTATGAGTTTTTACACGATTAATACAGATAAAAAAAAAATTTCATAATTAAAATTTTTTTTTTTTCAAGCCATAGGTAATCCGAACGACCCCTTTCCCCAATATCGTTCGGATTATCGAGACACTACTGTATTTATAAATATGATTAGGGTTATTGCAAAAAAAAAATAAAAAATGTTATTTGGAATAAGAGAATTTTATTAATCCAAAAATACCCAAATCAATTGTAACCTTAAAATAATTATTACAATTAAATAAACACATTACATACAGTATTTTTCTAACGAAAACCTTTTTATATTTGGCCTGAGCAATATCTGAATTGTTTTGTGGGCGCATAACTCATGAGTAATGACCGGATTTTGCACAAAATACATAAATGTATGTTGCTATTTTCAACATCATATAAATGTAGTTAATGAAAGTCCATAAATCATTACTTGACTGATTAAATATCTACATTTTACACTGCTCGTGTTTGCATATTTTAACAAAGATAAACGTAATAGTCCAAAAAGGTATTGAATAAAAACAAAAAGATTATAGATACATTTATTTATCAAATATTTTACGTTTCAAAGTATATTTAGATGTTAAAATAGATCACTGAACGACTATAAACTTCCATCGAGTGGTTGTACGAGTTTTATAATGTATACGTAGCTTGGATACTTGTTCTGATCATGTTGATAAAATTCCCGGTACGCTATTACAACCACTGCTATATTTTATACTAATTCAACTGTTAGTACAAATTACGTCGTTTCTAATTAAATTAATTGTAAAACGATTTTAAATAAATTAAGTGTGAAAAGTGATCTTGCTTACAAAATTGTTATGTATCGTTTAGAGCATCAATGGACTTCCTACAAGCGAAAATATTACAATTGAAGGCTACGGGAAAAACGATAAAATTCGAAGAAAGAAAAAAATTTTATAATTAAATAATCTTGTAATTTGTTTTAAAAATTAAGTTTTATTTATATTTTATTAATTTTATCAATTACCACCGTTAATTTTTTTGTATTACTTCGTACTTTATCTTTAAGTTTTTGAGTTCTAAAACTTTAAAACTGCAATACTAAACAGCTTAGAAATATTGACTATTATCGTTTTTCTCAGTGGCCCTTAAATTAAAATAGAATTTTGAAAATATTTCATGGTGACAATGCTACTTTCAACGATTTGTCTGTTCTAAATTATACAGCAGATATATTAGTCAATTTTAAATATGCACAGATAACCATTGTTGACGTTGAATGCAGTTTTTCATCCTATAAGTATATCTTTACAGATCGTCGTCATAATTTTACAGAAATAACTTTGGAACACACTTTGATAACTTATTGCTTTTTCAGTTGACGTAACTATTAATTTAAATTTGAAATAATTCATTCATATTACGTACAAACGTTAACAAGTACTATCCTACCATACTATCTAACCATCCTATCTACTTTTTTTTTTGTTTATAAAGACTGACATTTTACTATGCATGTTATGCCTTTTTTTTCATGTATATTTTATAATTTAAAATGCATATAAATCCGGTCTTTACTCCTAGGCAATGTTTATACAATTTAGAAATAGAGCGAAAAAAATACTATTTCTTACCGATTTAATGTCAAACTTGAGTACGGAACTAATGAACGTCGGCATTTCACTAAGCAGCAGCCAAAATCCACAATTATGACCAGCATGTGATATTGTAACAGCCCATACCGGCATTGAGGTAAATATCTTTTTCCAAGGAGTTATCAAGTTCTAAAGTTAAAAATATTTTTATAAGACATAGTTTAGCTTAACGAATGCATAGTTTTAGAATTAAAAGGGTTAACGGTTAATTATCAATAACCTGTATAAATTCTACAATTAAATATTTCAACATTATAATTAATTAATTAAGTCTCTATAAAAGATTTTAGTTTACATAATGTAAAATTTTGAAAAATTCACAGTTTCGTAATAAAGATTCCACAATAAAGATATATTCCACAATAGTTTGTCATCAATATACGAACAATTTTTAGTACTTTAAAAAAAAGTTATTGTAGCGATCAGGTAGTTATTGGAAGTGTATTTTGTTGCTTATACAAATGATAAATAAGGTTTGGGAAAGAATGACAACTTGTGTAAAGAATATAGTAATAGGTTGTTGGTGAACCAAGAGTAGTATACCATAAAACAAGGAAACGTGGTGGTGAGATGAGATTCAGAGAGTAGAAGTAAGCAAGAAAAATAAATTTAAGTTATGACAGAAAATCGGAATAGAGAAGATAGGATAGAGAATAATAGGTATAATAATTAATAGGTATGATGAGTTATATGAGAGACTAGGAGAAAAATTAATTTATCTGGCTAAGGTTAGAGAAAAGCGATCCAAGGACTTTCAAAATATTTGGTGTATAAAAACTGAAGATAAGATGTTACCAAATGAAGATGTAAAAAAAAGATACAATGAATATTTTGAGAGATTACTGAACGAGGAATATCCAAAAGTAACTTTAGAGAGTATTTCATGGAATGAAGGATTGATTGGTTTAGTGAGTGAGGAGAAAGCAAAAGTTTCAGTGAAGGCGATGAAAAAGAAAAGCGGTAGGACCAGATGGAATGCCTGTAAATATGTGGAAAATGATAAGGGATGTGAGCATAGGACGGTTGAAAGATTTTTTTAATAAAGTATTAATGTTGGGAAAAATTCCAAGAGAAGTTATAAAGTAGGTATTAATAAGAAAAAAGGTTCCAAAAATAGAAATAAATCTGATTTAGATTATGTACGAAGGCTCAAGAACTAGTGTCAAGAATTTGTGTGGAATCACAGCAGATTTTAAAGAAAGAGTTAGAATTCATCAGGACCGGCTCTAAGCCCTAATTTGTTTCCTGTGATAATATATGAAGTTACAAGATTCAGAGGGAGATACCACGGTGTATGATGGTTGCTGATGATATAGTTTTGGTAGGATAAAAACTGGAAGAAGTTAATAATAGGTTGGATGAGTGGATGTTAACCTTTGAAGAAAAGGGATTGAAAAATATTAGAAATGAGTATATAGAGTATGACTTTGGAGGAAGATACTAAGAAGTTGAGGATGTAAGGAGACTTATGACAATAAGCGGTGATATAATTGATGAAGTCGAGAACTTTAAATATTTAGGGTCATTTGTACAAAAGGATGGGGGCTTCGGCATGGACTTAAACAAAAGAAAAGTACAGTTAGATGAAATGGGGAGAAACGTGAAGTATTATTTAAGATAGGAGAATTCTTATTAGACTGAAAGATAGATTTTACAGCAGTGTAATGAGACCAACTATGCTATATTTTTTAAGTGATAAGTGGTTGACAAGAAAACAGAACAAAGGATGAGTGTTGCAAAAATTAGAATGCTTAGATGAATGAGTGGAGTGACAAGAGAAAATAGAATAAGGAACTAGTATGTGAGAACTAGTATTAGAGCAGCATTGATAGTGAACAAAATGAAAGAAAATAGACTGATATGGCTTGGTTATGTAATGAAGCAAAAAGAAACAAAAGCAGTAAGGGGGTTATAAAAACGAACGTTTAAGAGAAAAGAAGAAAAAGAAGGCCAAAAGATAAATGGTTGAATACGATTGAGAATAATATGAGAGATGTTTAAGTGTGCATATTGGATGTAGAAAATCGAGACGAGTGGAGGTTTAGAACAAGGGTAGCAAATAGTTGGGAAGAATGCAAAAGAGAAGATATAAAAATAAATTATTTTAAATTAAAATTGACAAAGAATTTAATTTACCTTTTTATCTGAAACAGTTTGGGTCAGTGATGATTTGATATAGTTTTTCTCGTGTTGTGTGATTAGCCTATGTGTTTCTGGACTTTCTGATCCCAGCAATAGCCATAGTATCACCCAAACAATTCCAAATATACCGCTTACATAATAAATAGACGGCCAACCTGAACGAGTACTTGCTAGTATCCCTGAGCCAACTAATGTAACCACTGTGCCGAACTGAAGACCTATAAGCCACCGGATATTATTTTTATTATTAAAATATATTAAAAATACTATTATTATAATAGTTGATCGCACGAGGCTCCTCGATGTACATCTTGCATTTGTTTCTATGTTAAATCTTGAATGTACTACAATTAATTTTAATACATATAAAAAAAAAAAAAAAAAACAAAAACAAAGATCACAACTATGAATTATTATTTATCATAAGTAATTCAAGGGTAAAAATGTATACATTTTATAACAAATAATAATATGTTGACTAAAAATACAATTCTATTAAATTATTTTGATGGAAATTATAGGTAAATAGTAATAAAAGTCAGAATTTACAAAAAAAAAAATATGATCAACTTGCCGCATAAATGACTGTTTTTCTTTGTAAGTAAACATTTTTGAAGATAAAAGTTACAAAACACTACTACTATTACTATTACTACTATCACTACTACTATTCATAGGTAGTTCATATTTTAACAATTGATGAATCTCTATTGGTTTGTATAAAATTTTAAGCAAATAATAATAGTATACAAATAATACACATTATCCAAGTATTAAACCATAATTGGATGTCATACAAAAATATCTTTATTATGTGTATAACAGCCCACCTATACACACGTGTATTTCAGATCTTAGAAAATCGCATTTTATAAGTTCCGATAGCAGTAATAAAAAACACCGCAACCGTTACAGTATATTTTTAAATAACAGTTCCTTTGATTACGAAAAAAAAAAAAAAAAAATAATAATTTTTGCCTCCATCGAACGACAATCTTGGTTCTAACTTTCATATAAATACATCTATAGTCTCATAATCCATTACACAAACAAAAACTTTTGCAGAAACAACTGCAAATGTTCAATACCCCCCAGAAAAAAGACTAAGCTAAAGTATTTAGTACATTCAATGACGTTCCCCAAATTTAATAAATAAAAAAATGTAATAAATTAACGTCTCCAAACAATGTTTAATTTGTCTCACGCATATTAAACAACTGATTTTTTATTATTTTGCAAACAAAATATTGTTGATCAAATTATCAGGAAACAATCATTCATTGTCATAAATATGAAAATAACATTTCACCGTCCATAAACCCGACCAAACGCGTAATCATATCTAATGTTCAACCGATTTATAACATAATTTCAAATACAATTACTAATCCCTCAATTAAAATATTATCGCCGATAACATTCAAGTATCGAATAACGAATACATTAGGGATGGGAAAAATGATTCATTAAACTGATTCTAATCATATGATTCACCAATGTTAAACTGAATTTATATGTATTCAGTTATCCCTCAATATATATATAACAATAGGGGTCTCAAACGATATATTTTTAAATATCGATATATTAAAAAATAGATACATCGAAAAATCGATATATCGATAAATTAATAAATGGATAAATCGAAAAACCTATTTATTTCCATTTAATATTTTATAAAATGTATACATAGTACATACCTAGGTATATATCAAAAATTCAACATACAGGTAACAATAATTTATCAAAAGTATAAAATGTAATAAAAAAAAAAAACAAAGTAGAGATCAATTTTTTTAAATTTATTATTTAAATATTATAAATATAAAATAATATAGAGTATAATATTATATAATATATAGTATATAATCCCTAATGCATTTAACTCACTTATGAAGTACGGACTTTTCGTTTTTCTGAAATTAGAGTCCTAATATGCAAGGGTAGGTTTCTGACGTGGTCTTTAGGAGGAAGTGGAGATGAGGAGGACCAGGCTGAATCTTGTATTTATTTGGTTAGAAAGTTAACAGCATCGTCAATGTCGACTGTGGATTTTAAGCTAAATTTGAGGTTGATTTGACTGTCAAGGGATGATTTGAAATTATTCCAGTCCACCTGGCCTTGGATGAGACTAGGTCTATTGGGTTTGTAAAGTGGAGCTGGGTCAATTGTGAGGAGTACAGAAGAATGGTCAGAACAGAGGTCATCTAAGTTGGTTACCGTGGTGTATAGACCGTTTGGTATTTTGGTTATGAAAATATCAAGGATGTCTGGACTTTTCCTGGGTAAGGAGGGCCAGCAGGTCGGAGAAGGAGGGGCGTGTATTTTATATTTTTTGGTGTGGGCTAGAGTTTTGAGGGTATTACCACGAGGATTATTTGTGCGGCAGCCCTATTGGATGTGTTTAGCGTTTATATCACCCCCTAATATAAATGTTTGCCCAAGGGTGGAGAAGAAGAAGCTAAGTTGGTCGTGGGTAATAGTATGCGAGGACTGTAAAGTGCATAGATGTTAATAGGTAAACTAATTAAAGTTAGGGATATGCCACAGGCTCGGATATGAGATAATTGGATATTGGGAAGAGGGGAAAAGGTCAGTGATGATCTTACTATAATAACGGCTCCAGCGTGTGCTGTGCCATCCGGGTGGTTAGTTTTGTTATAAGTTTGATATCCGGGTAGATTAAAGTTTGAGGAGTTAGTAAAGTGGGTTTCGGAAATTAGCGCAATATCAATCCTGTTATTTTGGTGTGGCTAAGATTTCATTTTTGTGATTTGCGAGTCCATTCAAGTTCCAAGTTAGGATAAAGAGAGATTTAGATGTAGGTTTACTTGGCATTGTTGATATTTGTGATATCTGTGAGGACAGTAGTGAGGAGTGCTAGAGAGGGTTTAGGATGGTTTTGAACTCATTGAGGAATTTAAGAAGCTCGCTTTCGTTGTTGTTAGATGTGGGATTAGATTTGGGAAGTCGGTGACCCTCGGTTACATTGGCATACGAACGTGATTGTGGCTTGAACGAAAATTCTGAAGCTGGATGCTGTTGGGATTGTTCGACGTTGACGGTGGAATTGAATGGAGGTGGTTATTGAGATTTTTTGCTTGAGAAGTTATTGTGCTTGCGAGTCAGTTGCTTGTATACTATACAACCTACATAGTTGGCTGGGAGCGCACCATAGAGGGCGCATTTAGCTGGAAGGTCTGGAGATTTTACACAGGTGGTAGAGAGGTGTTTGCAACCACACTTAACGCACATGGGGTTGTGAGCGCAGTAGGTACGATTGTGGCCGTAAGATTGACAGTTTTGACACTGTGGAATTTGTCGCTTTTTGTAGGACTCTTCAACTTTGATTTTAGTGTTCAGAATTAAGGTTATGGATACTAACGCTATCATTTGGGTCTAAGTCAATAAAGAAGAGAGGTAGTGGGGTTTTAGTTTGTAGGTGTCTGACATTGATGACATTTATTACAGAGTGACCAATTTCTTCTATCGCTGATGTGATGTCAGCTACCAGAGTAGAGGAATGGAGGTTTCTGATGACTATTCTAAACGGTTTATCAGATTGTAACTGATAGGTGTGATATTGTGCATTGGTTTCTTTTAGGTAATGGATTGTATTTCTGTAGCGGTTGGAAGTGTCTGCTTGAATTTTGAGGCGAATAGTGGTCGATTTGCATGAGAACTGTCAGGGGCGGAGACGTCTGTTAGGTGGTTGCGTATTCCATTGAAGTCATGGATGCCTTTGATAAATATAGGTGGAGGCAAAATTATTTTAGGTGCAACATTGGTGTTATTCTGTTGCCCTTGATTTGAGGTCATCGATTGAGCGTCGGTCTCTACAATATTATCAGCGGTAATATCGTTGTCGTATATGGAGAGTGTTGCGAACCGGTTTGGCGTGAAGAATAGTTTTGTTTTCTTAGATATTGTGATAGGCGGTGATTGCGATGGAAAAGAGGATGATAGTAGAGTAGGTTTAGTTCCATCACTATTATTATCGTTATTGCCAGAAACAACTTTATTATTCACAATCTTAATTGGGGACACAGATTGTTTTGTCTTCGGCGGCATATCGCGGTTTTGTTGTAATCTGAGGTCCAAAGGTCGCCGCACAAGGTGGTGACCGTGGCCTTGCGTTGTTATATTATAATCGTGTTACGTAACGGAAATTTATCGAATAAGTAGAACTAGTAAGTAAAAATGTATTAGCGTTACTGTATTTGGAGAGGAAGCCTCTTTCGCAATGTATGTTGAACCTTGGTAAAAGGTAAAGACGTTGAGGAGAAGAGTCATACGGAACAAAAATGAGATTTTTCAGCTAAACAGAGGTACAATAGAGCGTAATCCGAGAGAAGCAACGAAAAGCGTGCGCACTGTCAGACTGTTTACGCGGAACTATGAAATTATTACAATTTAAATATAAAAAAGAACCGGATGGGCCTCGCTCTGCTGTACACTTGGGGGTGAAGTGCGACTCTTCATAGGATAGGTGATTATAATGGAATTGTTAAATTTGAATTCAATGATAGGTATCATTGTATACGAAAAATGATTCTGAACGGAGATGATATGTTTGTCTAGAATAAAATACAATGTAATTTATAAATATTGCAATAAGTATATTTTATTTTGAAACGAAAAATTTAGAAAAATCGAAAATTTAAATTGTCGATCTTAAATCTTAATCTTCGAAATCTTAACCATGTATAGAAAACGTCAATATAAAGATTTGGTAAAAATTTCAAGTTGTTGCGGTTTTTCATTTTTGAGTTAGAGCATTTTAAAATAACCGATATCATTTGTCAGTCTAGAATATTATACATTATATTATATTTTACATGTAATTTTATGTCAATATTCAATGTTCAAACGCTTATAAAAAAAAATTGTGCCTATGGATTTTAATAATTTTTGAATGACATTAAGAACTACTTCTGTGGAATCTTCTAATAAATTTGCAAGTATTTTGTAGGAGCCAAATTTTTTTTATCACCGATTATAAAAATAAAATGTAAAAAAATCGAATATTTTAAATGCCTATAAGTGGCTTAAAAATCAATATAATATTTTGAAAAAAATATGACATAAAAGAAATACCAATCTTAACAGCTGGTAGACATTTTAAAAATCTGCGACTTATACTTTTTGAATTATAACAAATATTAAAAATCGTTCGAGAATAAATCGTTATTTTATGCAATTTCGTAAATATTTAAATTTCAAACAGTCATAAAATGTTTTCCTCTAAGTCCGGAAGAAATTTTTTTAAAGATTTTTGAAGAGTAGCTTATAGATAACCTAGTGTTAAGATTTTGAACCTTAAGTATGAACAGAAAAAATTATATGAATTTTTATCTACAAAATAACTTGCAAATTATCGTGATTTTTACACATTTTATACAAATTTGAGCTTTAAGGGCTTATAAAAAAAAATTTGAATAAACCGATCACCGATATTTTTTAGTTACGATAAGTTTAACTTATTATAACTTGTATTAAATTTTCAAGAGTTTTCGGTCTGCCAATTAAATTTTATAGATGTTTAAAAACAAAAATTTTACAAAAATCGAAAATTTAAATTGTCTATAAATAAGTCAAAATATGTCAAAATACTTTGAAAATTTAACGGTATATAGAGAACGCTAATCTAAACATTTGGTGAAAATTTCAAGTATTTACATTTTTACATTAGTTTTTGAGTTATAGCAAAATAAAATATTTGAGTATGTCAAAAACTGGTTTTGCGTAAAAACTTCCGTTTTTCCCTCATTTAAAAAATATTGAAATACTATTTACTTTTTTTTATAATGAAATATTTTTTACTTTTGACCCCCCAAAGTACCAACTAGATTTACTTTCCTTTCAAAAAAGTTGCTACATAAGCAAATCGAAGCATTTTTACTGCCAAAAAAGGTATCGTCAGACACAAAAAATAAAAAAAAATTAAAATTAAAAAAAAACACACATCATTGTACAACCAATAGATTCCATCACTCCGTTCAGAATCTAAAATAATATGAAATTCTAAAAATCACTAAAATAAATAAAATATATAAAATAATTGTATTAGGTATTTATTTATTTTATAATATTTTAGAAATCAATGTTAAAGGTCAATAATTTTAAATAGATCCAGATTGGCTTGTTTTCATATTCGTTTATAATTCTAATAATTCTTTCTGCAGTTTCACGCAAGTCCATTTCGAGTCAAAATCAGTCAGCGATTAAGATAGGTGCATTACCTATACAAGTACTAACACAGAAAGTGACACACGATGACGTTAAACTAGCGACGCAGTGATCATGATGAAATAGTTACGATGAAATGTCGGCGATGATCTGTTATGCTATAAATTGATACGCAATGAACGAAATTGACTTAAAATGACTTACAAATTTGATTTATAGCAGTGTACCTAAATACTAAATTGTATTTAACATATATATACATTTAAAAGTTGTTTTATCATAATAACACATATACATACTCGTATTCAGTAAATATAATCTCGAGGGAGACCTCGATTAAGATGGGAAGATATGATAAAAAAAGACGTGGTGGCACTAAATGGAGGACTGAATTGGAAAGTACGAGATTTGGATAGGAAAGGTTGGAGAATTGGATGGGCTTAATGGCCGACAAACCTCAAAGAAGAAGAAATAGAAGAATTCAGTAAATATATTTTTATAATATTTAACAGTGACTTACTTAGGAATTGTATATTAAATTATAATTATTTGTTAATATTACGGAGTACGAACTCACAATAAATACACAAACAAGCTATATTATTAATTTTAAATAAATGTATCTGTATAATTGCGAATCGGGTAAATCTTAAAACTACCAAAATCGAAAAGCCAAGTTCAACACCGTAATACAATATCCCACTTAACTCATCGGTACATACGTCACAGATATTTATTTACAAAATTGTAATCATAAATCCAATAACATATTAATATTAAATCATTAGTATTAATCAAAGATATTATTTCATAATCGCATATAATACCTCATTGGATTAAAATTATTTTCTCTTAATAATACTTGTAATTTAATGTATATTTTAAAGGTACAGATAAAATATTTTTCAAGGGCTGAATATAATACAAAAATATGTGTACCAAGAATCCAAGATGTTAATTGGATTAAAATAATGTGTTGCTACGATACTAAAATTATAATCATTTTAAAGTAGGTTAACATGTAATTAATTAATATAATACTACATAAAGTACTTAAGTTAATGTGAAGATTATAAAATATTAGGTTGATTGCAATAAATAATAATTTACGGTGCTATATTCCATTGTTCATAGTGCAGCTAATATTTATTAGATTTGTATTATTAAATGTTTAACAGAACGTACAAATTATCGAGACAAATATATTTTGACACAAGAATATATAAAAATAATAAAAAATTAAATTAAAATTAAAAATTAATAAATGTACAATTAATAGCCCTCGTAAATAAATATATATAGTTTAATAGAAAATTCTTTATATACAAAAATGAATAAATAAATAAATAAAATCTTAGTCTGGAACAATTCTGTATTTTTGAGTAGGGGAGAGAGATGTCCTGATCTCAACTCCCCCAAAGAAAAAAAAAAGATTCAAAAGTTATAAATGACTTGCTATGAAGGTACAAAGAAAGAAAATATTAATGTATATAATGTGGTTGTAAATAAGTCTTGATTTGTATTTATAATAATAATATAATAATATAATCATTAAATCATACTTAACACATATTTTTTATATTATAAAATCACTTATCTTTATAGAAAAATTAACCCCCCCCCCACCACCACCACACACACAAACATTTGAAAACACACTAATGGATTGGAGTATTATTATTAAGGCAGTGAAGTTGTTACATTTGCATGCTTTTTGTAAACGGTTATATTTATTGCTGAGTGAGCTTAAAATATGTTTCGTTATATTCTTAATTTAAACAAAAAAATATTATATTGCAATAAATGCAATTTTGGCGATTTTTTTAAATTTTTGTTTACATTTAAGATTATATAGCTTAATATATTAAATAAAAGTAACTAAACGTAGCAATGAACAAATTTCTATATTTGTTGTAATACCTACTTATTATTTCTATAAAGCTATTATCGCATTTTGGTCGTTAAGATAAAAACTTGTCCCTCAATAACATATACTATCGTCTATCAGCATTCAGTTATATTTAAAAATACCGAAATAATTAAATTTTTTCAATGCAATTTTTTATATATTTTAATGCAATAATGCAATAAATTTAGTGTGTTTTTAATGCAAAAATTTCACTGCCCTAAATATTATATTTGTAAAGTACAACCCAGTTCGCATTAAACATTCATCTTCAGGCATATACAAAGTTGATAAACTCAAAAGTTGTGTCTTATTTTTCATATTCAGTGGCAATTTTATTAACTTTGTATATACCTGATGATGAGATTTTAATTCGGAACCGGTCGAACTTTACAAATATAATAAATTAATTCTAGTATTAGTAAATTTTGGTTTCTTAGTGGTATATTTCAATGAATACAAAAATTTAGTTTTAACTAAACATTTAAACAGCAATAGTGTTATTGAAGAATTCAATGAACCAATCATCGAATTCATCATATATACGCTTAACCAGTCATATATAGTTACCTATTATTTATTGTGTAAAAATTATTTTAAATTAACTTCTCGATTAATCACACCGCACCATAACGCAAAGCACAAAAAAATATATCAATAGGTATAATGTTGGTTTCAAATTTGCGTCTTTGTGTATGTGTACAGATTAATTTTAAGTACACACGTATCATTGTCACCATCGAGAATAATAAGAATAATTGGCAAAAAACAGTTTTCGAATAAATATTTACTTCTTAAGAGGGCTCGTGCGAGTTTTCGAAAGATACTTACCTCCCAATACAAATCCAACGAGACGACCGCGTTCATTCGGTGGAGCCCATTTGGCGCTGATACCGTGTATCATTGGCATAGTAAACGCCTATAAATATATAATATACACAAATACAATAATAATATTATCCATGGAATAATAATTATTAAGAGAGTATAGATTAAACAACAATTACGTTTAGGTCATAGAGTAATAGTAATTACTCTTTAGTTTAAGTATGAGTATATTACATGCAAATAACAATTACATAAAATCCAGAAATGTTATGATGGATCACGTGAATACTATATAGTATATAGATACTTTATTTATATATTTTTTTTATTTTTTATTTTATACACTGAATGTATACTCTCTATAAAATTAATTTATTTGTAAAAAAAAATCCCGAAATTTTAATAGCATATTCTGTCATTCGATATCTATCAGTGTATTATTCTAATTATATAATAAAACTAGCTGATCCCGTGCACTTCGTTGCTCGTTAAATATACCAACTCTATATAACTTTGTTCAATTCGTTATTTAATATTCGATGGATGATGTTCTAGATTTATCTTAAGTTTTCTGTTGCCCGGAATAAAATTGTTTTGCAGCAGTATATTATCAGGTAGGCAATCTACCTGCGGTACTAGTGCTGTTTGTACGTAAGTGTATGATTTAACTCTAATAAAATATCAAAGTTATACCAAGTTTGACATAATACGGTGGATTAATATAATCAATTAATACATGATCCTAACCGAACCTTAACGTACTAAAATCCGATGAATAAAAAAAACCAAATTTAACCTTTTTTAAATTAGCTTATCTTCTTCCCACAGATCTGTACACAAACATTCATATATATATATATATATGATATATATACATAACAAGGCTAATCCTGTGTACTTCGTGGCCCGAAAAAAAAATCACAAAAAAAACTTTTTCGTTTATGATGTTGACGGTGTCGTTTTTAGGGGCCAAAATTGCACGTTCACGTAGCCATTCATTAGATTTATTGGAAAGATGAGAAATTTCAGGATAAACTTTGTTGATTCAGTTATTTTGATCAAGAACCGAAATCGCAATTGTAGAATTTATGTGTATCGTGCTATCCTCATCATTCTGAAAAGTTCCGTCACCAATTTTCAAAAGATGTTGTGAGAAGAGCTCGGCATTATTATCACCAGCCTGGTGTACACACATATTGGTTGTTAATCTCAAAGATGTTATGTAAGACCAAAGATATGATGACTTTAGACAGGCGTTGATTTCATCGCTTTTAGTGCCTTTAGCACAACTGGCAATATTTGTCTTAAGTCACCAACAAAAAAAATAACGATTCCGCCCATTGGGCGATCATTATTTTTAAAATCCCTCAGCGTTCTATCAAGTGCCTCAGAACCACCTTTATTCGCCATTGTTGATTCATCCCAAACAATAAAACGTGTCTCCCTTAATAATTTACCCAAAGAACTTTGTTTCTTCACACTACAAACTGGGCGTTCAGTAGTCTGAAGATCCAAAGGTAATTTGAAAGCGAAATGTGCTGTCTTGCCATTTTGTAATAATGTCGCTGCTATCCCGGAAGAAGCGACTGCTAATGAAATTATTCTCTCTGCACGTAGCTTTGCAAGCAAGAGATTCACCATGAAGGTCTTGCAATTCCATCAGGTGCATCAAGAAAAAATAATTCTCCAGTATCTTGGAGAATCTATCCAGGCATCTTGAATGTTCGACAATACATCGATACACAAACATTGGGCAGCGTTCCGACTTTTACGAAGCTTCGTAACCGCGGAATGCCCGAATGCATTTACCGCGATCAACGCCCGTTGTTTTTGTTGCTGTACGGGTGGGGTAAACTTGATCATCATAAGCATAACCGTTGGCCGTCGGACACGCTGGGGGATCAGGGAGAATCGAATTGTAGTGATTGTGGAAACCCAGAACGTCGCATTGTCATCATCGTGGTCCCAAAAGAGGTTTTCCATTAGCAACAAATAACGATATGAACTATCACGTCGCGCGACGGTGATATGGAAGGAGAAGTTTGGGCGGCCACATCAAGCCGCCGTCCGTTGCCGTACCGTGAACCTCACCCACTAAGTCTACGTAACAGGTCATTATTTATAATAATTGATAACTCCTTTGTTTTTAAAGTTAGAGAATCGATCAAATGCCATAAACCTTCTCCGCAATGAGCTCTTCAAATTTTTTAAAAAAAATCATAACGATTGGTTCAGCAGTTTCCGAGAACATATGTCTCAAAAGTTTTCATTTTCACATTTATAATATAAAAATAATATATTATATTAGATATACAAACATTTTGGGTTAAATTCACTTTTTTCTCTTTTTTTTTAAGTACCTATAATAATTTATCAGAAAACTAATGCATAATTATAATTTTATATTATAGAATAATTATGTCAATAATTGATCATCGTACTTGAGTGATTCCTTGTAGAAACCTTATAAGCACAAGCACTGGCCAATCAAAAGCCACCACTAATACTGGGGTGACTAGACTGAGAGCTACGGTCAATGTCATGCTCATGGCCAATAGCATTTGATTATTGTATCGACGTCCAATCATGGCAGCGGGCAGGTTCATGATGAGGTAGCCCCAAAAGAATGCGCTCAGGATCAAACTTTTCGTGTATTGTGTCCAATTGAACACCTATTTAAGTTCACGTTTGCATATAAACATAATAAAAAATGAATAACAGTTACACAGAAGAGTAGAATGATAAATATAAGACCAGCGACACCAATGTAAATATAGAAGATGTCAAATCTTTATATAATTTACTCTTACTAACAGGAATGTGGTAGTGCAATTCGGCTAAAAAGTCTGAAGAGTTTTTGTCCGGTGTCATAGCCACGATTGCAACGGATATGCTCACCCGCAACAGGTAAGCTGCGAAAAGGCATAGGAATAACAGAAAACTCTGCAGGTATCGAACGCCCCGAATTTTTCCTCCTAAAATACAATAATTATAATTATAATAATAATAGAAATAATATACTGTAATTAATAATGATATTAAAATCTTTAGATTGAAATCAAAACTCGTATACCTATAGAATACATTAACTTTAGCTACAATATATATTGGTACTCTGTAAGTACAACTATTACACAGATTAAGATATACCATAAAGGTAAATTACCATATAAAGATAATATGACCAATAAAATATGTATATTATTTTGACGTATGACATATTTTTATACAACCAAAAATATTACTTAACAATATATACTAGTAGGCGATTTAATACATTAATATTTAATAATCAATTATAATAAACGTTACAATAAAAATTATACAGCAAATAATAGTTCGATAATTTGTAACTTGACTATAATTTGTTAACCTACTAACCGTATCATATTATTATTGTTTTAGGTCACACCCGTATATTTATCGGATTTTCAATTAAATGCCATTTCGACATCAAAAGACAATAATAGTTATAATAATAATAACGAAAACATTCTGCTAAATTATATTTTTAAATACATAATATAATGCAGTTGAGTAGACCTTTATTCTTGTAAACTAAACAAGTTAGGAGTTTTCGTGGTAAACTGTGACTGCGTTACACATGTTTTATATTTTTGCGCATGCCTATAGAACAAACCAGGTTGTGTATAGTAAATAAATATATGTGTAGCTATGATAATAATTATTATCGTATTATATTATCAATGGCTTTTTTGTACTTATAAAAGCATTAAATAATGTATTAAAATTAAATAGTTATTCTACAAAAAAATTATTCTCTTGTTTACTTATTGTCTTTTAAACTGTCTCAAGACCATATAAAAACATAAGTAACAAGAAAAAATATAATAAATATTATAAATATTAAATATGAATATGAATATAAATATGAAATTAATTTTTTTACTATTTGAAGTTGATAAATATCTAATAACAGTAAATATTTACTACTTTTTTATTTTACTTGTAGGTATCTATATTTAAACACTAGTTTTATATTATATATTATACTTTCATTTATATGTTGACTACCTACCCTATATGTAAATTGTAAGAAATTAAACTTTCTATAAATAAGCATTTTAACTTTCAATAAAAATATGTATTAAAATATAGATAAGTATACTATTGATTTGAAATATCAAAATTGAATTGCGTTATAATTTCTTAGAATTAAATACCTATAAACCTATACATGGATTATATTACACTATTAGCATTATAATTAATACAATATATATTTAGTATTTTATTATAACAATATTTTGTGCTACAGAATTTACAACACTGCAAATAAGTTTGTATAAAACCTCACTACCCGCCCTCAAATCGCCTGAATGCTTCGTCTATAAGTAGGTATAAGGTTTATGAGCAGTACGTTCAATGTTGAAAATGAATGAGTTATTAGTAAACAAGTTGTGTATCAGAAGTAGTGGAAAATTCAATTGTTATTATAATTTATGCATACGAGTATTATTACAAACAACTCAAAAGCAATATTTATATTTATTAAAAGCACAAATAACAAACAATGCACTATTATTATAGTTAAACGTAATTTGTAATACGTAATAATAAGTAATTATGTGATTATTTTTTTCTACCCAGTATTTAATGTTTCAAAGCACCAAACCTAAAATCAAACAATCATTATGGATTATTTAATATAATTTATCACATATTTTCACGCTTAATCAATTGATATAAATGTACATTATATTAAGAGTATTAACATTTTAAACTAGGCATGTTTAGTAAAACACTATTTGGCCGTGAGGTCTTATGCGGTTGCATATATTACGATAACAATATATCCAACTGACTTGTTGGCTTAATTTTGCTATAACGTTTTTTTAGAGTTATCAATTTTACATCTTTTATATTTAGGTTTAATATAAATAACAACGATGAAATGCATCTAAAATAAAAGAATTGTTAAATATTTTTAATTTAATTGGAAGTAGACGATAAAAATGTGATAAGCTAAAAAAATAAGTTTATAAAATAAATTTTATTAGTAAAAGATTACTTTTTTGTAACAATTGTGTATAATTTATTAAGTTTCGATTCTGGTATTTCAGCTCCAACAAAAATCTTAACTGAACAATATAATTAAATATATCACATATATAACTATAAATCATATCAATCACAAAAAGCTAGAATATGTAATATAATACTGGCACCGGTTTTTGTGTTTAATTCATAAGTTAACTTGTTTGGATTTATTTTGAAATTTAAATTGTTTTTATAATACGTAACAATAAACACCTTACACTTTAATAAATTTATGTTTTCTATGTTGTAAAAAATATTCGTACTACAGTAATATAATTTCCGTTTAAATTAAATTTTTATTTTCCGCATGTAGGCATGTAATCGTGTGAGTCTAAGAAACTAAGAACCGTATACAATTCCCTAGGGTGTATACCAAATTCATATTTAATTTTGGAGTCACAACTTTATTTTGGCAAGACCATTGTTTCCAAAATGTTATGGGACCAATATCTATAATATCTCTGAAATGGGACAGATGGTCGTGTTTGTACATAACTTTCATATTTGCGCCTATATAGAAAAGCCTCGAGAAAATCCTTCATAGCGTTTAATAAAATGTAAAAATACTTATTCGCGGCTATAATACACACATTTGGCAACATCGCAGTAAAACTTAAATTTCTCGTTCCATTAGTTTCAGACTTCGAACTGATAGAATAAAATATAGATATTATAACTATTCTGGTGTGGTTAAAAATTAGACTTCACGTTTTCTTACACTACTGGTCGTTAGAGATTTTATTTTTAAATTCTTTATGTTCATTTTGGTCAATTATTTTCATTTTTAGACCACTATGCGTTGTTGCAAAATGTATTGATTAGTATTACATATACATTGTATATGTAGTAAAATATTCTGCAAACACTTGGAATTTTCACTAAATCTTTATATTGGCTTTTTCTATATATGGTTAAATTTTCAAAGTATTTTGACTTATTTATAGACAATTTAAATTTTCGATTTCTGTAAGTTTTTTTTTAAATATCTATAAAATTTATTAGGCGGTCCGAAAACTCTTGAAAATGTAATACAAGATTTATTATAAGTTATACTTATCCTAACTAAAAAATATCGGAAATCGTTTCACTCAAAACACATACAATTACATGTAAAACATAATATAATATAAAATAATCTAGACTGACAAATCATACCGGTTTTTGGAATTTGCTCTAACTCAAAAACCAAATAACGCAAACACTTGAAATTTTCACCAAATGTTTATATTGACGTTTTCTATGAATGATTAAGTTTTCAAAGTATTTTAACATATTTTGACTTATTTGTATTTTCGATTTTTCTAAATTTTTCGTTTCAAAATAAAATATACTTATTACAATATTTATAAATAACAATGTATAATATTCTAGAATAACATATCATCTCCGTTCAGAATCGTTTTTCATATACAATGATACCTATCATTGAATTCAAATTCAACAAATCCATTGTAATGACTTATCCTATGAACAAGTCGTATTCTACCCCCAACTGTACAGCAGAGTGAGGTCTATCCGGTTTTTAGATTCTGAACGGAGTGAAGAATGTATTGATTTTACAAAGATGTGTTTTTTTTTTTTTTTTTTTTTTTTTGTGTCTGTCGACACGATTTGGGGCAGTAAAAATGCTTCGATTGCCTTATGTAGCAACTTTTCTGAAAGGAAAGTGAATCTATTTGGTACTTTGGGGGGTCAAAAGTTAAAAATTTCCAATATTTTTTAAATGCGACGGGAAAAACCATAAAAAAATTTGGGAAAAACGGGAGTTTTTACGCAAAACCAGTTTTCGACATAATCAAATTTTTCATTTTGCTATAACTCAAAAACTAATCGATGTAAATACTTGAAATTTTCACCAAATGTTTAGATTAGCGTTCTCTATACACCATTACATTTTCAAAGTATTTTGACTTTTATTAAGCTATTTATAGACAATTGAAATTTTCAATTTTTTAAGTATTTTTTTTTTAAATAACGATAAAAATTTTTTGGCTGCCTAGAAAATCTTGAAAATTTAATACAAGGTTTCTTATAAGTTGTTCCTTAACTGATAAAAAAAAATCTAAAATCGTAAGTCACAATTTTTTTTTATAAGTGCTCAAAGTTACAATTTATACGAAATATGTAAAAATCACGATAATTTGCAAGTATTTTTGTAGTTAAAAATTCATAAAATTTTTTCTGTTCATACTTAAGGTTCAAAATTTTAACACGAGGTTATGTATAAGCTACTCTTCAAAAATCTTTAAAAAAATTTCTACCGGAATTAGAGGAAAAAATTTTATGACTGTTTGAAATTTAAATATTTACGAAATTGCATAAAATAGCGATTTATTCTCAAACGATTTTAAATATTTTTTATAATTCAAAAAGTATAAGTCGCAGATTTTTGAAATTTCTACCAGCTGTTAAGATTGGTATTTCCTTTATGTCATATTTTTTTCAAAATATTATATTGATTTTTAAGCCACTTATAGGCATTTAAAATATTCGATTTGTTTACATTTTTTTTTTATAATCGGTGATAAAAAAAATTTGGCTCGTACAAAATACTTGAAAATTTAATAGAAGACTCCACAGAAGTAGTTCTTAAAGTCATTCAAAAATTATTAAAATCCATAGGCACATTTTTTTGTTATAAGCGTTTGAACAGCGAATATTGACAAAAAATTACATGTAAAATATAATATACTGTATAATATTCTAGACTGACAAAGATATCGGTTTTTTTTTACATTTTATTTTTATAATCGGTGATAAAAAAAATTTGGCTCCTACAAAATACTTGAAAATTTAATAGAAGATTCCACAGAAGTAGTTCTTATTGTCATTCAAAAATTATTAAAATCCATAAGTACAATTTTTTTTTACAAGCGTTTGAACAGCGAATATTGACATAAAATTACATGTAAAATATAATATAATGTAGAATGTTCTAGACTGACAAACTATATCGCTGTATGCAACTGCCAACCCATCCTAATTGAATAATATATTTTTCGTTTCAAAATAAAATATACTTTTTACAATGTTTATAAATAACAATGTATTATATCCTAGACAAACATATGAACTCCGTTCAGAATCGTTATTCGTATACAATGATATCTATCATTGCATTCAAATTTAACAAATCCATTATAATAATGACCTATCCTATAAGCGAGGTGCACTCCACCCCTAACTGTACAGCAGAGCGAGGCCCATCCGGTTCTTTTTTACTTTTTTTTTTTAACAGACCAAGCCAACGCTCCAACTCTGTTAATTATCAGAATTGAATATTTATATATACTAATTTATTTTTAAATAAATACAGAACTATTACATGCATTTTTTCAGGGTTGGTAATATAAGCGTATAAAACGTTTTATGTCATATGTATAATATCCCATGTATAAAACGTATAAAATTACGTAAACATATATGTTTTGTTTTTGAAATTCACTCTTAAGAAATTAAAAATACTTCCTACTTAAGATATTAAGATTTTTATTTTTATACTTAGTCAAAATATATTCGGTAGTTAAAAATTATATATGTTAAATAAGTTACAAAAAAAATCATTTTTTTCACAATTTTCTTTTTCAATTTGATATAGGTACAGACTATAATACATATATTATTATATTAATATAAAATAAAATTTAAATGTTGTCAAAAATATTTAAAATTTTATAAATATGACAATTACAATGAATACGTCCATGATAAGATAATGATAATTATTAATAAATTAATAGTTCCATGCAGGTCTATTTACTTATAAAATTTATACTTCCTTTTTTTGTAGTTTGTGTAAATTATAAATGTATTTTTGTTTATAAGTGATTTTATTTTTAAACGGTATAAAACATATATAATTATATGATATATACTATACGTTTTATACTATATCGTATTATACGTTTCAATCATGTTTTATTTTTGTTTAATCGATACATTATGGTTGATTATGTATTTTTTCTTCTCGTTTCGCATACATATTGAATAGTTTTTTCATATCTATATACTAAGTAGCTATAATATAGCTACTTAGTATATAGATATGAAAAATCATTATCATACAATGATTTTATCTTTATATGATATTCTAAAAACAAAAAAGAACCGGATGGGCCTCGCTCTGCTGTACACTTGGGGGTGGATTGCGACTCTTCATAGGATAGGTCATTATAATGGATTTGTTAAATTTGAATTCAATGATAGGTATCATTGTATACGAAAAACGATTCTGAACGGAGATGTTAGTCTAGAATATAATACAATGTTATTTATAAATATTATATAAGTATATTTTATTTTTAAACGAAAAATTTAGAAAAACCGAAAATTTAAATTTTCTATAAATAAGGCAAAATATGTCAAAATACTTTGAAATTTTAACCATGTATAGAAAACGTCAATATAAAGATTTAATGATAATTTCAAGTTGTTGCGGTTTTTCGTTTTTGAGTTAGGGCATTTTAAAAAAACCGATATCATTTGTCAGTCTAGAATATTATACATTATATTATATTTTACATGTAATTTTATGTCAATATTCGCTGTTCAAACGCTTATAAAAAATCTCCGATTATAAAAATAAAATGTAAAAAAATCGAATATTTTAAATGCCTATAAGTGGCTTAAAAATCAATATAATATTTTGAAAAAAATATTGCATAAAAGAAATACCAATCTTAACAGCTGGTAGAAATTTAAAAAATCTGCGACTTATAATTTTTGAATTATAACAAATATTAAAAATCGTTCGAGAATAAATCGTTATTTTATGCAATTTCGTAAATATTTAAATTTCAAACAGTCATAACATTTTTTCATCTAAGTTCTGAAGAAATTTTTTTTAAGATTTTTGTAGAGTAACTTATAGATAACCTAGTGTTAAAATTTTGAACCTTAAGTATGAACAGAAAAAATTCTATGAATTTTTATCTACAAAATAACTTGCAAATTATCGTGATTTTTACATATTTCGTATAAATTGGAACTTTGAGCACTTATAAAAAAAAATTGTGACTTACGATTTTAGATTTTTTTTTATCAGTTAAGGAACAACTTATAAGAAACCTTGTATTAAATTTTCAAGATTTTCTAGGCAGCCAAAAAAATTTTATCGTTATTTAAAAAAAAAATACTTAAAAAATTGAAAATTTCAATTGTCTATAAATAGCTTAATAAAAGTCAAAATACTTTGAAAATGTAATGGTGTATAGAGAACGCTAATCTAAACATTTGGTGAAAATTTCAAGTATTTACATCGATTAGTTTTTGAGTTATAGCAAAATAAAAAATTTGATTATGTCGAAAACTGGTTTTGCGTAAAAACTTCCGTTTTTCCCAAATTTTTTTATGGTTTTTCCCGTCGCATTTAAAAAATATTGGAAATTTTTAACTTTTGACCCCCCAAAGTACCAAATAGATTCACTTTCCTTTCAGAAAAGTTGCTACATAAGGCAATCGAAGCATTTTTACTGCCCCAAAACGTGTCGACAGACACAAAAAAAACAAAAAAAAAAAAAAAAAACACACACACATCATTGTAAAATCAAAATATTATTAATCAAAGTCATGTGGCGTGTTTACATGTTTCCCACGAGTAGGCCTGTGGATAATTCCTTTTTTAAATAACTAAAATAATATTTACAATATACCGCACTAAATGAGCCATCATTTAATTACCAACTATAAAATATATATTAATTAGATAAGTACATAATTTCTTAAGATTTAAATAATTTCTATTAATAATTAATAACAAAATACATTCTTAAAATTTGCTGCTGTAGCATGTGCCTGAATATAAATACGCCACTGATTATACTGTTAACTCATAAAAATTACTTAAATTCAGACTTAAATTCTATCAACTGATTTCAATTCATATGAATAAGATTTTCTTTTAGATTTTAATCTTTAGTTATTGGCTATTCGTTTAAACACGAATTTAAACATGAAACTATTTCATGTTGACACTAATACTGATAGTACACAATTATCCAATTACTAAACGTTCAAACACATGAAAAAGATTAAACTCGATTGTATTTAGTAATGTCGTCATTTAAATATAAATATTGGAGTAATATTTCTTTTTTGTGATCACTACTCAGAAATACTTTGAAGTTAACATAAAAAAAAAAAAAATGAAGCTGAAGAACGCAATAATATTGTTTTACTAAGTATTATAAGGCAAAACGTATGGCAGTAATTACTATAAAATAATTTATTGAATATTGCTAATGAACGTGAAAAATTGAGCTATCAGAATATTATTTTGAAATTATTGCTTACAAAATGACAAATGATGGCGGTAAAAAAAAACATATGCTAATTTGTATACTTTAGACTTTTGACGGGAATTTCGTTTTTTCGCTATATCTACGTACAATTGCAGTAAAACGATAATTAACAGGTGTCAATAGTTTCAACAGTTAAAAGCGTAATAATATAATAATAAACACACAAAATAAAAAATACAAGAAATCTAATAAAGAATAATAATCTAATAATAATAATAATAATAATCTAATAAAGAAATATAATAAAGAATACAAGAAAAAAGTCAAATTTGCAATATTCAGCGAATTCATTATTCTAAGACTTTTGGTCGACAATTATTCAATATAATATAAATGGTAAAACATGATTTATATTGGTCACCAATTTGATTAATTCGGTATAATTATACAAATTATAATTTTAATTTTAAGATTTCATCGTTTTTCACGATAAAACAAGGTTACACATAGTCCCTTGATATGATAGTCTTATTAAAAAAATTAGGTAATAGTAACTACATGATTCTAACATTTTGTAAATCGTATTGAATTTTTAATAATATGATTCCACACGATTTAAAATGCAGCATTGCCATATATTATTATATACTTTTTGGGACAACATTTTATATATAGCTGAATAAATGAAAAACAAATTTAGTAAGTAATTAGTAACTGAAAATATATATCAAATAACACAATTTTATATCTATATATTTATATATTATAGTTTATGATATATACACGCATAAATAACTAATTATACTAATAATAAAATAATAATTACAGTTTTAATTAAACAGCTTGTGTAAATATTGTTAAACTATATTTTACTAACAAAAGTACAATGGTCAATGATTAATGAATGTATGAAACAGTTTTGGTTATTTAAGAATGTTGTATAGTTTTGTTTTTTGTTATTTGAAATTAAACGAATTAAATAAACACATAAGAATTATTTCCATGTTAAGTCTTATTTGTATAAAAAAATTTAAAATGTACATTGTAGAATCGATCATTATTATCAAAGTAGTATTTACTAATAAGAATGATTTACGGAAAAAATGAATTGGCGGGGATCGCATTTATAACTAAAATAACAACGAAGTAAACAAGAGCCATAATACAATTTAGTAATTTCTAAATCACCACGTATGTTCTATATTTGTACTGATTAGCATATATTGTGTATAATATTAAGTAGCAGAAGAAAATGTGATAAAATTAAAATGTGTCAATCAATAAAATAATCCTAAGGACGAGATAATGTAAATGATAAAAATGAGATCAATGCAAATTTGGATTATACCTAATCATTTTGTAATAATAGTTCTGATAAGTAACAATTATTCTTTCTATAAAAACCAACAATTTACGAAGGTACTACAGGAAAACCCCCCATCACGTCCTATAATTAAACTGTAATACGATAATCATTTTTATCTTGAACGTTTATTTTTCCTTTAAAGCACCTTATTCTGTTTTCTTTAATCCTTTTATACTGCATACAAACATTCCGATAAAAGAAAAATAAAACCATAGATTATTCCGACACAGATAAAAATAATGATAGTGTGAAACAGTTGCGATTATGTTATAGACAAGAGATGGGTGTAGTTTTAATTTTCCGGAAATTTTTAGGTCATAAATAATATTAGGTACGTTTTGTCGGAGCACGTATGCCCCTATGCAGTCGTAACTTGATATTCGTACCCATATCGGGCGCATACATGTATTGAGCAACTGGTTAACGACTCACACATTCGGCAGCAGAGGCATCGAAATCTGAATTCAATAAGGAACAAATTAAATAATCGACGAGTAAAACTTTACGCGATCTCGGAATGTCGAAAATTGGAGAAGAAGAACTACTACCTATGGAGAGAAAGAGACACTTCAAACCCACGGTTAGTACGAGAACATTGCGCAAGAGAACTAAACGCAAACGGGTGAAACCCTCTTGGACGTTGCTGACCTCGGGATTCGAATATACACTCGCGTTCCCATCAATAATTCTTATAAATGTCCACTGCAACGCGCGCTAGCTTCAAGCTACAGGTTGCATCGACGGCACTTACGTTCGGCGAATGCCTCGTCCAGAAGATGCGCCTTGGATTGCATGACGACGGCCGGGGCAAGCTCGCGCTCGCGGGAAATTCGATCGGAGGACGTACGCGCGTATTATGGTGTATTATTATCCTCGCGCTAATAGATATCGAAAAATACGCGAAAAAAAAAAACGAGAGAATGGACTGTTGTCGGATTCGATCGGGGTATACGACAACGACCGCACACGTTAACGCACTTGTACGAACTAAGTTTTAATGTTCCATATGTTGTGCGTTATCATCACGGTTACTATTGTTATTACTATCGTTATGACTTGAAAAGCGTACGAACGCGTGTTAAGTGTGCGGTGGTGGTGGCAGTGCGCGCCCGCGCCACAACCTCGTCGTCGTCATCGTCATCACAGCTGTTGGTCCGAAGCTCACGCGTTACCCATTCTGTCGCGCGCTCGTCTACTAACCACTTACGACTTCCCGTCGACTTTGATCCGCTTGATGTGTTCAACGCGAATACCATATTCTCGTGAAACAATATGGGTGCAGTTGAACATCTATTTAATGCACCTTAAGGTTTTTCGATCAAAAATAGTAATGCAATTACTTTTACTTGATAAACTCGTTTTTACTGCACGAAATGTGTACAAATAGTGATATTTTAGTTCAATAAAGGTTGTTACGTAAGTGTTGTGTACATGCGACGGGCGTGTGGAACAACTATGGGATGAGATAACGTGCAAAACGCAATAATTACTTTGTAATCACAACTTATCGTGTGCGCCGCACCGTGGCGAACCCACACAATATTAATTTTCAGTACATTCGTGTGCGTATTGTATGAGTCCGATTGGTTATACCAAAAGGGGTTGTTTATACTTTTCGATTCGTGTACTACTGGGCCATGGTGATAAATAATTTCCGTTGCAATCGTTTCTAAGTTGAACATTTGTACAAACAACATAATTTCAAATCAATTGTTTTAAAATTCTAATCTCGAATTATATTTAAAACATGTTTTAATAGTTATTTGAATACAACTATAGGCAGTTCAAATGGAGTAAAAGAGAAAAACTCTTATATTTAAAATATATTATTTTTCCAGTAATATCTTCATTCTTCAATATTGTTTCTACATTATACGTAGATAATAGCTACCTACAATAAATTATAACTATTAATTGATTAGATAACATTGTAAGGCCAAATTTCATTGAAACGTAAATGTATACGTATTATCATATTACCAACCATAATAATTATCAAAGCATTATACCAAATACTATTTATACATTTTAAAGGTAAATAGCAATTTAAAGTTCTTTTAGAAATTTCTGAGAGACTCAGTTAATTTCTGAGAGACTCTAGTTTTGATCATCGGAGTTGTTTAAGGTACGGTTTCCTAGGCGCGACCGGTCGCCGTCTGACTGTTAATATGTAATTCCTATTAACTGGTTTCCTACGCGCGACTGAACTTTATCGCGGCAACCGGTGACATTACTGGTTCGAGAGCAGTGCATTGCGACTGTCGCGCGCGCGACCGTCGATTTATTTCAATCACAAAACAATTCTTGGGCAGTGAATTTCGATTGTCACGTGCATCAATATGGCTAAATTGAATTTTTCGGGGAAGAAGAACAACTGATCGAAATGGTTCGCAAAAATGTTGAATTGTTTGATCTGTCTCACAACAAATATAAAGATTATAATATAAATATTATTTGGTTGGATATTGCTAACACCGTAATAATTGTATTCATGATCATACTAAGTATAAAATCAATCTATCTAAGTAAGTATACCAGTAAAATCATACTAAGTATAAAACTCGGAAACACTAGCCCTCACTGCACGAAAATCACAATGATACTGAATACAGATACAGAATTTGACGGTTTTTTTTTTACGTCACCGGAGACGGGTCGCGGCGACCAGTCGCGCCTAGGAAACCGTACCTTTAGGCCGCGTGTACATTGGCGAGCGGCGAGCGTCGAGCGGCTATGTGTATACATTGAGGAGCGTTATTTTTCAGCGGCATGCTGTTTTTCATTCAACGAAAAATAGACATTTGTCAAATTTTTATAATTGTAGTTCATCTGTTCTGTGACAATGTCGTTCATTACAGTAGAACGTCTCTCTTTAATCTTAGACAATCCTTTTTTACGAAGTAAAATGTTTAAAAAAAAAAAAAAAGAGTCGGCGTTCACCGCATCTCGGCATTTTCCGAGTGATTTTCCTATATCTTCCCACATTTTCTTGTTCCGTTCTTTATTTTTATATTGGCATGTGTATCATCCCACAGGGAAGGTCTTGTTTGGACCTCAGAAATAATAATGTTTTCACTTTGAACAGTGAACCTATACTAATAATAATCTGACAAGTGAACAAGTCAATAACAGAAATCCATTGAACACATATTATTATTTGGGAAACTGAGTACTATTTCATTAAATAGCAAATTAAACGTTTTGATGTTCATCCCCATGACAGAAATAATCGAGACTATTTTTACATTGGATGTAAAATATTATAAATATAATACATAAATATTTGGCATGAGCGTCGAGCGGCAAAATTCAAACATGTTTGATTCGTGACGCGCCGCGCCGCTGCCGCTCACCGCTAGTAATCAATGTATACACTCTGATTTAAATTATATGGGTTTAAATTTTTTTTCCGACGCGCCGCTCACCAATGTACACGAGATCTACATTTTTTATGTTAGTAATTTATTCTTAAGTAGTAATGTTTTATTTGTTTGTCCCATTTTAATTTTTATTTATTTTTTTGATCTCCCTTTATTGCTTATTATGCTTCCTAATTAATGTAAATTGATTAACTTCTTGTTCTATTCTACTTCCTTTAAGGGATATATTAATTTTTATTTTATTTTGTTTATTTTATTACATTATTTTTGCTTTTGTCGTATTTATATTTAATTTTAACGTTAAAAATACGTTTTACAATTTTATAATTACTGTAGTACCCCTCTCGTCCGCCCTCGGCTGGTCCGCCGCTCCGGTTGATCCGACCATAGTATTATCGATATGAATACTACGTAATTTAAAAATACAATTTGGATTTTCCACTTTATAGTAGATATTAGGTTAAATATTGCAGCTAAGTCTAGAATGTCACTTGCTAAACAAAAATCTATAATTGACTTTTTTTCTAAGTAATGTAAAATGTAATTAATTTCTGATATAATCTTGTATATAATATGTAAATAAAAAAATGTTCTGTATATTCTGATAATCCGACCTTTTTCGCGTTCCGACCACACCCCCAGTCCCGAAGGTGACGGATTAGAGAGGTTCTACTGTACTACTTTTTAATTAATAATGTTTACATTAATAATAAGTACTGTTTGTATCAATACTTCTTATCAATCAATCAAATCAAATCAAAATACTACAATACTCTTTAAGTCTTTGATGTGTGCATATTTTGTTTTCCTCTCCTAAAATATGCCTTTATCACTTAGTACGTTTTGTCCTGTTTGTTATTTTTCATTATGATTTCTTCTTCTTCTTCTACTTTGCCTTCCTCCCAACTATTTGGGGTCGGCCACCCTTGTCCTACACCTCCACTTTACTCGGTCAATCACATCTCCTCTGCACACACTGACAGCTCTCATGTCATTCTCCAAAGTCTCCAACCATCTCTTTTTTGGTCTTCCTCTTCTTCTTTTCCCTTCAACGTCCATCTTCATAACCACTCTTACTGCATTCGTTTCCTCTCGCCTCATCACATGCCCAAACCATCTCTGCCTATTTTTTCTCATCTTGTCCACAATTGGCGCTACACCAACACTACCTCTCACGTATTCATTCCTTATTCTATCTTCTCTTGTCACTCCACTCAACCATCTAAGCATTCTCATTTCCGCGACACTCATACTTTGTTCTATTCTCCTGTTAACCGCCCAATACTCTGAACTATACAGCATAGTTGGTCTCACTACACTTTTATAAAATTTACCTTTCAGCCTAATTGGAATTCTCTTATCGCATAACACGCCCGATGCTTCTCTCCATTTCATCCACCCGCACTTAATCCTATGTTTTACATTAATGTCAAAGCCCCCGTCCTTTTGAACAAAAGATCCTAAATATTTAAAGCTCTCAACTTCACCTATCACATCACCATCTATTGTCAGTTGTCTCCTCATTCCTTCAACTTCTTGGTCTCTTTGTCCAAAATCATACTCAATATACTCAGTTTTATCTCTACTAATTCTCAATCCCTTTTCTTCGAGGGCTAACCTCCACTCATTTAACCTATTATTGACCACTTCTAGGTTTTCTCCTATCAGAACTATATCATCCGCAAACATCATACACCATGGTATCTCACCCTGTATCTCCTTTGAAACCTCATTCATTATGATCTCTACTTCTTGATATTATTCAATCCACTGTAATTTTGCACGTTCCGCTTCTCTATTTAATTTGTTTTTTGGTACTCTATATTTTTTTATACTATCTAAATCATTTTTGTTTTAAAGAGATTTTTTTTTGCATTTCCTTTATTATTATTGAGTTATTCCTATCTGATTGTACCATCTATTGTTCAATACCACATTCACTCCAGTTCTTCCTGTTTGCTATCTTGACTGCATTTTCTATACTGGAGTGATAATCACATTGTGATTTGAAAATACTATTTCTTCCCATCTTGTTTCACATATACCTAATATTTCAATGCTTTTTTTGTCCATTTAAATTTTTATTATTTCGAATTTTCCTGTTTATAACATTATCTAATATTCCATGAAATTATTTATTGACAAATGTTTTGCTAGTTTATAACCTGAAGCAATTTGTGTGAATTTCTACCAGGAATATAATTGTTTGATTTGTTGTGAACATTTAATGATTAAAACTACGAGTGTTAATATGGTAGTTTTTCTTTGCTTTTCACACCACAGTTGAATCCTATATGACTACGGAATGCTGTTTTAACTTAAATTAGTCTATGCATGCAAGGCCGTCCTGATGATTTTCGGGGCTCGGGACAGAGTAAAATTCAGACTTGGGTAGTATTCCGAATACAATATTCGGAATACTGTATTCAGAATACTTTTTAAGTATTTCAAATACTTTTTAAATACTTTTTTTGAAAGTATTCAATAACGTATTTTGAATACTTATAACGAGTACTTTGAATACATTATTTCGAATACCTTTTAAACATTAAATCATCTCTTTTTTTAAACGATTTTATTACTTCTTCGTCATATCTTGTAGATATAAGCTCTTATCAGATTTTTATTATTGTTGTAAATCATAATCTATAACAATTATATAACATAAAAATGCAATAAAGTAACATATATTTAGTCTACAATTTCAAATATTTCTCATGATATCTATAATTTTTATAGTATGAAAAACTAGAGATATTTTAAAAGTATTCGGAATACTTTTGAAAAATTCTAAATAATGTATTCGGAGTACAATTTGTATAAAGTATTTGAATACATATTCGGAATACTATTTTTTGTAAGTATTTGAGTATTTATTCTAAATACTTTTAAAAAGTATTTTACCCAAGTCTGGTAAAATTGCGGGGCCTTAAATGTCGAAAATGTCACTATCGCGCGTCAGTTGCATACTGAAACTGAAATGTGAGCAAATAGACTTAACAAATATAGTACCTTGCACTTACAACAATATGAATAAGTAAATAAATAAATAATACAACATGCCATTTAATTAAACTTAATATAATAAATCCTGTCCAACTGTGGTGAGAGTGCGGGGCCCGAGGCGAGGGACGGCCCTATATGCATGGTACTAGAAGAGTTGCTGTTCTCTGCTAAGTCCACTTAGTCGTCTCTTACGAGAGACATAGACCACCGAGAGTGTATTCTGATACCCAACACCAAGGATTATATTTAAGCACTATATATATATATATATCAATAATAACACAGAAGTAGAAACGTATTTATAGACTAAACGAAAAATCTTGTATATGATTTATATGATTATTATATACATATAATATCATAATATTGTTAAACATGTTTATAATTTTCTTTATAGAATGCCGAGGACTAATTGGAGGGCAAATAATTTTTTTTAAATGTTAGCATCATTGACTATAGTCAAAAACTTTAACAACTATAAATATTTTCACGTAGCGATCGCATTTTATCACTGTAGCCCGGTAGACCATTGTTACATTTAAAAAAGGCGCGAACACGATGGCTTAAGTGACGTCAATTGACGACCACCGGTCGGTTGCACCGACCGGTCTTCTTATCGGGTCACACTGTGTCCGTTACGCTTTTCCACGGTCGTTGATAACAGTTGCGCTATGCGTTTGATAAGAAATATTCATTTGTTTTTGTTTATGCGCAAACAACGAGAAGACAACGATTTTACATTACGCTTTTTTCTTTTTTTTTTTTTTCCGGTCGCTAATAAATAATTATTATTTTCCGCCATCAACGCACAAGACCGTATTTTTCTCAACGATTTGTCACGCAGAAGTTATGAAGTGATCCCACTTAATTATGGCGAATCTCGATGAAGACCTGTCGCGTTTATCCATAGGTACGTAGAAAACTGGCGGCGTATTTTCCTAACGAAAAACTTGTCTATCAGCAATGAGATTAATATACGACGTACGTCGTCGACGCCTTTTAAAAACGTCGGGTCGCGCAAATTTTGCGTTTACTTTGTGCGCACCGCGTGTCCACTCTTAATTAAGGCTGCCTATCACGTCTTTATATTATTTGTTTTTTGAATGCAACCGGAAAAAAACGTTGTTTCGTTCACTAGCCACCAGAAATGTAGTATCTTTAACTCGTATCATGTTTTTTATTAATCTCTTTTTTGTTTGTTTTTCGGTTTTTATTTTTTACATTTTTTTACTCAAATGTAGTTGTTATCCGTTCATCCAAACTTTTTGATGACTCATATTTAATTTCGGAACCCAGGTTCTTGAGTTCTCTATAGTTAATAAACAAAAGTTATAAATTTTAATTTTAATTATTAACTACTGATTGGGTAAGCATTTTTCAACACTTATCTGATGGTAAGTCAAACTTGATTTAGTTACTTTGAATTTTATTTAAAATTTGGTTTTTCAATTGTTGAAACCAGATTAATCAGTGATGTAGACCATAGTATACCATATCTCAGTTCAGTGCTATATTATGTTAACTTAAGAATTAAATTAGATAAAATATTAATATGATTTAATTTTTAATAATTAAAAAGATAATAAATGTTTGTTAATACATTGTGATTGTTTAATTTGAATTATGTTTATTATGTATAATATAATTTAGTTTTAATACTTATTAGATCATACATTTTTTTTATGATTTCATAAAATATTCATTAATTTTTAATTTTTTATCAAATTTGATGATTACGTAAATACATTATTTAAATTAATTTTTAATGTTTAATAAATATATTTCTTCTTTTAATATTATTATTAAAATTATTATAAACAAATTACAACAAAAGAGAAAATAAAATGTTTATAATATAGTTGTTATTTGTAAATATTACTATTATTTGATAATATATAATTTTTATAAAAATCAAATTTATATAACTGATTTTTGAGTAATTCTAAAAATTTAATTATAAACATTGGCAATCATATTATATCTTTTTTTGTTCCAATTTCATTAAGATGTATTGACTATTACTACAAATTAATTTGACTACAGTTTCTTATTATGTATTATGTATTTTTTTATGTTTGATTTAATGCTTTCTGTAAATTAATAATGCCAAATCAAAATTCTTGTATAATTATTGGTTGTAATTTCTGTACTAAAATGTTATCTAAAACAATTTTATAATACCTCGATGTTATAACAAAATAGATTTTAATACATTTATTTGTATTGATGTAGGTTATAATAAGTTAGTGCATGTTTCTCCATTAAATATTAATTTTGATTTATTATTTTTTTTCATCTTGTAGTAATGATAAAATATAATGTTATTTTGAATATATTTTTCTTAATTGATATTATTTGATTTGTTTTAAAGAACAATTTATGCTTAGTTGTTATAACATAATAAACTTCCTATTTTACAATTTTTATTTAAAATTATTATATAAAACATCAATGAAAAGTTATATCAGAAATTTTAATTAAAATTTTAAAACAACTAAATAAATCACATATCATTAATATTGAAAATATCTATGTTAAGAACTAAGAGCATAAGTATTTACCAACTTAATTATAAATATTGAGTATTTAATATATTCTAATGAGATTATTCAATGTTTTTAATATATTTTTTTAGTTACATGTAAATTAATATTTTAGTTATTTAAAATTAATTTTATTGTTATTTTAAAATTTATATTTGTTCTTATAAGTGAAACTATATTTTTTAATTTTATTTTGTTAATTTAGGCGATGATTCAAATAATAAATTTGGAAGAAAAGACAAGTTTCAAAAGGAATTGGAAATCTATCGGCCTGGCAGTGGACCCTTAAGACGAAGTGGTAGTTCTCGTCAAGATGGTGATGATGATGAAAAACGGTCTGTATTTACTGGGTACAGTCGTGAACTTGATTCATCAAAAAAGAGTGATTTTATACCTAATAAACATTTTGAAAATCCAAGTAGGAAGAAAGAAAACTTTCCAAGAGGACAGTCTAAGGTGAATGGTTTTTCTGCTGATAACTATAGTACTTTCAATTTAAGACGAAAACTGCAAAAGAAAACGCAGACATTTTATGAGCCACCAAATGAATGGAGTAGTGACAAACGATCAGATCGACCTAGAGTGAATTTTGTTAATCCTGATGACTCTAAGGATGATGATGATGACAATTGGAGAGCACATAAAGCACCGAAAATTGTTAGTGTTCTTAAAACGGCAAAAAGAATTGAAGAAAAATCTGTTCCAGAAAAAATGTTGACACCTGTTGAGAGTACACTGCCTTTAAAAAGTATTCCAGAAAAGATACCTGGATATGGCAATCGAAAACGGGATGAAAAGAAAACGCTTAGTAAATCAATAATTAATAATCTATCTGGATATGAAAATTGGCCACCTCGGTTTCAAAAAAAATTCTGCGATACTAATAATATAACTATGGAAGATGTTGAATTATACCTTAAAAATGTATTACCATCTCAAAATGATCATAATAAACAACACAGTTCTTATCAATCAAGAAGTCAAACATTACCTCCAAGAAGTGGCAAAGGTCGATTTAATGAATCACCTAGACATGAACAAGTATTTTATAGGTCTAATCCTAATCAACATTCACCAAAGACTGAAGTAAGAAGAGTTCAATCTACTGCTAATAGTTCAACTGAGTCAAGTAGACAAGTTGTTGATTTTGACCTGCCCACCAAAAAGGAAAATAGTCATCAGGATTTTAAACAAGCAGAATCCAACTCTAGGAATAATTCTGAGGACAATTTGATAAAGCCATCTTTAGAAAGTGTAGTTTTATTCCCTGGTGGTACAATTGTAAGTATAATTTATATTTAATATTTATATTAATATTACATGATTTTTAAGGTAATAATTAATTTGTTAAAAAATGATAGAATTGGGCTGAAGAAGTGGAACGAGCAGAAAACATGTCTAAAGTTGCTGAAGATACAAAAAAAGAAGTTGAGAGATTAGAAAATATTGAAAAACGTTCTACTAGAGATAAAAAGCGAAAAAAGTAAGCAATAATAATTTTAGTTTTAAAGTTTTTCATTTTACTAACAAATTCCACTTAGGAGTGTCAGTAAGGATAGAAATTGTGTAAATACATTACCATTACATGACCAACCATCTAGCAGTACTCATTCTAATTGGCATTCTCAGAGTAATGATAATTCTGAAAGCATGAATAGTAATGGTGGGAGCTGGAGAAAAGAAAAATCTAAATCAAATAGAAATCGTAGTAATGATCGGTCGAGAAATCGTTCCCAAAATCGTAGACACAGGTTGGTTCCTCAAGAAATAGCACTTTTTTATCTATGAGTTTTTTTTTTTTGTTTTTTTTTTTTATTATAGAAATAACAGTGAAAAATCAGCTTCTCGTAAATCTGAAAACATTGGTGGTATTATAAAATTACCACCTAATGTAAATGTTAACTCTACTGACAGTATGTCACTTAGCCTCAGTGGTTATTTAAATAAAACTATTGTGGCAACAGCTTCACCATCTCCAATACCAGCCAAACAACTGTTCAATCCTAATAACCCTAATAAACCTATAATGATATCGTCAAAACAAAAAAATGCTAGAGCAGGTTATACTCCTACTAATGTAGAATCATATTATGCCAAAGATCATTTCCCAATCAACAATATAAACTCTACAAGTACTCATCAATATTCTGGTGCTCATTTTGGTAACTCACCACCTGCTTGGTATGATCCATATTCAGAAAGGTACTGTATTAATATATATGTGTTTATTATACATTAGAATTAGCATAAGTATATGTTTATTTTCTTAGTTACCGTTCATCAGTTCATCCAGTTTTACTTCTGGATATAAGAAGAGCTGATTCAATCATGGGAGATTTAATTTTTGAATCAAATATGCTTCAAAATTGGGCAGTTATCAATGCATGCAGGTATGTATTATTATCTAACGTTTTAATTTTATTATTTAAACAATAATCACACGAATGGTTAAAGGGAATTTTTAAAAGATTCACTGAAAGAGCTTTTAAAATCTGATATGAAGTTTTGTCAGCGAGAAAATATAGAAACTCATTTTTGGAAAATTCTATATCATAATATCATTGAACAGTTAAAAAAACTTATTACTGAAGATTCACCAGAACTAGTCAAGGACCATACTATATTACTTATGAATTTAATTGAGGAAGTATGTAATCTGAAACAATATATTTAATTTAGGTAGTTTAAAAATGAAAACTACTCTGATAAATACTTTTAGGGTATGAAGTATTTCACTGATCTTTTAAAATTGCTGGAAAAACATTATAATTTCAACTTAGATGATTATGTTTCACTGACATGTCTGTCTACAAAAAAACTTGGAAACATTGGTCTTGCTTTAATATCATCACAAAAGTTATACATATCGTTAGGAGACTTGGCAAGGTACAAGGATGTCTTAAATCATAGTACCAATTATGTTATTGCGAAACAGTAAGTATTAATTTAAACCCAACTATCCATTTTACTTATTTTTATAATTATATTATATAATAAAATGTATAGATGGTATACCAAAGCCAACCAAATAAACCCAAAAAATGGTAGGCCCTACAATCAATTGGCTTTATTGGCTGTATATGAAAAACGGAAGCTTGATGCTGTTTATTACTATATGAGAAGTTTAATGGCTTCAAATCCTTTTCAATCAGCAAAAGATAGTTTATTGTCTTTATTTGAAGAGTATAGAAGAAAGGTAAATCAATATTTTATATCAACTTAATTTTAAACTAACTAGATGTCTGTTGTAGTATGAGATGACTGATAGAAAACGTCAAGAAGATAGGGAAAAACGTGAACGTGAAAAAGCTATGGAAAAAGAAAGTTCTATGTCTTCTAAAGAAAAATACAGTAAAAGAAGAAAGGAAATATGGATTCATCCTGATGGTAATAAACGTTCTCATAGGACAACGTCAACCACTGAACCATCTCAAGACATTGATGAAGAAGAATTGTCTAAACTTTCTCAGTCTGAGGTTATTATAACTAATTTTTTTTCCTGAATTATAATTTTTAGTAAAATTATAATTGAATTTGATGAAAAAGAAAAAACAAAAATATGACATGACTGGCAGAATAAAGAATTCCCCCTTTATTGACACTTTTACATGAGTTTTGTTATTAAAATTACTTAAGGAAGAAGGGGAATAAAATTATATGTATAATAATGGATACTATTAAGATAAAGCTATTTATGTTTAATTTTATTTTTATTTGACATTTAAAATATTGGATTAGACTTATAAGGAAAGACATAAGTGGGTTAGCTATACATTTAATGTCTTTAAAAAATTTAGTTAGTTCATTATTATCTATGCTGAATGCATATTGGGTATTGGCGGTGGTATGATACCTGTAGCAACTATTGTTTCTACATATGATTAATTTGACAGAGTCTGTGAAATTTCCATTATTAATTGTGAAGTTTAAAGTTGTTAAAGTTTGTTAAGTTATTTTTGGTTATCATCATTGATTATTATGTCTTGTAATCTAGTAAGCTAGCACAGTTTTTGTAGCTTTTAATTTGACTATCATTTCTGAGGGCTCATTTTGTTGGGAAGTCGAGTGATTTGATATATTTATATCTCTATATTCAACGTAACAAAATAATTATGAGTAGTAGTTACTACTCTATGTGAAGTTTTGGTTTGAAGCTGAAATATCTGGTATTCTATTTTCTTATGTTTAAAAAATGTATTAGTGTTGTGTATTTATGAAGGGTATCTATTTGTATTTTTATATACATTGTAAATAATTTGTAGGCATAAAGCCTTTTTGTCCGATTAAATATGTGATTGCATTTCAAAGATAAAAAAAGTTGATGGTTCCTTTTACATCTATTAATAGTTGTTGATTTTTATTTTACTTTTGGGATTTACATGTTCAAATTTGTATTAATTACTGACATTGATATCAGAAATATTAAGTTCTTGAAAATGATATGGAAAATAATTTAGATTTTTTCCCTTGGTTGTTAACTAGGGTAACCAGTCAGAAAGAAAGAATTTTTTGAAAGTTTTTGTTGTTGAAATTAGATAATGTAGAGTCTTTACTTATTATTTGACTATTAATTATGTTAATTAGTGGTACCATTTTGGGCTGTTTGTTTTTACTAATTAGCCTGTATGATGCAGTTGAATAATTTGCAGTCCAAAGGTCACTGTAATAATGTAATAACGGTGCTTGAAGGTGACAAATAGATAATAATATTTTTAAAATAATAATAATTAACTATACTACTTATTTTAATTAACAATGATTGCTGGCACCAGAACAATTTGGTTATATTTAGTTTGAGTTTGGTGTATTTTTTTATTAGATTTAAAATGAATTAGATTAAAATCTGTTTACATTGACAAATATTAGCTTAACATAGGAAAAAATGGAACTTAGTTGTGCACTTAGTGATTATTCATTCTGGATTGTTTTTTTTTAAACATTTTATATTATTTATGTGTTTAAAATAAACTGATGTAAGTTTTAACTTAGGGGTTCAACAGGTAAGGGATCCTTTCTAGAAATGTATATATATATATATATATATATATATATATATATATATATATATATATATATACATATACATACACACGTCAATAATACATTCCTAGGAAAGATCCCTTATCTGTCGAACCCCTTAAATATATTTAGTTATTTACTAATTTATACTGGGAAATTAAAGAGATCCTTGTGTAATTAAAACAATTTGATTGATATTTTTTTCACATTCACTGAGCTCTTCATTTTGAATTTCTCTAATTTTTGTTTTTCTGAATTTTTGTTTCAGGTAAATAAAAGATTCATTGTTAGTTTTCTTCATGTTCACGGAAAATTATTTACGAAAGTTGGGTAAGTTTCAATTTTTGATGGTAATTAATTACTATTTATAAAAATCATAATAAATTGTGTTTTATTTAGTGCCAGTATAATTTTTAATGTCATCATTGTCATTTTAATTTTAAATTAATATAGTACAATAGTTTTACAGTTATTTTATATAGAAGTATATTTTTAGTTTAATTTTTCAAAAAAAAAAAGCCATAGTTTTTTATTTTAAATACTAACTTTGCAAGTTAAGTGTTTTTTTATTCAACATAAAAATACCAAATATTGAATTAATTTTTTACAAATTATTTACTTAAATTTAACAATACTTTCAAACAATTTATTTTATTGTATAAGCAATTAAGTCAAATACAATTTTTATTTGATTTATAAACAATAAATTATTTTAATAAGAAATTTAGTAATAATATTCCTTTCAACATTCATCATTGATATAATTTAACTTTTATTTAAAATTACTCATTGGTTGGTAAAAATAATTAATTTTTTATTAATTTCATTGAAATTATTTTTATTTTTTTATTTTTCTAGCTTCTCATATTATTTTAATTTGAATATATTTTTAAGTTTGGTTAATAATGTAAACAAATTGATTTGTTTATTACAAAATACATATTACGGTTAGTACATAAATTAAATTTGTTTTTTAGTATGGAGAGTTTTCAAGATACTGCCTTACAAATGCTAAGAGAATTTCGTAAATTATTATCAAATACACCAATACCAATTATAACTACAAGGTTTTTGCAATATTTAGCATTAAATATGTTTGCAATTGAAAACAGTCGTCCAAAAGGTAATTAATTTAGATATAGTTTAAATTTTAAACCATTTAATGAGATTATATATTGAAATTTTATATTTATTATTTAATATTTAATATGTATATTAAATTTTGTATTCATGTAATTCTATGTTTTATTTTAAAATAGAAACACACGTAGTACAGGGTTGTTGGTCTACAATACACGAGTGTGCACTAGTTATGTCATTACAAATGTTCAGTTTAATTGTTGATAGGTGCAATCAACTTTTAAAAGAAATCTTATCCAAAGATGATGGTTCTTCAGCTAAACACTTGATCGGTAGTGATATAGATTTTCTGTTACCTGCTATAAAGGTAAAATAATTTAATTAAAATTAAAACAAATAATTTAATGTTAAATGTATTTTGTATTTAGATTTGGTGTGATTGGTTGTTGTGCAATTCTAAAGTGTGGAATCCACCACCATCATGTTCAGATTATAAACTCTCGTAAGATATTTTTAGTTTTTGTTACACTTTTAAGAATCCCATTTAATTTTTCCCTAATCATAGAATTAAATAGTGGTGATTTTTATTTTTATTCTTTGTAAGTTGTATGAGTACAATGGATTTTTTCAGAGGGACTGGTGATTGTTGGAATCGATTAGCTTCACTAGTAAATAACTTAGAAAAGTTCCAAGAGCACTACAATCTATTTTTGAATGAACCTGATGAAAATGATCCAAGTAAAAACAGAAACATGTTTTATTATTTATTAATTTTTAAGCGCTCGTAAATGATAAATGGCTTATACTTTGTAGATTTAACCCAACAACTTAAATTGCCTGAAGATTCTATGTTCAGTGGATTCACACCAATAATTGGTTATGAATTGAAACCAATATTTATTAAGACCACTTCTGATAGAGTAAATATTTTGTTGTTAACTTATTAATTTTTTTTTGTGTGTATTTAATACTTTATATAATAAATGTACATTTTTAGGATCTATCTGAATTAGCCCATAGAGTCAATTGTATATTGTTCTTTGGAACTGAATTTTTGTGTGGTACTGAACCACCTGTGTTTAAATTGCACAAAACAGATACTGGTGCAAGTGAATATATTTCAGTTGTTGAAACAGCCAGTCCTAAAGATGATGTAAGTATCATTATATAAAATATGGTTTAGTATTAAATGTTTTAATAATTATACTATGTAATAGAGCGAGGATGAAGATATGTGTTTTGAGAGTTGGATTGATGAAGAAAATGACTCTAAGTCAAAACAATCTGAAGATAAATCTATAACTGAGTTTAATACTAAGCCACTTTCAAATGAAATACAGAAGCTCTTGAGTAGAAAAGAAGAACTAGAACAAAAACAACGCAATGAAGAGTTAAGGCAAAAACGTGTACAGGTATGACATTTATTGAAATACTAAAGAAACTTAAATAAATTATATTAATACTAGCTATAAATATTTTATAGGAAATACTGAAACAAGCTTCGTACTGTGTTGAGATTGAAATCAAACCACATTACGTAGTTCCTGATACTAACTGTTTTATTGACTATTTGCCACAACTAGAAAAATTAATGTATTCATTCTCACATGCCCAAGAACACATATGTACTCTAATGGTTCCCACTGTTGGTAAGTTAAAAAATAATGAGTTATATAAATACAGTTATTATTTTATTTATGTATATTAAAAAATTAATAAATAAAACACTAATAAATTATTTTTTTATTTTAGTATTGATTGAATTAGAGGGATTAGCCAAAGGTGGATGGGTTAGAGATTCGGTGTGTGGGGCAGCTAAACAAGCATTAAAAATATTAAAAAATATTGATACAGCTGCTGTTAAGTTTGTCACAACTAAAGGATCGAGTTATAAATCTACCATATTTTTTGAAGAAGAAACTAATTTTGTATGATTTATTAACTATTATTAACTGACCATAATTTCTATATTGTTATTATAATTATTGTTTATTTTAGGTGGGTAATAATGATGATAAAATATTAACAACTTGTTTAAGTCTTTGTAAAAATAATACACAATCATCTGTAGACAGTCCACAAGCAGAAGGTAAATTTGTTACTTCAATGACTTGAAAAAGTGTTTGTTTATTTTACTTTAATTTATTGTTGCAGGGGAACCAAAAAAAATATACCGTGATGTTGTACTACTGACTGAAGATCGTAATCTAAGAGTAAAAGCTCTATCGTCAGATATGCCTGTCAGGGCAGTAATGGACTTCATAAACTGGTTGAACTTCAACAGTAATTAATCTAATCAAATACATCAGTAGGAATGCCATTTTGTTCCTAAATATAAAGACTTTTGAATCGACATTTATGAAAGCCATTGCTTATGGTGAGTGTTAATAAATAATCATTATATCTAATTATCTATTTTGTGTTATAAATATTTATTTTAAGAAGTTAACAATTGTTGTAAGTGGAAAATTAAAATAATTTGATTTAAGAGGACAAGGCATTTTGAAGTATTTTAATTTAAAATGTAAATATTTGCTATACTATTATGTTTTTTTAATTTAAAATGCATTGCGATAGGTAGTTTGAAGTTTGTTTAATTTCATTAAAATGTCCAAATACATTAAATTAAGTACAAAATTTGTGAATATTATTCATGTATGTTATGTATAATGTACCATATATGTGTATGGTTATAATTTTAATTTACCATTCAGATGATTTTGTAATACAAATTAGAATATAAAAATAAATTAAAATAATTTATTTATTGACTCAATCATCTCGTTGTAAGAATTTGGTATTGTATTTTTAACTAATAATTCTGTTGATTTCATGATTATTCTATGGTTTAGTTATACTTTATTAATCAAATTATTTAACATTTTTATCTTAAGAATGTGTATATAACATTTTTTTGGACTACTTCTAAAAATTTACTATTGTAAAATATTTTAATGTGATCTCAGCAAGACTGTGTCGTATAGTGAGTACTGCTAAATGTGGTCACATTGGTATAAAGACATTTTATACTACAAGGGGGTTGATTGGATCAACTGAAAAACCAAAAAAATATTTTTCGTTATTAATTACTTAATAAAAGGAAAAAATAATAAATATATATTTTTAGTAACTTAAATTGGTTGAATCAATATTATTTAAATATAAAAAAAATAAAAAAAACGGCAATTACAAAAATTACAGAATGTTTTTTTAAACAATGTAAACCTAAAACTATGTGAATACAAACACCTATACATAATAAATATATAGCAAAATATAAAACCACACTAAAAATGAAAATTTTTTAAAATTAGAACTGAACATAATAATATCTGAAATATATTATAAATCGATTTAAACTTTTTAAATTTCAGATAGAATAGATATTAATTTTCTATAATTATTGATAATGAATCAATATTTTTTAAATTTTATCATTATCATAGTATTGATTATTTAGTCATTATTAATTAATATATATTTAATTAATGACTCATTAACATATCATGATTTGTTTTGGAATTAATGAAAGAAAATCATAAACAGTTGATTCTATTAACCAATGATCACATGCAGTGGACATTATTGTTATTATTACTTGATAAACGTTTGTTACGCATGTTAATCAAAAATTAAAAGAATAAATTAATTTATAGTATTAAATGAAATAACCTATTTCATAATAAAATAGATAGCTTTACAATATAATATATTGAAATGTATTATTAATTATTTTATAAAAATGCAATAAAACATAATATTCGAAATTGGATTTAAAAGTTGTTTATCATTTGAAAGAAACATTTAAAACGCACGTAATGGAAAAATCCAAACGTTCAGCTGATGTGTATGTGCGAATAATCCTTGGTTATGGTAATATATATGTATATTTTACATACTAAAGAAATTAAATCTCGATGCGGTCGCAATATTTGTTCGGAAAATAAACAGGAACGAAAACAAACGGGCAATGATTTATATTTTGGCGTTAAAAACAACGTGCCTGCGTTATGATTTTATTATTTAGTAGGCATAACAGTTCAGGTACATGTTATTACTGCAGAATGTGGTATTATTTTACGAGTTTCGAAGTATGTTAATTTCATAGGATGATCGCCGGATCGACGATGTAGATGAAAAGTAAATATACCGGCGGCGGTACGAAATCCGAATACGCGTACGCATGTGTTATTTACCTTTTTGTGTTCGATTTGAAATTATGCGTGCGTAATACTTTGAAAACGATAATGGTCATCCGCACGTTCTATGGATTGTTTTATCATTTTTTTCTTGTCATTTTTCTCGATCGGTAAGAATTTACTCTTTAAACCAATCCAGCAGTCACTTCGTGCGTGCACGAGTTTCCTTTATAAAATACAGTAGTTAACATATTACAAAAAAAAAAAAAAATGTAAATATAAAACATAACTGGTTTAAAATTCCGTGATTTTGAAGAATATGATGCGGTGTGTTCGTAAATTCGTAAAACGTAAATTCACGTTTCATCGCGTTCATATTTTTCGCCTTATGATTTGTACGATATGATCTAGAATTTTACCTGTAATGTCTAAAAACAGTTTATGATTTCAAACGAAACGAGTGTATTGATTTTGTAATTTGTTTCATTTTTTTACTGCCAACATTTTCTCGTAAATTAACATATGTGGTCGGGAACGGGAGATAAATTTACTCGGTTTTGGTTGTTAAAAATGCATAAGATTTTATCACATTTTTATGATATAAATTAATCATTAAGTTTTTCAGATAGTTTAAAATGTATAGATATCAGCAATACTTTACTACCTTTTTTATTCGTTTTGAAAAAGTTACTAGTAAAAATTAATTTTAAAAAAAGAAATACGTATTTTCCATAAATTTAGTTCGCCCCTATAAAAATGGATAGTTTCTTACATTCCTAGCTGGTGGTTAGTTTTATTTGTTGAAAAACCAATTCCTTGTACCACAATCGACAGTCGAGGATCTTCGATCTTAACACGATCGTCTTCGCTTGAATCCCGGAACTGCGTGTCTAATATCATATTGTATAACGGTGATTTTGTCCAGGACAGAACCAACAAAACTTGACCATTATCTCGCTCGGGCACGCGAAACATGCAGTCGCGTTAACACGGTTATCTGTTACAACCTGTATTATAATAGGTTCGTTTAAAAAAAAAACCGCCGTCTCTGCCTCATTGTCACATGTTATTAGATCGGGCCTCGTTACTACAACGAAATGCAGGCGCGAGTATGCGTCATTTTTATTTGTATACATTTAACATACATCGTTACCATGCGAGTATAATATAATTGGGGCAAAAATTGCACTCTTCCACGACAACAATACGGATTTTGATTAACACACAAAAACATAACGTACTCATTGTGTGTACGCACTCGTTCTCGTTGTTGGTGTCATACACATGCACACACACACATGTTTATTATTATAATGCGCGCACGCTGTATGTTGTATATTATCGTATGTAGTTCAATCGGACAATGCGAATACGATTGCGATGGACGTTTTACCTGCCATTATAATACTTATTATTAAATAAACTAATAAAAAACATGAGTGTAAGAAAAAAAGAAAACAATATTGTCCAAGCGTATGCAATAATCGCTATAACATTGCTATTGAACCGAAAAAATTCTTAGTCGCTGAACACAGCATCGTAAAGTGCCGTAACTAACCTCCGTGGCGCTTATGGCGAATTATATTTTGGTGTTTATTTTATATAAAATTAAACCAATATTAATTTGATTTTAAAAAATAATAAAAAAAAAACGCGTCCCCTAACTTTGCTGCCCCTTTGACAACCACCTATTCCGCCGACCTCTGGTACGGTGGTCTACCATCTTGTTTTGCGTATAGGTTACTTTACACGATCACTCGTGTTTATAATTACGTGGCAAATTCGTACGGTCGTATTGTACAAAGCAGGGTGGCCCGCCGTAAGATCCTGGCGGAAACATCTCCGTTGCTGTTAATATTTTTTGAAAACTTTTGTTATGATACAGTTTAATGGAATTGGGCCGTATTTAATGTATCTGATTTGTATTTTTTTATTCCCTAACCAGTTGAGAAAAATAACTTTTGAAATTTTCATATTTATAACATAAAAAAATAGCCTTTCGTTGATAAAAGTTGTTTTGAACATATCTTAGTATCGCGATTGACAATGTAACAATTGATTTCATAACTTTAGGTAATACCAGTTAAAGTATCTTTTTCCATCAATTTCTAATAAGACAATAAAATTAAAAAAATATTAATATCTTCACAGATAGTTCTACCGGGATATCACGGTGAGCCAGCGACTGTACTTTAGCTATAAACTATAGCTAAAGTTGGAGAAAAACAATTCTAAATAATGATTGTAGATTAAAATCGTAAATAACTGATTATTTTGTAAATAAAGAATGATATTTAATTATAAATAGTTTAATTAGTCAATAATATTGAATATAAATGCATATTTTAAGCATATTTCATTACATTTTCGAACTTTTTTTAAAATCATTTAAATTGATGGGTAAACAAATGAAAAAATATCAACCAATATAATTGTGCTTGTCACAAATAATTTTAAATTCGAATTTGATCAAACTAAACAAATTGTATCACAGTGTAACCTTCATACTGTACATTAGTATTTTTTTAAAAAAAAATATAAAAATAAAAACTAATAACTATTAAATACTTTTAAATTATAATACATTTTTAATTTGTAATACTCAATGTAAAATACATTTTATTCTGCGTATTTTGGTGGTTTTTTTTACAGCTGAAATTCATATTTTATTTATTTCTGTAAATATTTGTTAATTTTTTAGTAAATAGTTGTGTAGTACACATTACAATCATTTAATTGCTTAAATACCTGGGTCCTAGTTATGATTTATAAATAGATTAATTATTAATAAAACAATAGTTTATAAACTCGTATGCATAATACTACATTAAAATATATTGTTGAGCACTAGTATCAATACCGTCATGCTACAAAAAAATTAACTTTTTTTAAATTTTTTAGTTTCAAACAAAATTCAAAATTTAAATAATAATATTGATTCGTAGAGCAAATAATCTATATTGCTTATTAGGATTAGCATATTCGTGTGCAAATTCTCAAATATGAATTAATTGTCAAACACTTGAGATTATATTATAGTAAAACACAAATAAATTAATATATATAAGCATAATAGGTTTTATTTAATTTTAAATTGGAATGATCATGTATTATTTATACTTATTTATTATATATATTATACATATGATGCGTGTATTAAATGTATATTCTGTAATATTAAACTTATTTTAAATGTGTTTATTTATTTTGTTATAAATCTTAAGAAAAACGATAATAATAATTACAATGACCATGTAAACCATGAAAGTAATAATAATTAGTGAATAATATTACATTTATTCAATCATCGATAACTTTATAATGCATTTTATGTACTTGTAAAAATATTAAAAAAAAATATAATGAACTGTCGATGCCGAATAAACCACAGTTGTATAGTGTTTTGAAATAAAAATAAATCGAGAATTACAACTTTCGATTACTTAAAATTGTCAATTAATATTATCTGCGAATACTTAATCCTGACATACTTTGATATAGTTTTATCGAGTCTTATCGATCTTTATTTATAATAATTATTTCTGATCCTACGTTATGTCATGGATATGGAATATATTGATTTTTCTCTAAGTTGTAATTTATAGTATGTGCAAAAAATTCGAGTTAAATTTATTATGTAGAATTTTTGAATAACAAATAACCAGATAATGAATAAATTGCTTAAAATAATGAATAATAAATAACTGTAGCAATTGAAATGATGAATAAAAAAATCAAGAATAATCAAATGAAAAATAAACAAACAATGAATAATGTTTAATTCTGATTATAGTACAATTCAGTGATGGTTTTTAGGGGCATAGGGACTATGTTACCCCTCGAGACATCTTAATCTTTAATATGTTAAATATTTTCATTGATGTCTTAATGTATAATTTGTATGAAATGTATATATATATATATATATATTTAAGTATGTAATATATATTTGTATAATGTTGACTAATAATTAGTACAATTATTGTATTATAGTTTATGTATATACTATAGTAACTATAGTATATATATATATATGTGTGTGTTTACCTATCAAAAAATATTGCTCCCCCTCTGACAAAGAACTAAAGCCGTTCATAGTTCACTTAATAATATTATATCGCGTGGTGTGATACATGTTGTTGCATCGTTTGTTAAATTATTATGAATTACAAAATGTATCATTGTGCCATGTATTGCGAGTAGATCCGGATTTTGGTGTCCCCGCTGCGTACATCATGTTTGTGCATCCGCGGAACATCAGACGGTAAAAAATAAAATACAGCCTCGTTGGTTAGATCGTAATACCGTTATACACACGGTTGTCGTCGGAACAAAAAAAAAAAATATTTAATAAATTAATGTTACCAATATAAATTTGTATAGAATATGTCGTGGCGTAAAATAATTATAATATCGACTCTCGTGATTCTATAACATCGAGTATAACTTTCGGGGACGTACGGCGGTATATATATAAAAAGAAAAAAGTGTTTATTAGTAGTTGTTCATCTCCGACTACTAATAAAATATAAAAAACATAACGGTAGCTGTATACAAGGCGGGTTTATCTTTTTCTTCTTCTCGTTTTAACCGATTAAATATGTATGTACATTTGAATATTCTATTTTCAGTGTTTTTTTCTTTCGATTTCGTGCGAATTTTTAACGAAAACCTGTACATAATACTATATTTATACGCAAAATGATTTTTGTTTTTAAATATTTATTTTATTAATTCTATCAAGTCGTGTAGTATAGTATTTTATGCGAATTAACTACTAAGCGAAATTCGTTTAATCGTTTTCTCTCACGAGCGCGATATATTATATTTTAATACGAGTTTGTTCCGCTCTTGATGACACACATGAACGCATTCAATGGTATTAGTGTTAGTTGATGTACACGTACAGTGTTTTTTTTTTAAAAAAACATTTAAATAGTTTTTTTCTTTTATCGATTTTCAATAATAACGACACGATGTCGTGAATACGCGCAATATTAATTGCGTTATACCGAGGACAGCGATCAGAATCTTTTGTTCTATGCGCATAAAAATAACGGAATGGGCCAAAAATATTTGCAAAATATTTACAAGTATGTTGGTTTTGATATTGTTTTCCGACGATGTTTCCGGGACTCTCCCCGTGCGCGCTTATAACGCAGAAAAAACGTCAGCGTGGGAACATTATTTTGTTTTTCGTCGACTCCATCATCACTGTACATATTATAATTGGGTATACGGACGGAGGCGTACATGTATAATTATCGAGTGATATTTTCAACAACTTTTTACGACCCGCGCGTTGTCACTTATTTGTACAATCGTGTGTGTGCATCGGGATACTTATTATTTACAATATAAATGTATAATAATATCAGGTAGCTACACTCGATGTATGTATTTTACCCGGGCCATCTCGACGGGTTAATACTTTTACCTAGCATAATCCGAGATGGATTAAAAGGACAGCATAATATACTTATATTATAAATAGAACACACTAAATAATATTATCATATTATTATATAATATGGATTATCATCACTCGATGTACTACCACGTATTATTCTGTGGTGTATTACTCAGAGGCGGTTTGAATATTTTTACATCTAACCGGGGCAGATTAATTTAAACCTCTCATCTATCTCGAAAAAACTTACGGTTTCTTTCGGTTTACATTATAACTGCTTAAACGTTAAAACGTTAACTATGCATCACTACATATGTTCATAAATGTACGGGTAAGCTATTATATTTTAATCTATTCAAAAAAAAATGCACCTAAAAATGTTTTTACTGAGACACGGCAGTAGGTGATTACAAGCCGTCTCCGTTTAGGCTACTACCTCTTCTTGTACCGTATTGTCTTCCGCGTACCATAATAAAACGTGTAGAGTACATTGTATAAATCCAAAGGATTTCTTCGTGACTAAGATTTCGTCTCCGTCGAAACTCAGAATGTATAGTTCTATATAACAAATACAAACACATAATTTATTATTAGTACGTTTTGATGATTTGAAACTATTGTTTGATACGATAATATTATATACATATATTGACTATTATATCTTATTGACTATTAGGTAATTGTTAAATGTTCTGTATAGTAATGACGTGTGTTTTCGTTTGTTTTGTTCACAGGTGCCTACTTAACTCTCTATCTAGTATCTATCTTGCGGAACTCCTCACATTTCAAACGTTAACAATATATGCAGTCTGACCAACGTTTTTAATTTTAATTTTCTGACTAAGTGTTGATAATATTTAAATCTTTTAATGCTGTAAATTATTTCCGTGTACATAAAGTACTTTATATATATAAAATTATATATATTATATATATATTGTGTATGTATACTAGTATATATTTATAACGTAAACAATGAAAGAATAGAAGACTCACACAAGAACACACACACACACACACACACACAAAGTCATACATTAAGTGGCACGGCGAAGAAAAACGTTTGTGACAAGTCGTAGACGGAAGTAGTATAAAATTATTATTCAAAATTTGCGAGCTTCGCTCGTGTGTTGTGTGTATGTGCGTTGTTAGGTCTCAACGTTTCTTGAAGACCGCCCGTAATAATAATGTTTTGTTCTTAATTTAGTTTTATTTTATCTTATGCTTTACAATTTTATTTCTTTTAATTCGCTCGCTTTCTAAAATTGTCGTTGACCATCACATTTATTTTATCTCGTCTCGTGTACCACGTGAACATCGCAAGCAGGAGAGTATGATTACTGTTCGACACATCAAACCTTATCACAATAAGTTCTTATTCACTCCATCAGCTCATATTCATTCACCATTCCATCAGTTCTCGAACTTCACCGTATATTCTATGTTTTTCTTTGTTTCACCTAGAATTCAAATTAGTAACAATCGCGCTGTAATGATTTAGTTTCAATGTTGTAGTCGAGCTTCTACCAATAACTAGCACCAAAAAAATAATTTTCATTCGACGTACGGTAATACGTGGTTGTTTACCATCAATACAAAATACAGAGAAAGTAAGAGAGAGAGAGAGAGAAAAAGCATACGCGTGTGGTCCCGTCGATCGCAATGTATTCGTTTTTCTTGCCTTCTCGCACCATCTCTATTCGGTTTTTTCTCTCTTATCTCTCCCTCCATCTTATCCCTCCGATAATTCATAAATGTTATGAATATATCGTTAAACATAGCACCACATCACCCTCTCTACGATGTATACGACGTATTGTAATATCTAGCTTAGAGTTATATTGTGTACATAATATTTTCATTATTTATAATACGATTTATAACGTTCGCGTGTATATAACAGAGCACTGAAATGCGTTGTAATAATTGCAATATGTATTTATCACGGTGAAACGTCACAAAACGCGAAATACCTCCGAATGATTAGCAAGATATAATAGTAACGGTAGTTAATTTATAATATCGTGATTGTTGTACGATAATAGGTTCTATCCTCTTTTTTTCATTCTTTTTTTCAGTTTAGTTTAGTTTTTCTTTTTTTTAGCGCACGCATATTATTTACCGCCCGCCGTGCCGTAATAGGAGACTATATATTTACAGCATTTAATTACTATTAAAGTGTAGTCATTGTATCATCGTTCGTATTCTTATTGTATGAAAATTAAAGTATATTTGTACTATTTTAGACGTTTGACGGTTTTTTTGTAATTTTTCTTTTTTATCCGTCTCGATTGTAATACACAAATATTATATATATACATATAATATTTGACGTGTACAATTTAAAAAAAAATATTTTTATTCATAAATTATATATGTATAATGTATTTTTATTTTTAGTCTTTCGATATAGTTAGTTTATTTTATATAGTTGTTAATTTATTATTAATATTGTTTTCCTCTTGGAAATATTAATTTAGTGAATCGATTATAGTTCTGTACAAACAAGCAACAGAAAACAGAAAAAAGAACTGAATATTGTTATAATAATGATAAAACAATGTAACGTTATATACTATAGTTTACGACGAACCACCCTCAAGGAGCCGGCGCCTGTTGATGTTAATTAAAGCACTGAACGCACCAACCATATTCCAACTCAGCTCTGATCGATTGCGGTAATCATTTACATTATATTTTATTTAATTATAACATGCATTAATTAATTTGTACGTTAATTTCCGACCTTTTTGTTTTACCGTGTATACCTACATTCTATATATTATTATTATTATCATGAGAGTTAAATATTGCATCTTATCAATTTGTTCACGACCATTGTTACTTGCCGTGTGGTTCATTTTAAGTTATATGTAATAAATGAAAAAGCTCCTTATTCTAAGTTACACGCTTCATATGGTTTTTTTTTTATCTACTGTCATGTTTTACCTTAACTTATTTTTACTCGTTATCGCGCTCAAAGAGTTCGAAGATTAATCGAATTTGCAACCTCGATTACTCAAAATGCATCGAACTTGTGATGTGAAGAGTTTGCTCGGTCTTTCTATTTCCGATTCGTGCAAATAAAAGTGTGTCCTTTGAGTACATATGTACATCTCATTTTAAATATTTTTGAGGAGTACTCAAAAAGTTATTTGCTTGGTTACTTCTAATTGTCTTGTTCGATTCAGTGGACGAAAATATATACAGTGGAAACTCCGTTCTAGGCAAGTGTAGAAAAATTGTGTTAGCATGTTCTATAATAATACTGTAGCGCATTCATCCTTTTGCCTTAACCATGATTGATCATTACGCTGTCGTTATAAAATAATAAAAAACGAACGGAACACCATAACTTTATTTGTAATTTGCAGTACAAGTGTAACCATGGGCTAGTCCATAACCATTTCCGATCCCATTATATGTACAAAATATGTATATATTTTAGCGAGTTTTGGCTATAATTATTTATCAGTACTTGGTTGCAACAGTAGTGTTACACTAGATGCCCTACTCGTATGTCATTGTTGGATCGCAATGCACCAACATCGATAAGAAAAACAATATATCTCCCGGGTCGGGCCGAACTAATGTTTATTTTGATCAAATCCAACGTACGGAAATTAGAATAAATTGTAATTTTCTTTTTTTTTACTTCATTAATTATTTATTGATTTTTAATATGGTCACATTTATCGTTTTTTTGGCTGGCGGTTGACAACGTATCGGTCGCAGTTGCCGATATACTAAAATTTAAAATACAACGATCGGCTCGTGTTCTTATTTTTTCACATGCGACCGTTCGCTATAGATCATTGATACCAAATACGTCTCAAGCACAAATATTTTTAAAAAAATTTAGTTTTAATGTAATAACTGTATAAACACATTAACATTTTTTTGTATTCTTATCGATTTTGCATATTGGTCATCATTTGATATTTATGAAAATGGAAACAAATAATGAATCGAACAAATTTAATAAAATAAAGTAGCAAATCAATTTTAATAATGTAGTGGTTTATAACTTACCACAATTAAGAACGTGAACAAGATGAGGTATGTTTATTCATTACACTCGGTATAGTCGGTATCATAATTTATAAGACATACTGTGAGTCAAAAAGTCTTCTCCGTACACCGTTGTCAGATTTTTTCTATAATAGAATAAAATGGTAATTCTAAATTTAAATAACTTTATATTTTCAACAAACATTTATTCAGAAACATATTAAATTTTGTTTTTAGAAAAATGCAACATGTGTAGTAATTAGGATTAGGTTATTTTATACGTGTATGTAAATTAACACTATTACGAAAATTACAAAAAAAGTCTCTGTACATTTATCGATGTGTATGAACAAATAAAAATAGCTTTAAAATAGCAAAAGTTCGTATGGACTAAAATTTCTATGAATCAGCGAACATATCGTTAGTGGCTTTATAGCCATTATTGACGATAGGCATAGGCTTACGCACGTTTTAATTTACATACATTGAACAATAGAGATACCAATTGCTATTCGTAAATTAGAAATTCAATTAAGAGAAGATGGTAATTCTCGTTGAAATATTGCACAAACAATAAATAAATTGAACTTGACTGTACAATATATTATAAATGGGTTCAATGAAACTGGTTCTTATAAAGATCAAAAACTTATGGGTCATACACAAAAATTAAAACTGCATCAAAAGAAGGCCATTCTAAGGACAACCGAGGTGAAACCAAAAATCAGTCCACTCACACGGTTTGGTATGATTTATACTGACTATAATGTAAAAGTTATGCTATAGACCATTCGTCATGTTGTTATAAATGCAGGGTATAAGGGTTGTATAGCTAGGAAAAAACCTTTTATCAGTCGAATTAGTAAAAAGAAACGTTTAATTATTGTGAAGGTACGCATCAATATGGGAAATGGTTTTTGAGGATCTGTATTATTTATTGATGAAAGCAAGTCTAATTTTTTTAGTTCAGACGGGCTATTTATAATATATATTAGGTTTTCTCCAAATAATATATGGTGTTGAGAAAACCTAATAAGCAGATGGATTGCAAACAATTTGTGTCTGACGCGTCGGTAAGATATGGGATTGGAGCTGTATGAGCTGTATTGAGCTCTGCTGGTGTTGGTAATTTGATATTTATCGATGATTATCGATAGACCAACATATGTATTTATGAAACATTTTGAGATATAATTTACATGCAAGTGCTGAAAAACTAAATTGACAATTTGCTTATTTTTCAACTAGATAACGATTCAAAACATACCACGTAAAAGTAAAATAATGGTTACACCGAGTTCTTATCAATTTAATACACCTCCATAATGACCAGACGTGAATACAATAGAAAATTTATGAGATGAAATTAGTAGACGTCTTAACAAAATCGAAATAAAGAACAATTGAAAAATAAAATATTTGAAGTATTGAAAATACTAATTTATATTTATATATGCTTTATTTTTGAAAACGAATATTAATATATTTCTGAATACGAGTAAATGCTAAAAACTTGAATTAATTATATTTTTGAACTACCATTTTATTTCATTGAAAAAATGTAACAGAAAAATCAAATTTTTTTGACGCACTGTGTATATATATATAGTATTGTCATGATACTGATTATATATATATATATAATCAGTATCATGACAATACTAATACAAAAGCATTTTACGACCAAATTATCGCAATTTTACATTTTTTAATCTTAAAGAATACGTAGTGTTGCAATTTTTTAATAGTTAACACTGTAATACAATCAATAAAAAAAAACCGGATGGGCCTCGCTCTGCTGTACAGTTGGGGGTGGAGTGCACCTCGTTTATAAGATAGGTCATTATTACAATGGATTTGTTAAATTTGAATGCAATGATAGATATCATTGTATACTAATAACGATTCTGAACGGAGTTAATATGTTTGTCTAGGATATAATACATTGTTATATATAAATATTGTAAAAAGTATATTTTATTTTGAAACGATAAATATATTTTTCAATTAGGATGGGTTGGCAGTTGCATACAGCGACATAGCTAAATTATTTAAAAATAATGCATGTAGTTATTTTAATAATACCTTATATTAACATATAGCATCAATTTTAATATTTATATATGTGATATCATATAATGTATGTCGGTCATTACACATGTTGACGACGTTGTCGTTGATACTTGATTGCGACTTTTAAAATTAACAATGGATTTATGTAATTAATAAATAAAATAATTTCAACATCTCCAAAATTTTTTAGTTACAATAAGATTAACTTATTATAAACCTTGTATTAAATTTTCAAGAGTTTTCGGTCTGCCAATTAAATTTGATAGATATTTAAAAAAAATTTTTTTACAAAAATCGAAAATTTAAATTATTTATAAATAAGTCAAAATATGTCAAAATACTTTGAAACTAACCATGTATAGAAAACGTCAATATAAAGATTTGGTGAAAATTTCAAGTTGTTGCGGTTTTTCGTTTTTGAGTTAGAGCATTTAAAAAAAATGTAATTTGTAAAAACGTGATTTTGCCGTTTTCGTAAAAAACATTTCCCGTTTTTTCGTAATTTTTTTTATCGTTTTTTTCGATTTTTTTTAAAAATTATTGAAAAAGTTGGATTTTTGACTTGCCAAAGTACCATCTACATTCACTTTCATTTCAGAAAAGTTGCTTTTTAAGCAAATCGAAGCATTTTTACTGCCAAAAAAGGTGTCGTCAGACACAAAAAAAAATTAAAAAAAAAAAAACACACATCATTGTAAAACCAATAGATTCCATCACTCCGTTCAGAATCTAAAAGGTAATAAATTCTAAATTTCATATACTTACTAAAAATATTTCATCTAGTACATATTTTGATTTTTTTTATACATATATTTCAATAACAATTTATACATATTTATATTACATCTAAATCTGTTTCCTGATTCATCATCATCCATTCATGTATTGTATTTCGCAAGGAAAACTTTGATCTATCGATTTATTATTTTTTTACTAGACGTATTACATATGGTTTTATGTAGACATTTTAGTTTGATTCCTTTGCTGTAATAAAAGTATAATAATAATAAATAATTAATATATATATAATCGCTATATTTCGCTTTATCGCCGTTTTCAATCATGTACTGCCTATCTGCTGGCCTACAACGCGGTGATTGCAATGGTCGCTTAGATAAATAATGAACATGCCCAAAAATTCACGACGACTATTTTTGTATGATATAACCGTGACGAAATACTACCTGTCCACGCGCACGCTATAATTGTTTGTTGTTCATTATTGCATTAATTGCATTTACCTTGACCTGATGCAGTGTGTATACTACATTAGCAGCAAAATATAGTATATTACACTACTATTTACACAGTTATGGTCATTATTGGTTAGGGTGTTACTAGAGTTTTGCACTTATTGGTTATTCAGTAAATATGTTATTTTGTTTAATATGTTGATTTTAATAATTACCGATAGAGATATATGTAATTAAGTAACATTAGAATATACGACGTTTGTGCTTTTTTTCAACCTCAAATTTTTATTTACATCAAAATAGTTATTACTCTAATCTACAATAGTGTAATATCTCCTGGGCGAGGTTGAGTAATTTTGCTAGTGTAGTATATCATATATATAGTATAGTATATCATTGCATTAAAATATCTAATAAATAAAAAATTTTTGCTCAAATAATTTCATATTCTTATTCCAGGTGTTGGTTACAATTTAAATAATGACGGATTATTTATTAAAAATTAGATCTCATTGCTTCGATTTTCTTTGATGTTGCGTTGAATAATGTTATTTTGAAATGAAAATATTTTATGTCAAATAGGTGTTGGAGGGGGTGTCAACTTGGGATGAATAATTTCAGTACTCTCGAGTTTCAGACTAAATGTACGATCATGATCACGGGCGTATGATGCATACGTACCTTAATTTGCCGATTTGTTTGATCGTTTTACCGATATAATTTCCCAAAACTGTTCTTGTATCTGCTGCGTGGGGCCAAACATGTTCGGATCGTAAATTCTAGCAAACGATTACGATACATAGACCGGCTAGTCCGTCTACGTACAGGCATGTTATTGTAATAGGTTCGTGTAACATATGGCTGCATGCAATAAAATCCTAAGAAAAACAATAACGCTATATCGTAAACAACGAAACGGGGTGAATAATTACGACGAAGCCGATGAGAGATTTCGGAATGACCGCAGCCACAGGATGATGACGATGGCAAGGGGGGTGGGAGGAGATTCGGACGATAAGTTACATAAGTTTTATTATCGCGGGCGCGGGAGGTAATAGTGTTGTACGTACGTTTTTTTTTCGATTTTTTTTTTTTGTTTTCTTCTCATCTATATGGACGCGTGTCTGGGGGTCACGGACAGTGTACAGGTACCGTTTGCGGAGGAGAGCTATCGCGTAAAGTATTATAATAATATGCATACCGGGCGATATTACGTGCTCTGCGTGCCCGGTCGTCGTAATAAGATTTTGTGTTTCGTGTGTTACGTGCGCGAGCGTGTCAAAAAAACTATGATCCTTCGTTCCACAGTGTGTAGGCATACGACGCGGCAAATGATGACCGATGGTACGGGATACTGTATATAACCTGTATATGCGGTTTTGCGGTGTACATGCACGATCACCGTTGCAGCAGACATCGGACGGAACGGGAAAAATTCGTTTCGTCTGCGTGTGAAAATCATGAACGGCTGTATTATTATTGTTTTGTAACCATTTTCTAGTGTTTTGCGTACGTCGAATTCTAAAAACAGAGATCGGGATGGGGAGAACGCTTACGGAAACTTAGCCCCTCTAAAGTAATTTATTCCCCCTCACCATCAATTTTGAAAATATGAAACGGAACTATCCGAAAAATTCATATTTCCACTAGAAATTACATGGGATAACTATATTAAATAATACACATTTTACTTTACGTGTATGTTTGTATTGTTGTACCCTTTTTACAAACCATCAATAAACATGTAATAGAATGAAGAATTTGATGAGTAAAAATAACTTTGTGGTGTGAAAATATTATATTATTAATATTTGCTAGAAAATACCTAAGCCAATTTTATATTTCATTAGGTCTCCGCTTACGTCGAGACAACGGAGTCTTTCCAGAAGCCATGCGTATTACGTGTTATGTGTGGATAATACTCTATCGCACCATAACTGCAGTGTACCTTCAATATTTTAGTCGAACTTTTCAAACGTTCGAGATTCTCCGCCGAACTAAAGTCAAAACAACTTGTCATATCCGAATCTAACCTTTATATTTCTATTAGATTTTATTGAGTAGTATTATGTTTAATACACGCAGTACTAAACTAAAGTATAATATTTAAATACCCATATATTACATACTTAGAAATTTCAATACGCATTATTAGTTAATATTTATTAAAACAATATATATATATATATATATATATATATATATATATATATATATATATATATATAATTTAAATATCATTGAAGCAGCTATGAACAGAGACAGATGGAAGGAGATTTGTTTGGCAGCAATGGGCTTCAATGGCCTTTAAAGCTGGAAGAAGAAGAAGAAGAAGAAGAAGATATATCGAAGAATCTCGCTAGAGACTTCTTTCTGTGCGTAATAAACACGAAAATTGATCAGACCCGACCCGATAGCGAGACTATTACAAATTAAGTTTTGTCTTGGCACTCGGACTTCTCACTCGCACGCGTAGGTTGTATGTGGAGTGCGAGAGAGATACAGCTAAAAACTGCAATTTTATGAGTCTCATTTTTTGTTCGCTCCGTGGATCGTACTTGGGTACTTTCCGGCGATGTGTCAATAACATTTCTAATAATAGCAATAACAACAACAGGTACTCGCGGCGCACCACATGCTATATATATCTAAATATATATATATATTTTATATATTATACTATACGCCGGGAATTTTAGTTTTTATTATATCATTGTCTATATTTATTTAACTATACATAAATTATTCATATTATATTATACTTCTATAAGGTATAATGTTTACATTATTATATATTATATATTTATATTAAAAATATTTTAAAAAAAACCATTTTTAATTACGTCTGTAGAATTTTTTGTTACAGACAGTCCTACGTCTATAAAATTGGGGAAGGAAAATGTTTTTAGATTCTGAACGGAGTGATGGAATCTATTGGTTTTACAACGATGTGTGTTTTTTTTTTTAATTATTTATTTTTTATTTTATTTTTTTTTATTTTTGTGTCTGACGACACCTTTTTTGGCATTAAAAATGCTTCGATTTGCTTATGTAGCAACTTTTCTGAAAGGAGAGTGAATCTAGTTGGTATTTTGGGGGGTCAAAAGTAAAAAATTTTCAATATTTTTTAAATGCGACGGGAAAAACCCTTAAAAAATAAGGAAAAACCGGGAGTTTTTACGCAAAACCAGTTTTCGACAAAATCAAATTTTTTATTTTGCTATAACTCAAAAACTAATCGATGTAAATACTTGAAATTTTCACCAAATGTTTAGATTAGCGTTCTCTATACACCGTTAAAGTATTTTGACTTTTATTGAGCTATTTATAGACAATTGAAATTTTCAATTTTTTTAATTTTTTTTTTTTAAATTTTTTTGGCCGGCCAGAAAATCTTGAAAATTATTTACAAGGTTATTAAATCACGATAATTTTCTGTTCATACTTAAAGTTCAAAATTTTACACTAGGTTATCTATAAGATATTCTTCAAAATTCTTTAAAAAAATTTCTACCAGACTTAGAGGAAAAAATTTTATGACTGTTTGAAATTTAAATATTTACGAAATTGCATAAAGAGCGATTTATTCTCAAACGAGTTTAAATATTTGTTATAGTTCAAAAAGTATAAGTCGCAGATTTTTGAAATTTCTACCAGCTGTTAAGATTGGTATTTCCTTTATGTCATATTTTTTTCAAAATATTATATTGATTTTTAAGCCACTTATAGGCATTTAAAATATTTGATTTTTTTACATTTTATTTTTATAATCGGTGATAAAAAAAATTTGGCTTCTACAAAATACTTGAAAATTTAATAGAAGATTTTCACAGAAGTAGTTCTTAATGTCATTAAAAAATTATTAAAATCCATAAGCACAATTTTTTTTTATAAGCGTTTGAACAGCGAATATTGACATAAAATTTCATGTAAAATATTATTATAATGTATAATATTCTAGACTGACAAATGATCGGTTTTTTTTAAAATGCTTTAACTCAAAAATGAAAAACCGCAACAACTTGAAAATTTCACCAAATCTTTATATTGACTTTTTCTATACATGGTTAAGATTTCAAAGTATTTTGACATATTTTGACTTATTTATAGACAATTTAAATTTTCGGTTTTTCTAAATTTTTCGTTTAAAAATAAAATATACTTATTACAATATTTATAAATAACATTGTATTATATTCTAGACAAACAGAATCGTTTTTCGTATACAATGATACCTATCATTGAATTCAAATTTAACAAATCCATTATAATGACCTATCCTATGAAGAGTCGCACTTCACCCCCAAGTGTACAGCAGAGCGAGGCCCATCCCGTTCTTTTTTTTTTTTTTAAATTTGACGGGACTCAATTAATGATATCGTTACGTTTAAAGGTGTTTTTATTAAAACTTGCACTGTATATTCCTGTAAAATTGTCCAAGAATTTCAAACAAATATTTTGCGAGTACCCATTAAAAATGATCCTAAAAAAACGCACGAGTTAAAAACGCTTATGGATTTCCAGCGTTCAATTAAATAAACCTGGACTAAATGTTTAAGTTGTAACATGGATACAACTCATAATGTTCAGGTCGATCCAAAGATTACAAACAAAGTTTTGATAGTTCAATGGAAATATTCAATAAAAGCAACCCCGGGGATTATATATTCTTTAGTTACAAAATAAAGGCTTTGCCAACGTCTGTACTGAAAATTCACAATCGATTCTATAAGCTATACAGTTGCATTTTCTATGAGAACAATCTTAAATCTGGCAGATACAGCACAATGATCAGAGAGAACTAAATCAACTGGGTACACATAAATAACCAAATCACAGAAACACGCAAGTGGCCCCATAATTCCAAAAACGCTCACATTTTGTTATTTGAAGCAAAATAATCAGAGTCCCGAGATATGTAAAAGGTGCTTTGGAAAAATAATTTAAATTCTCAAAAAAATACTTCAGAGAAGTAAAAAAGGCTTTCTATGCGTAATTTGAAGCGATTTGGAGAAAATATGGAGTTTTAATGTTAATAAATAAGTGAAATCAGTCTCGAAATTATGTGCCAAAAAGGCCCATGGTTGAAAAAGTAGAATTTTGAGCCTAATAAAGAAAATAAATTAATACCAAAATTCTGTGTCGAAAAGGCACATTATTGAAAAAGTTCCTGAATTTTGAGGTTAATAAAGAATTGAAATCAATCCCAGAATTCTGTGCCTTAACTTAAAAAAATATCATTTCACAAAAATTTCAAGTTGTTCAACTGTACAAACATTGAACATAAAATTAGCCCAGAACGGCGTACATTAATGATAATAAATCGAAGTTTACAAGTTAAGGTTACAAGTATAATCTGTCTGACTCAAATTTTTGTTAATCCTTGTTACAACTTAAACATCTAGTCCAGATTTTTTTAATTTAACGCTGGGAATCCATAAGCGTTTTTAACTCGTGCGTTTTTTTTTTTGATCATTTTTATGGGAACTCGCAAAATATTTGTTTGAAATTCTTAGAAAATTTTACAGGAACATATAGTGCAAGTTTTAATATAAACACTTAAACGTAACGAACGATATCATTAATATGATTATTTTTATTAAAAATTGATTGTAAGAAGTTGGGTATTGTTATGTCATAATTTGTAGCAAAAGTATATTCGTGTCCAACAAAAAGCATAAATTCTCGTAAATCTAACTTGTAATCTTAACTTGTAAACTCCGATTTATTATCATTAATATACGCCGTTCTGTGCTAAATTTATTTTCAATGTTTGTACAGTTGAACAACTTTTTTTTTAAGTTAAGGCACAGAATTTTGGGATTGATTTATTTTCTTTATTAAGCTCCAAATTCTACTTTTTCAACCATGGGCTTTTTTGGCACATTATTTCGAGACTGATTTCACTTATTTATTAACATTAAAACTCCATATTTTCTCCAAATTGCTTCAAATTACGCATAGAAAGTAAGTAATAAAGTACTTCTCTGAAGTATTTTTTTGAGAATATATATAAGCATGAATATGTAGACTTCAAATTAAAGTCAGTGCTACCATCACTGTACATTCGGCACAATCACACGACAACTAAATGAGATTGTAAAAAAAAATAATGATGAAACTGTTAAACTTGATCAGTCTTCGAGCATTTAGCATATATGTAAGGTATACCCACCAGCACAAACACGCACACTCACGTATTATATGTGTATTAAATATAAACAATAAAATCGAACCTGTACGTCTGGGTCGTGCACGTTTTATGTAACAACAATTTTTTACGATCTTTTTTTTATACATATCTTACAATCTTTAAGGTATAATAAAATTTAAATGTATAATTGTACACAATTATAATACAGCTTACGGCACGAGGGATTGTATTACTTTTTTTTAAAAAAAGATCATGTATACATGCATCAATCGTGTACGCTGCGGAGTTATCACGTTCAAAAGTATCATTGATTCAAATAACATTCTAGTGTATAGGTAACCGTTTAAAATATGATTAATTAATTTAGATTAAATCTAAATTAAATCCACCTCGTTTGTTTGGACGTTATTATATAGATGCGCCTACTCGGTATTTTAGTATACCTACATATTGATTTCGTTTAGGTATTAAAAACAAAATTTTCTCGTTGGGTGGGTGGGATTATGAGCATTATAAGATTCAATATATATTTAACAAAATATTTATCAGCCCTTTATGGG
>JASXSY010000163.1:0-255159 GCA_034509805.1 Sipha maydis
CCTCGTAGATCTAAAAGTGAAAGTAGTGTACAGCAAGAAAATAATTCTTGTGAAGGAATGAGTTTGGGAAGTAGTTATCGAAGTCAAGAAATATTATCAGATGTCAAAACCAAATCGAATATAATATTTAATTGTATAAAATATCCTCTTGTAACTCAAAGCTTAGAAGATTTTAAAGCCAATGATGAAGATTGTTTTACTAACATTTGGGGAAGTTTGCAAAATGTTAAAGATGGAACAGAAGGTTTTGAGCCAGAAACTGATGGTTTTTGTGTAAGTTAATATTTTGTTTTATTGAATTTATTGGTTTGTATACCTCAATATACAACAATAATAATTTTAATTTCTTTAAAAAAAAAAAAAATATTTTGTTCAACACTCAAGGGTTAATGCTTTTGCTAATTTTTAATTTATTATAGTTTAAGGTATTTATTCAAAAGTTATAAAATATGTTTATTTTATACTTATTTTAGAAATTAGTATAAATATGAATATATATGTCTGTAAATAATAATTATATTTTAACTTACAATTTATAGAAGCATTAAATATTTAAATACTTACGGTTCTATGTATTCATTTTCTTGGAAATAATTTCATATTTTTTGGCTTTAATATATCTATTGTACATTGTGAAAAATTGATATAAATCTTTTTATACTACTTACATTTATTATTCTAACTGTGATGACTGCGAGTTAACCATTTAACAATTATTATAAAAATAACTTTAAGTGAAGAGATATATTTTGTACAAACATTTTTTGTTATTGTTCCTTCTAAAATATATATTTAGAAGTTGATTTCATTAGTATTCATTTGATGTAGTTCTAATTACAATTTTAAATGTGATGATAGGTAGGTTACTACTGTATGCATTGACGTCACTTCAATATCCGTGGCATGTGTTTGTGTTTGTCATACATAATTAAAAATCAAAAAAAAATAAATAAGCAATGTGCAAATTGACATGTTACTGTGACATAAAGTTTTGAATTCTATCTAGTGTATTTAATTAAATGGTCTTAGTAAATATTTTATTCTTTAACAAAGGATATGCTTCCTTTTCGTAAAATAAGTTGTATTACATTTTCTAACAGCTCTTTTGTGCGTGTTCTGAGGCGAACAAATTCTTTTGAAGGCAAATCCACGGTATCTATATTACAATAAACTTTTCAGTAATATATTTTTTTAAAAAATTAAACCATTAAATAGTGAACAAATTCTCATAAATCTCTATATAATTTCAGTATATTCTATTAAATTATAATACTTAAATTCAATATTGTTTTCTTATAACTACAAATAAATTAAATGTTATTATTGTCATATTTGTAAAAACTAAGTGTGTTAATAGAATTGCTATAATTTTTTTTCACTTATGTATGCAAATTTGTAATCTATATGTGATAACATGATTTAAAATATATAGATTTATTACTAGTTAATTTTGCATCCTATGAAATATATGCAAATAACATCACTGTTCTAAATTCTAATCTGTATGGTGGGCGGATATCTTTGAATTTATCATTTTATTATGAGTCAGAGTTGTAAGTAATTAGGAATTATAGTTTTTTTCAACATTTTTTTATAATAACTATCATTATGTTATGTATGTATTATAATAATATAAAAATGAATAACATAAATTTATTTACTTATTTATCTAGATTTTATATGAAATGCTGAAGAATATATTTAATACATATTGGTATAATAATTGTATTGCGCATGTAATGAAAGTACATAATATTATGTATTATTTTGTTGATACTTTATGTTATTTTCTTATTAAACATTTTAATGTTATTTTAATTTTTAGAACGATTCAAAAACCAGTCAAGCTCAGGATTGGACATTATCATTTGAAAGGGTTTTGCAAGATCCTTTAATTTCACAAAATTTTGCAGTAAGTATATTAATTATATTGTATTTTATTGAATTTTATTTAAATTAAATTATTTAGTTTTGCATTCTTTATTTATTATTATTATTATTATTTTTATAAACTGTTATTATAATCAAACAATTACATTTCTAACTTTATTTTTTATATGATTTTAGTCTGTAAAAATTAGCACATTTAAAATATTTATAACATTTTAATAACATTATTTTAAATAGGAATTTTTGAAAAAGGAATTCAGCGCAGAGAATTTATATTTTTGGACAGCATGCGAACATTATTGTTCTACTGAAGACCAAAAATTACGATGTGCTATTGCACGAGATATATATGCTAAGCATTTAGCTTGTGATGCTATTGAACCAGTTAATGTTGATTCAAAAGCTTCAAATATTACAATTGAACAAATTGAACAAGCTGATCCTCATCTCTTTTTACAGGTATATTCTGTTTATAACTTGATAGTATGATGAGCAAATAAAATAATTCATACATATATTGTAATTATTTTAGGCACAAAAACAAGTGTTTAATTTAATGAAGTTTGATAGTTATCCCCGATTTGTGAAGTCTGATCTTTATAAAATGTATTTAGTGGAACAAATAAGTGATCATTTACCATTTAACGAAAATGATACAACTATTTTAAAATCCTTGCAATACCCTAGCAAAAAGGTATATTTTGTTTTTAATTAATTAATAATAAATAATAATAAATTGTTCATAAAACTATTAATAATTCAAAGTTACTAGTATCTAAATTAAATTAATTATTTTTATTTATAAGGTTTCTGATAATGAAGAAACAAATAATATAAGCACTGTTGAACATCGTGTTAATACTGGAAGTCGTCGTAAATCATTACTGTCATGGAGACGTCAGTCTTCTGTACAACCTCCATTAACATCTGGTTTGTGTCGAGTGACACTTCCTGACCAGTCATCAACTGTATTGCATGTAACTCCAGATATTACAGTTCGAGTTCTAATTCAGAGATTATTTGATAAACGTGGTTATCCCTATAAAAACTTTAAAGTTAAAGTTCAATCAAATAGTGAACAGGTACATTTATTAATTTATATTATAAAATTATAGTATAATATTAACCTTGTAATAATAATAATAATAATAATACTCGTACTAATACTTATTTTTGTTGTTGATTTTTAAATTTAATATTATATAGAATTGAAATGTTTCTCTCATATATCAAATACAATACAGTAATCCCTCGTTATCCCCAGATGTTACATTCTAGTATACCTGCACAGATAACCAAATCATAAATCAATGTAAAAAAGTGGTTAGGTTTAATTTTTTTAATTTTAAAAATCACTATAAGGATTATATTTTTCACGATTATTTCAATAATTATTTTTTAATTTATACTACAAATTAATTTATTACATAGTCATATGTATTAGAAAGGATGAAAAAACTTTTTTGAGCAATTGATGATTATTAACCGTACATGTATAGGTACCTTATGTGGCTTATTTGCTATAAGTATATGTATATGTATGTACATAGTAGTACATATATAATTATCAAAAATGAATTTCTACAGTGTTCGTGTAATAACGATAAAACATTATTGCATTAATAATATTTTATTGTGAACTCGACCGCGAATAATATGGGATTACTGTACTCTTTTAATAGTGTATGGCATTAGGACAAATTATGTATTTTATCAGTTATTGTTTGATTTTTAACTTGTAAACCAGTCTTTCAATTGTATAGTATAGAGATTCTCAAACTTTTATAAACACTGTTATCCTTTTTACCCACAATTGTTTTGGGTACCCTTGTTAGATAGTTAACTAACATATATACACATAAAAAAAATTAAAAACTTTCTTATATTTGTATTTTTTTAAGTTTAAGACATTAAGTCATTAAACTAATACATAAAAAAATTTAAAAACTTAAAGCGATTACTTGCAAAAAAATTAGTGAGAAAGGTGAGCTTGTTTCTTTTGGCACAGTTGATCAATATTGGATTGTAATTTAGTTAAATACAATCTTAGATCGTCTTCAACATTTAATTTTTTTCTATATTTACTTTTAACATGAGATAAACTTGAAAAACATTTTTCACATGAATAAGTGGCGGAAAACTCAACAAGAAATTTGACAACAGTGCTAGACAAATATTTTGTACCTTTCCAACACAGATTCAGAAATCTAAAAATATAGTACCAGAAATTAAGTATTTGTTTTTAATTTTGTGATCACACGAGACTTCAATAAGCTACTTATTTTCAAAAGTAGTCAGGTTAGTGTCCGTAGCATCAGCATCAAAGGGATCATGTATCCAGTCATACTGTTTCTCCAAAGGTGGAAAATACACTTCTGTATGGATCTTCAGTGCATTCAAGTCTTAGAATTTTTTCCTCTATTTTAATTTAAAGGTTTGTTGGCCAGACTTGTACCCCTTAAAAAAAGTTGAGTACCTCCAAGGGGTACACATACCACAGCTTGAGAATCCCTGGTATAGTATATACTTAATAGACCATGCACTGCATTATATTGATTTATAATAATTTGTATCTCTTTTAGTACTTTCAGTTAGGAATTCTACATTCTAACTTAAGCCTTGAGGTGTATTTCCTATTATTTGGTTAAATCCTTTTGTGAATTGATATAATCCTTCAACAAAACTTGTAAAATGTAGAATCTGTGAACTGCATTTTTATCATAAATTTTATTTTTGAATTTCTTGTAGGGGTATTTATTTTAAAATAATTGATGATTGTCTACAGGTGTTCTCATTTGCTAGGCTACTTTTATTGTTTATATATAAGTAATGTTTATTGTAATTTCTACATTTTAATGTACTATATTTGGGGTGTAAAATTATAAGAATAAATTCTAGATAACTTGATACAATACTAACAATATTGTAAAATGTTTTAAAACAATAGTACAGAAATTTCAAAATAAGTATAATATTTTAAACATTATTACTGACAAACAAAAAATATAATCATGTAATTTTGTTATCTGCTTAACTGCATTAATACATATTAAGAGAGATAATAAGATAATAAGAGATTATTTTGAAATATTTAAATTTGTATTTATCATATTAGCTGTTTAATTTGGAATAAATGCAAATTGATTTGTTATTATTATTTTTTTAATTTATAGATCATTGATTCAGATGGTAATTCTTGCTTATTAGATGGCTTAGATGTTAAAGTTGAACCTAGAATATCATTCAGACTGGACCTACCTGATAGAAAGACTATAAATGTTGATTGTAAAATAGACTCAACAATTGGTCAAGAAATAGGGCCTATACTGTCATCTTATGGTTATAAAATTGAATCGGTAACATTATGTTCAGTGAGTATTTTTGATATTAAAAATATATTAAAATGACAATACTTATTGTAATTTGCTATTCCAGATTAGTGAAAATGAAGTAATTGATCCAGATATTGATGTTTCTATGGTAGAAGATAGACGAATCCAAGTTTTAACTCGTAATAATTTGACATCATTTGCTCAAAGTTTTACAATAAAAAATGGACAAAATCCTACTAATTTAGATGATTTAACCAATCAAGTATTTGAAGATTTATTGCAAAATAAAAGTCCAGAGTTGATGAAACTTCCATCAGATCAAGGATCTTTAAAAGTAAATAAATATGTTTCAGTTTTGTCTAATTATTTTTTTTGTCATTTTAGATTCTGAACGGAGTGATGGAATCTATTGGTTTTACAATGATGTGTGTGTTTTTATTATTTTTTTAATTTACTTTTTTTTTGTGTCTGATAACACCTTTTTTGGCAGTAAAAATGCATTGATTTGCTTAAACAGCAACTTTTCTGAAAGGAAAGTGAATGTAGATGGTATTTTGGCAAGTCAAAAATCCAACATTTTGAATACTTTTTAAAAAAATAGAAAAAAACGATAAAAAAATTACGAAAAAACGGGAAATTTTACGCAAAATCACGTTTTTACAAATTACATTTTTTTTAAATGCTTTAGCTCAAAAACCAAAAATCGCAACAAATTGAAATATTCACCAAATCTTTATATTGACGTTCTCTATACATGGTTAAGTTTTCAAAGTATTTTAACATATTTTGACTTATTTATAGACAATTTAAATTTTCGATTTTTGTAAAATTTTTGTTTTTAAACATCTATAAAATTTTATTGGTTGACCGAAAACTCTTGAAAATTTAATACAAGGTTAATAATAAGTTAAACTCATCGTAACTAAAAAATATCAGAGATCGGTTTACTCAAATTTTTTTTATAAGCCCTTAATGCTCAAATTTGTATAAAATGTGTAAAAATCGCGATAATTTGCAAGTTATTTTGTAGATAAATATTCATAAAATTTTTTCTGTTGATACTTAAGGTTCAAAATTTTAACACTAGGTTATCTATAAGCTACTCTTCAAAAATCTTTAAAAAAATTTCTACCGGGCTTAGAGGAAAAAATTTTATGACTGTTTGAAATTTAAATATTTACGAAATTGCATAAAATAATGATTTATTCTCGAACGATTTTTAATATTTGTTATAATTCAAAAAGTATAAGTCGCAGATTTTTGAAATTTTTACCAGCCGTTAAGATTAGCATTTCCTTTATGCCTTTTTTTTTTTAAATATATTGATTTTTAAGCCACTTATAGGCATTTAAAATATTCGATTTTTTTACATTTTATTTTTATAATCGGTGATAAAATTTGGCTCCTACAAAATACTTGAAAATTTAATAGAAGATTCCACAGAAGTAGTTCTTAATGTCATTCAAAAATTATTAAAATCCATAGGCACAATTAGCGTTTTAAGAGCGAATATTGACATAAAATTACATGTAAAATATAATTAATATTCTAGACTGACAAACTATGTCGCTGTATGCAACTGCCAACCCATCCTAATTGAAAAATATATTTATCGTTTCAAAATAAAATATACTTTTTACAATATTTATAAATAACAATGTATTATATCCTAGACAAACATATTAAATCCGTTCAGAATCGTTATTCGTATACAATGATATCCATCATTGCATTCAAATTTAACAAATCCATTGTAATAATGACCTATCCTATAAACGAGGTGCACTCCACCCCCAACTGTACAGCAGAGCGAGGTCCATCCGGTTCTTTTTATAATTATAATTATTATAAAATCAATATAAAACATAATTATAACTATGTAACTACATATAATATAATTTATTTCTTAATATTATGTTTTATTTTTAAATAGGAACCTAATGGTTCTAAAATTAATCTTATTTATTTGGATTTTAATACTATGGTTCTTGACAAAATAATATTGTTAATATTATTTAAAAATTAATTTCTAATTATTTTAAAATAAACATTTAATTCTTTAAGTTTATTACTGATATTTTTTTTTTTTTGTCTTCATAACTAAAAGCTTAGGGGGTTAACTAGTAATAATTGACAGTGTTCAATTATTCCACTAATCATTAGATGTAAGTAAGCAGTGTGTTGTATTTAAGTACTATTTTGAGATACTTGATTTAATATGCATATAAATTAAATAATCTAAATTATTTTGTACATTATTTCAGTTCAGTTGCATAATCTATAAAAAATTTTAATTTTATTGATTATAATTACCTAATATAAATTGAAATATTTAATTAATGTAAATAATATGTTTTATAATATTTATTACATACCAACATTTTTATTTATTTATTTGTTTAGTCTGAAGAATGGGGATCAGAGCAATCTTCTAGTTTAATTAGTAGATTTTTAAGAAGAGATTCAATATTTCATGAAAAACAAAGAGTAAGAATATTATTGTTATAATATATCACAGTAAATTATTTTATGTTTTTTATTTTAGAAAATCAAAAAGACATGCAAATCACAATGTGTTATACAAGATCAACCAGTAAATAGTTCTGAAAAGAAACAAACATTAAGCAAACTTCCACCACTTATAGCTAAATTTAAGCCAATTACAAAAATACAAAATGATCGACAATCTGAAAGTGATGGTAATTACTCTTTTTTTTAACTATAAATAATTTTATATAATAGGGAATATATAAATATATACAATTAACACAGAATAAAGTGCGATATGAGATAATTAGAAATAAATAATATTTATTTTAAAATTAACAAAACTTATCATTTTCTGTTGCAAATAGCATCATGAGCTACATATTTTCTATAGCAGTAAGCTATCTCTATACTTTATCAGCTTTTACAGGATGGTCTTATATTAATATTGTTGTAAATGTGTAAATCAGTCTAAAGAATAATATTATAAGTAACAACAGGTACTGTTTGTACCTGATCTTAAAAAAAAGACCAAGGGAATCTATTCTCCCGGTATAAATATGTCTGTTATTTCATAAATCAATTTTATTTTTTAATTTAACATATAGACTATAACCAATGTATCAATCACTCCACAATAATAATTATATGATGTATGATAACTATCCTTAATTATAAATTATTACTCACTTATTTCAATTTTTAGCATTATATGAAGGATTAAAACGTGCTCAAAGAAGTAGATTAGAAGATCAACGGGGTACTGAGATTAATTTTGAAATGCCAGACTTCTTAAAGGTATTGAAATATACTATTAAAATACTATTCACTTTTCTTTTATTATAATTATTGTTTCTTTATTGTTTAGGATAAAGAAAATAAAACTGCAGATACCAATAAAAAACACTGTAAATCAATTAGATTAACAGAGCGTAATAGTTTAAACAGAGAGTCAGCTCGATTTTACAAATCTGTTAATGATGGAGAATTTAAAAGGCCAAATCCAATTGCTGAAGATTGTACCAAATTGATGAGGCATCTTCCACCTCCTCTACCACCCAAACCTAAGAACTTATCTAATGATCAACAAACTAAAAAAAAAACGGATACTAAAATTAAAAATCCTGTATATATTGATAAACCTACAAGTAGTTTTGTTTGAATAATTTATTTAAAAATTATAAAACTTAATTGATAATATTAATATTATACAGCAAAATATTTATTTTACGTTACTTTAAGAATATTTTTAAATGTATTTTTTATGTTCAGTATTATTATGGAAAGGGTATTTATATTATGTATATCATATATTTTTTTATTATTAATTTTAGTGGTTTTTGTACAAACATATTTTACTTACTTAAAAAAAAAAAAAAAAAAAAAAAAAAAAATAATAAAATAACAAGTATTTGTTATTTTCATATTTATTCAATGATATACTTCTCAATGCCATTGATACACTTGTCACTTTAAAAGTGTTTTCAGTCTCATTTCCACGCTGGACTTCTCATTACCTCAAAGGTGTAATATTTGATAAAAAGCAGGCTCATTAAAAACTTAATCGCACTAGTTTTCCCAAAGACTACTTTATATTTTCCGAATTACAAGCAAAATGTAAACAACGTTCTAACTTTGACTACTGTGCATACATAAAGCAAACCATGGTGGTGTTGACATCTTCTCCTTCTAGGTTCTACAGTTATGTTAGAAATTTTAAACAAACACCATTTATACCTTCAGTAGTCAACCTCAATAATGTCTCCTCCAGTTCTAACTTCAAATCTGCAAATCTTTTTGCTTCTTACTTCCACATACCACTCACCGATTCTCTACAATCTCAATCTCCCACCCTCGGACAGTTGCCTTTTGATCTACCACCTAACCAGTGGCGTAGTTACGGGGAGGGTGCAAGGGGTTTACACCCCCCCTAGATTTTTTTTTTATGTATTTAATGTACTTACCTACACATTATAATAAAATTATATTTTAATTTTACTATGATTCAGTATATAATAAAAATTGAGTAACAAAATAATTTTCATTAAAAATGAGATATAATAATAATACCATTATAAATTTAATATTATTAAATAGGAATTCGTATTAAGATTATAGACCTGCAAGGGTCGATCCGGCCCGTAATGATATTGGACTGGGCCGGGCTGTAAAATAAAATAAAGGGTTGGACTGGGCTTTTTAAGTCTTGAAATTTTATTCCGGACCGGACCTGGGCTTTTTTTCGTAAAATTTTTCGGGCCGGGCTGGACTTGACTTCGAATATTAAATCAAGGGTTGGCGGGCTTTTTTAAGGATTTTTCTTCAACAATAATTAAAAATAATAATTATAAGACCAATACTGGTACAATTAGGTACAATAATTTAATAATAATTATATTCTTCTTCTTCTTCTTCTTGGGTATTATCGGCCACTAGGACCATCCCGTCAAACAACCAATCCTCCATAACTCTCTGTCAGCTGCTTTTGTTTTCCAATCTGGGCCACCGTTCAGCGATTCCACGTCTTTCTTTATTAAATCTTCCCATCTTAAACGGGGTCGTCCAAGGGGCCTTTTCCCTTTTGGGTTCTCTGTCAATACTACGTGTAGTAGTGGGTTCTGACTACGCCATGCGTGACCCGCCCATTGTAATCTCCTACTCTGGATTATGTTTAATATGTTTGGCTTCTGAAAGAGTTTTTCTAGTTCTTTGTTTTTCCTTATTCTCCATCCCTCAGTTTCCTCGTCTTTTACTGGTCCAAAGATCTTTCTTAAGATTTTTCTTTCCAAAATAATCAGTTTGTTTTCCTCCATTTTCCTTAATGTCCATGTTTCTGCTCCGTATGTAATTATGGGACGTAAAAGTGTTATATATAATTGTAACTTTATATCTCTCGACAGGGATCGGGATCCTAGTATCCTTATGAGTCCGTAAAGACATTTGTTTCCCGATTGGACTCTTGCTGCCACTTCCTTATCAGTTTCATTTTTTTCGGTCAAAACAGAACCTAAATATTTAAATTGTTTGACTCGATTGAAATCATGGTTACCAACTCTTAAGGAAGGGTACATTCTGGTACTATCTCTTCTTCCCACCACCATGTATTCTGTTTTGTCTTTGTTTATTTGTAAGCCAACCTTCTTAGCTGCCTCCTCCAAACGACCGCATAATGATCTCAATCCATCGTGTGATTTATCCATGAGGACCAAATCGTCTGCATAAGCCAATAATGCCACGGAGGAGCCTTGTAGTGGCATCCCCTCCTGGGGTCCAATATTAGTTTCCCTGATAACCTTTTCTAATACTAGATTGAAAAGAACAGGTGACATTGAGTCGCCCTGTCTTAGTCCTGAATTCACACTTATTGGGTCGGTTTCCGCTTCTCCTACTCTTATTTTAATGAACGTTTCCTTAATACACGATTCGATCAGCTTAACTAATTTGTGTGGGAAGTTATACTCTCTAAGAATATTTATCAAGCTTTTGCGATGAATACTATCGTATGCCTTCTTGAAGTCGATAAAGAGCACGTGCATTTCCTTGTCGAATTCCCAGGTCTTTTGGAAAAGTTGTCGGAGAATAAATATTTGGTCTACCGTAGATCTTCCTGGTCTAAAGCCTCCTTGATAATCTCCAATGATTTGCTCCGATTTTGTTCTTATCCTTGACAAGATACAGTTCGTGAAAACTTTATACGCAACACTTAGCAGGGCAATTCCACGATAATTATTGCAATCTTGTTTATCCCCTTTCTTATGAATTGGGCATACTAAGGCTATTTTCCAATCTTCCGGAACTTTTTCGGATAACCATATTCGGTGGATCAATTTCCACATCCTGAACGTCATTTCTTCTCCTCCTTTTTTGAGAAGTTCTGCATGAATTTGATCCTCGCCAGGTGACTTATGATTTTTTAATATGTTAATTTGGAATCTTATCTCGTCCAATGAAGGTTCTGGGTATTCTTGTTCTTCTTCAGTTTCTAAGTTAAGACTAAAGACTTCATCAGGTGCTTCACAGTTAAGGAGAGTATCAAAATAATCTCCCCACTTTTTGGCTAATTCTTCATTCGTGGTTATCAACGATCCATTGTCATTTTTTAGGAATCTTTCCTTCTTCTTGTATCCACCAGTAAGATAATTTATGCGTTTATACATATCTCTAGCCCTATATGCTTTGTAGTCTAGTTCAGCATTAACCATTATATTTCGAACATATTTCCGCTTTTATTATATTTATATAATAAATATATAATATAATGATATCTTGATTCGTGGGTATAATAATGCTATTTCTTCTTCTTCTTCTTCTTTTGCCTCGCCTTCCTCCCAACTATTTGGGGTCGGCCACCCTTGTCCTACACCTCCACTTTATTCGGTCAACCACATATCCTCTGCACACACCGACAGCCCTCATGTCATTCTCCAAAGTCTCCAACCATCGTCCTTTTGGTCTTCCTCTTCCTCTTTTCCCTTCAACGTCCATCTTCATAACCACTCTTACTGCATTCGTTTCCTCTCGCCTCATCACATGCCCATCTCAGCCTATTTTCTCTCATCTTGTCCACAATTGGCGCTAAACTATAATATATATGTCAATACAAAATAAAACAACACACTACTAAAATCATATTAAGGTATCTGCGGCATTATTATTATAAGATAAAATAAAAACGGTAATTTGGAATATTTATAGAAAATTTGTTGCGTTTGGCTAAACAATACTAAAAAAAAAATGTTGGACTGGACCGGGTCGGGTTCAAGAAAAAATGGGTCAGGCCGGGCCTGGGCTTTTTTTTCACAATATAGTTTGGACCAGGCCGGACCGGGCTTAAGGATAAAATTGATGGATCGGATCGAGCCGAAAATATATGGCCCTTGCAGGTCTATAATTAAGATATCCTAAGAACGTTGAAAATAAAGGTCTTAACCCCCCCCCCCCCCCAGAAAAAAAATGTATCTACGCCACTGCACCTAATATTACTTTTTCCCCAAAAGATGTTAACCTTCTTCTTGGCTCCAATGAACCTGATGATATATTGGCTCGTTGCTTATATAACTATCGCAACACTATCACAAACCCTGTATTTTTGTTATTTAGTCAATCTCTATCTGAAGGCACATTTCTGTCTGTCTGGAAAATTTGTTCAGTGACACCAGTTCTTAAGGCAGGAGACCCTTCTGATATTACAAACTATAGGCCAATCTCCATAATTCTGCATTTAGCCAAACTCTTTCAGTCTTTAGTCTATTCTAATATTAAAAGAAGTTTAAAGCATATAATTATAAACAAACAACATGATTCAGACCTGGTAAGTCTACAGTCACTAGCAGTGTTGCTTTCACTAATTACTTGCTGGATATTATTGAAAAGGATGGTCAGGTAGATGTAGTCTTCACTGACTTCAAAAAATCATGACACGATTGACCATGGCCTTCTTATTAATGAATTAGATCTACTGGGTATTGATAACCCCCTTCTTTCGTGGTTACGTTCTTACCTCTCCAACAGGCAGCAATTTGAAATGGTCAATAATTTTAAATTGTTCTTATTTAATATACCCTCTGGTGTCCCACAAAGAGGTCATCTTAGTTCTTTACTTTTTATCTTATTTGTTAACTTAATCAGTAAAGCGATCATCGAGGATAAATTTCTCCTCTTCGCAGATGACATCAAAATTTATTTGAAATCTAATGATATTTGTCATTACCCATCTCTACAACATCAACTGGATGAATTTGCCTTGTGGGTCCAGCGTCTTGGATTGAGCTTAAACTTAGCCAAATGTCATATTATGACATTTTCTAGACAACATGAACCATCACTTTATTCCTACCATATCAATGGCTGCACTCTGGGACGTATTTTTATTATTAAAGATCTTGGTATACATTTCAGTCCCTCTCTAGATTTCAACCATCATATGCGGTAATTGATGTTACCGCATATAAAGCACTGAAAGTCTTGGGGTTCATAAAGCGTAATACTATAATGTTTGGCTCTATCCATTGTCTTCGTACACTTTACTTGTCTCTTGTGCATCCTATATTAGAATATGGTATGATAGTTTGGCACCCCTACTTAGCTAAAGACCAGTTAAGACTAAAAAAAAAGAACCGGATGGGCCTCGCTCTGCTGTACAGTTGGGGGTTGAGTGCACCTCGTTTATAGGATAGGTCATTATTACGATGGATTTGTTAAATTTGAATGCAATGATAGATATCATTGTATACGAATAACGATTCTGAACAGAGTTAATATGTTTTTCTAGAATATAATACATTGTTATTTATAAATATTGTAAAAAGTATATTTTATTTTGAAACGATAAATATATTTTTCAATTAGGATGGGTTGGCAGTTGCATACAGTGACGTAGTTTGTAAGTCTAGAAAATTATTAATTTTATGTCAATATTCGCTGTTCAAACGCTTATAAAAAAAAATTGTGCCTATGGATTTTAATAATTTTTGAATGACTTAAGAACTACTTCTGTGGAATCTTCTATTAAATTTTCAAGTATTTACGAGCCAAATTTTTTTTATCACTGATTATAAAAATAAAATGTAAAAAAATCGAATATTTTAAATGCCTATAAGTGGCTTAAAAATCAATATTATATCTTGAAAATAATATGACATAAAGGAAATACCAATCTTAACAGCTGGTAGAAATTTCAAAAATCTGCGACTTATACTTTTTGAATTATAACAAATATTAAAAATCGTTTGAGAATAAATCGTTATTTTATGCGATTTCGTAAATATTTAAATTTCAAACAGTCATAAAATTTTTTCCTCTAAGTCCGGTATACATTTTTTTAAAGATTTTTGAAGAGTAGCTTATAGATAACCTAGTGTTAAAATTTTGAACCTTAAGTATGAACAGAAAAAATTTTATGAATTTTTATCTACAAAATAACTTGCAAATTTTCGTGATTTTTACATATTTCGTATAAATTGGAACTTTGAGCACTTATAAAAAAAAATTGTGACTTACGATTTTAGATTTTTGTTTATTAGTTAAAGAAAAACTTATAAGAAACCTTGTATTAAATTTTCAAGATTTTCTGGCCGGCCAAAAAAATTTTATCGTTATTTTAAAAAAAAAAAATTAAAAAAATTGAAAATTTCAATTGTCTATAAATAGCTCAATAAAAGTCAAAATACTTTAATAACTATAATAATAATTTAACGGTGTATAGAGAACGCTAATCTAAACATTTGGTGAAAATTTCAAGTATTTACATCGATTAGTTTTTAAGTTATAGCAAAATAAAAAATTTGATTTTGTCGAAAACTGGTTTTGCGTAAAAACTTTTTTCCCTTATTTTTTTAGGGTTTTTCCCGTCGCATTTAAAAAATATTTTTGACTCCCCAAAGTACCAACTAGATTCACTTTCCTTTCAGAAAAGTTGCTATATAAGCAAATCGAAGCATTTTTACTGCCAAAAAAGGTGTCGTCAGACACAAAAATAAAAAAAATAAAAAAATAAAAAAAAACATACATCATTGTAAAACCAATAGATTCCATCACTCCGTTCAGAATCTAAAAAACTAAAAGAAAAAAAAAAAAACGCACATCATTGTAAAACCAATAGATTCACTCCGTTCAGAATCTAAGAGTCCAAAATAGGTTTCTCCCATATATCTCTTACTCAAAATCAAGCATCTGCAGCATGACTACTCATCCATGCTTTTAAAGCTAATGATTTTAAAGATGATGATTTCTGTATTATTCTAGATCTACTCAATGGATCAATCAATGCCCCAGATCTTCTTTCATCTATTCATTTTCATGTTCCGATCTACCCTTCAAGACATCACACACTCTTTCATATCCCTACTCAATACACCTCCAATGGTAATAATCATCCTTTGCACCACATGCTTCGTTGTATCAATAGTGCCATGTAGACACTCTCTTTCTTAGTCTTTTAGTGAGTCTTGTCATTTTTATTATTGTTATTATTTTTATACTTATACTACTTATTTTGTTTAAGCTGTTAAATTGTAATATAATTTGTCCTGTTCACCTAATTTATGTATATCATATATATTTGTAAATTGCTGTTTGGCGTCAATAAAATAAAATAGAATAAACAAGTATCTAAATTTTTATTTGTTGTTTTTTTACATTGATAACCTATGACTATGCATCAGGAAGTACAATTTTAGATTTTGCTTCATCTGGTGTAGCTTCTAAAGCCGTTTCTGTTTCATGTTCAAGATTTATTAAATTAGTAATATTCACTGGTTCTTTAGGGGGCATCCAATCAGGGATGATTTTACCATGTATTCGCCATATTCCATATTGATTTACAATGTGTTTTTCATATACTACATACTCTAAAACATCTTTAGCAACTACATCACTACCAAAAATGATGCGTCCAAAACGATCAAAAACTGATAACGTCTAAAAACAATATATATTGATTAAAAAGCTTTAAGAAATAATTGTAATTTAAATTGATCTAAAAAAACAAATATACCTGTTGTGTATGAAAACGTACAGTAATTTGTGCAAATAAATTATCTTTGGTTATAACATCTGTCACTCTTGCATGAACAACACGGGGTGGTTCAACTGATTTTATAAATGACCAATGTAATGTCTTATTGTCTATGTTATGAATCATTTCCTAAAATATAAACAATATGAAATATATACATTTAAAGTAATTCCATAAAATGAGTCATCTACTTACAACATAGGCTTTTTCAGTAACATATTGAAGTAAATTTTTTTTGTTTTTGCTAATGAAATAAAATCATTTGAATTTAATGTAAATTAAAATCATTAAGAGGAAAGATAATTAATTATAATAATTTTTACAAACTTGGCTAAAAGTGTATGAGCCTTAATATAAATATCTTGTGCTTTTGTAATGAATTCTGGATATAATTCAAATTCTTCTTCATTTTGTCTTATTTTACGAATGGCTTGCCAAGTTTCTTTTTTTTTTTTTAATAATTCAATTTTTTGTTTGGCTCCCTAAATAAAGTAAATAGTAATACATAATTATGGTAAAATTAAAAAAATTAATTTGAACTTTACAGCAGTACTAATAGGTGAAATTTTGCCATCTCCTTCTGGTGGAACATAAGGCTCAATAACAGAGCCTGTATTATTAATAAATGTAGATCGTTCTACCCAAGGTCTTGTGGGTTGTACACCTTTTTCTTTGTATCTAGTGCGTAACTTTTCAGGATTTAAATCATCAGAATCCTTTTCGTCTTCTTCAAAATCAGGTAAAGTCACTTTAAGAACCTGTGAACATTTTAATTTATTTTCTTTATAATTATATTAAAAAAACAATTATTTTAAACGTACATCATAATTGAAAATTATGCTAATTAAAATTAATTACACTTAAAATCAGCTATAAGCTTTTATAAATAGGACTAATTTTAATGAATATGAAACTTATTCACTTTAGCATAGAAAGTAACACAAAAACTTTAAGATAAATCCATAAAATAAAGATAAGACATGACAGACTAAATAATTTAAAATAATAGATTAATTAAAGTAATTACAAACACAAGATTGAAGATTTGTTTACTTTATTTTTTATAAGTTTTAAAAAAAATTGACAGCTGACAATTTTTAAGTTTAAACTAAATTTAGTAGGGTATATTGGATAAAATTAAAAATGCATTTATACTGCATTAATAGATTAATAAAAGTACATAATAAATAAATATCATAGTCATAAAATAAAACAAAATTAGTAAATTGTTAATACTCATAATGAATATATAAATATAAATCATCTAAGATATCTAAATCCCAGTTGTACATAGGACAGACAAAGATAGAAAGTTACTGCTTTCAATTCCTTTAAGTAATATGAAAACTAGAGAATATAATTGTTATTTAAATGATCAGTCTATACAGTTACACCACTACAAATTTAAACTAAAATAAGTTTAAAAATATTTGATTTATTTAGATAAATTTAAATAAAATACATTTGGAAGAACCTAAGATTGAATTAGAATTATTAAGAATTCTTAGTTATTAAGACTTAATTGTTTTGAATACATAAAAACTTTATTTATTAATTACTCTAAATATTTAGATACCTTTTGACTCCTCAACTTTTTGAACTCAGGTTTATAGTGTTTGTTACTTCTCCATCGCATTTGGCCCATATAACCAATAGTTAGTATATTTTTTATGGTATCATTTAAACGCTGGATCTAAAAAAAGTTTAATAAAATGTTTTTTTAAATGTGCTAGCAACAAAAAGTTTCAGAATAAAATAAAAAATGTTCACTTTATTCAGTCCTGTACAAGCTGTTTGTATGGTCCTATACATGGTAGTCGAAACTAAAACTAAAGACTTATCAAATATTAAAAATATATTTAAATAAAAAATATGGCCCAAAACAAATCAGTGATTATTTAATAATAGAAGACAATTGATTTTTAATAGTTAATTTTTAAAATTGAAAAATATCAGGAATATTATGGTACAACATGGGAAAAGTACATATAAGTTTTACCAGAGTGATACGAACAAGAGTGATAAGAACAAAAAATAAAAAGATAGGTACCAACTGTTTAAGATTCAAATCATTACTGGTAGCCATGGTTATAAAATAGTTATAACTACGGCTCGAAAGTTGCACTCAAAAACATTAAAATTAATTGCATTATTGCAGTAAGAATAAAACAATTAATTACTGCAATAATGCAGTAAATACTTATTAAAACTTTTTTATTTACCAAAATAACTATAAAAAAAATGTTATACCTAAGTATATTTCATTAAGACTTCAAAATTCATATTAATACAGGAAAAGTGAATTTAGTCTTTTTTTCAGAAGCCTACAAACTAAATTTAAAAACGTTTTGAACAATTAGCATTTTTTTTTTTTTATTACATTGTATATTTACAATTACATTGTGCCCAGGAGCGTACTAGCCCACCGGGATACCGGGAAAATCCCGGTAGGCCCGCTTTCATATTTTAAGACCTGGACCCATAGATAATACATAATGTATATGTATTATCTATGCCTGGACCCCCTACCAAATAGGTATCCGTAGTTTCCGTTAAAGTCAGTAATTTTATTATTTTTAATAATAAATAATAATTGTTTTAAAATTATTTTAATTGAATAATTGAAAAAAGAAAATTACGTAAAGGACAAATAACGAATTTTAAAACATTTAACGTAGTTATGGATAATATTATTGAATGCTTAGAATGTAGATTTTTGAGCTGTAAAGAACTTTATTGTGATCTTGAACTATTTGATCCAAGAAGATTTAAAGAAATTGCGAAAAATGGAATTCATTTTGAAGCTACGCATAAAATTTGTGAACTTTTACCTCATATCGATAAACATAAATTAGGAGAACAATTATTATCGTTAGTGAAATTCTGGCCCCAACTATTCAAAACTGATATTAAAGATGTACTTGATGTATACCAAAACCAAAGCAATTTGCAAGAAGATTCAGACTTCGAGAATTTTGAATACCTACTCTCAGGAAAATGATAATAATATGTGTACAAAAAAAAAACAAATGTTACTCATGTTTGTTATGCGTAAAAAATATTATTTATGAATTCAATATGTATTCTTTAGAGCAGTGTTTCTCAACCTTCTTACTGTAGCGACCCCCTTTTTAAATTTCAATTTTTTAACGATCCTTATATGTATATATATACAAATTGTATAAAAATGCGAAAAACAATGTAAAAATGCAACTTATAAACCTACTTTACAATTGCACAAAATGATGTTAACAATGACCTGCAACATAAATATATAATAATATTATATGTGCACTGCGGCATAAGCCTTATCTTAGGTGATTATCTAGATTCGTTGTTTATTATAGATTCTTCAATAAACGCCAAACAGTAATATCGCTTTAAAAATAATAATAGTGTATTTTTCATTTTAATGTCAATAATCTATGCTCGTAATATGTAATATTATAATATTTTATTGATTTTATTTTTTTAATGATTGAGCTTTTAATGTTCGTATTGATTTAAATCATTCGATTGCAACCTTGGAATAATAAGTTGGTGACCCTCAAGGAGGTCGCGACCCCTAGGTTTAGAAACATTGCTTTTGAGTATAATGAATTATTTGAAGTATACAAGTTTCTTTTAACAATTCCCCTTATACAAGTAACGCGCGAACGATCGTTTTCAAAACTTAAAATTATAAAAACACGTTTAAAAAATTGTTTAACATAGGAGAATTTGGAATCATTGTTTTTGATGAACTGAAAGGGAATTGTTGGCAGATATTACACCGGATCAAGTAATTGACTTAATGTGTGAAAAAAGTATAGAAATGTTAAGAATGTTGAAAGTTTAGGTCTAAACATTTTATTGAACTATTTGAACTATTTTTAATAAAATACTATTCATATTTTATAATTTATACTACGAAATTAAATCACTTAAATAAAAGTGATTATGTTAAAATTGTTGTGTATTTTTTATTTTTATAGAACTTAAATTAAAATGTATATTTGTTATATTATTTAGGTTCATGTTAATTGTATAGTTTTTTCTTAGTGTAAGAATTGGATAGGAAATAAACTGGCTAATTGTATATGAGACCCATTGCTATTAGTAAGTATACGAGTATTGTATATAATAAGTGCGTCCCAATTATATCAGGTTTCACAGTAGGGAAATGAACCCAGTACGCGCCTGTCTGTGCCTACCTTAAAAAATTATTGCGTTTCACGATAAATTATTTCTTTAAATTCTCAAACTCGAAAGATCTTCGATTTGAGGACAAGATGTACTACAGTTGCAGTTTTTAAATTTTTTTTCTGAGGAGATCTATTGATATTATCTTAAAATATATGAAGACACAAAAATCTTTAACCCATTAATAATTTATTACTAAAAATGTAATTCATATAAACGATAAAACATAAAAACTTTTTTTAAAATAGTGTCTTGAACTGAGTTTCTATTCCTATGAAGCCAACACAATTACTCACCACCAGAGCCAGCGTTAGAAGGAGGGGAGTTATTAAACATTTAAAGAACTATTGTATCTACTGAACAAGTATTGTACACTCGATTTTAATGTACGTACTTACCTGAACTATTAACATTTATTATTAAAGTTTATGTATACTGAATGTATATTGTATAGTTACTATTATACAGAAATAATAACTGAATTACCCGGCTTCGCCTGGTGTGTAGTTTTTGTTTTATCAAAGTAAAATTCTTAAACCAATACAAATTGTTGTGTTTTAAAAAAATGTATTTTACTTAATGCTATCAAGTGCTAAATAGTAGTAGTTGCTGTATTTTAAAGACAAAAAAAAAATAATAATAATATTAAAAAATGATTCTATCCTTATATATAACTTTTTTATATGAATAATTACAAATTATACGTAGTTGCTCAATTCTAATATGACTTAAGTCAAAATCTCTTGGTATACCATATTTAGAGTTTTATTTTGTGGTGCATAAACGTACAAATGGTAAATAAAATATAATATTTGTAGTTAAATAATTTAGGGAAACACCACACAATCGTGCACAGTTTACTGATCACAGTTGCAGTACACCGATGAACTAACAATCGGCGTTATAAGTCTAAATAGGACATTTCATAAATTAAACCTATTTTGAATTTTATCGCATCGCCCGCTCGCAAAATCGCGTTTACCTAGGACGCACCGTAAGTCGTAACACGTTTATCGCATTTCGGTAAAAAATGTATTATTATTTTTAGTCGATGTTTTGACTATACAACTCATTAAATTTAATATTATATAGCCTCGGAATAATTCATAACACACACAAAAAAAAAGGTCAGAGTCTAGGTAGACAAAAACTAGGTACTCTTAGCAAACCGATCAGTGCCGCATTTAGGGGGGGGGGGCACTGGCTACAACTGCGCCGGGTGCCAGTAATTAGGGGGCGCTAAAATGTTGTGGTCAGAAATTTTAAATTTGTTCACTTGTAAAAATTTAAAACTTCCAATTTAAATTATTTTAATAACAGTATTATATATACAAGCCTATCTATAATACCTATCTATACAAACAAATATTATAGGTATTATATTATTACATTGTTTTTGTTAAAAATGTTAATACATTACAATATGTAAAATATAATATTAATTTTCATAGTTTATATGATTTTCTTATATTTATTCATCGTGTACATTAATATGTAAAAAAAAAATTCAACTTATTTATTATAAACAGTGTTTAAGTAATTTACATTTAAATTTATCAATGTGGAGAGGGCAGGGGATCATGCAATTATTAAACAATATTATAAAAAAAAACACACATAGTAAAACAAATATTCTTTTCTTTGCTTTGCTTAAAATTTAAAAGGTTCATGAGGATCTATCTCTTACATTTTTTATAGATAGGCCCTTAGAAGGGCGCCGTTTTTTTTTTTTTGCACCGGGGCGCAAAATGTCTAAATGCGGTACTGGAACCGATCAGTAACCAAACGGAAAGTAATATCATTAATCAAATGGAAACTAAATATAACATTTTCTAAATCTATAAGCACCATGCATAGTTTTTTATTCTTTTCTCTTTACTTGTCTACTAATTGCCTAACACAAAATACTGGCTCCACTGTCGATTTCCCTGGCATAAAACCAAACTGATTTTCTGATATCGACGTCTCACTTCTTATCCTCTTCTCTATAATCTTTTCCCAGATCTCCATACTATGACTCATGAGCATTATTCCTCTATAGTTCCCACATTCTTGTATGTCTCCTTTTCCATTAAATATTGGTACAATAAAACTCTTTCTCCAATCTTCTGGCATTTTTCCCTCTATCAGTACCTTATTAAAAAGATTTTTCAACCACCCAATGCTTACATCCCCTAACATTTTCCACACCTCTACAGGTACTCAATCTGGTCCTACCGCTTTTTTCTTTTTCATCGCCTTCACCGCATCTCTCACTTCCTCCTCACCCACTAGACCAATCAATCCTTCATTCCATAACATACTCTCTAAAGCTTCTTTTGGATATTCCTCGTTCAGTAATTTCTCAAAATATTCTTTCCATCTTTTTTTCACATCCTCATCTTTTGTTAAAACTCTCTTATCCTCATTTTTTATACACCAGACATCTTGGAAATCCTTGGATCGCTTTTCTCTCACCTTCGCCAGTCTATAAATTTCTGTTTCTCCTTCCTGTGTTCCTAGCCGCTCATATAACTCATCATACCTATTAAGCTTCGCTTTGCTTACCGCACTTTTCACTATTTTACATACATTTTTATACTCTATCCAATCTTCCCTCTTCCTGCTTTTCTGCCATACCTTAAATTGATTTTTCTTACTCGCTACTACTCTCTGAAATCTCCTCATCCCACCACCACGTTTCCTTGTCTTCTGGTAAACTACTTTTGGTTTCACCAACAACCTCTTTTGCTATGTTCTTAACACAAGTGGCCATCCTTCTCCAAACCTCATTTATATCTCCCTCAACATTCCACACAGCTTTTTCTTTTCATTTCTTTATAAACTCCTTCTCTTTGTTTCCTATTAATTTCCACCACCTAATTCTGATCTCCTTCCCTGTCTTCCTTCTTTTGTTCATCTTTTTCCCACTACACCATACTTCCATTATCATCAACCTATGTTGTGTTATTACACTCTCTCCAGGAATTACTTTACAATCCTTTACTCTTTTTATATTGTCTCTCCTCCACATAAAATAATCAATCTGCGACCTATTTCTTCCACTCTTGTATGTTATATAATGCTCTTCTCTTTTCCTAAAATATGTATTGATTACTGCAAGCTCATACGATTCTGCAAAATCCAAAACTTTTTCTCCAGCCTCATTCCTCTCGCCAAAACCATACCCTCCATGCACTCTTTCATACGCTACCCTCTCACTCCCTACGTGACCATTTATATCACCACCAATCACAGCATCCTCATTTTCTGGTATTCCTTGCATCACCTCGTCCATCTCACGCCAAAACTCTTCCTTTTCACTTTCTTCACATCCTACTTGCGGTGCATACGCACTTACTACGTTTAATACTTTCTCCTCCAAAACCAATTTTACCGTAATAATTCTATCACTTTTCCTTCCTACGTCGACTACCTTAATTTTCATCTCATCATCCAATATTACTCCAACGCCATTCCTAGTACTAGTTCTACCTGAATATATTACCTTAGCCCTCTTCTATTTCTTCCTTTCTCTCCTTTCCACTTAGTTTCCTGTACACAACAAATATTAACTTTCCTTCTCTTCAATACTTCTGCTAATTCTCTACTTCTGCCTGTCAACGTTCCAACATTCCACGTGCCTATTCTCACTTTAAATCTATCCCTCATACCTAGACTCAGATTTAATCCTGGGCGCAATGGTGATGTCCCAACACCGATGACATTACCCGTGTTGGGTAGACCTGCACACATAACTGGTGGAACAGCTACCACACTGGCTGTCCGGGTGGTATCACACACTTCAACATCCAGGTCTCCTCCTCTAGATATAATATTTCCTCTCACCTGTTGTCCCTGTTAGTAAGTGTATATAAGAATATTTATTTATTTATTTATTATTTATTATTTATTTATTATTTATTGACGGATGTGAGTCCTAAAACATAATAGTATAAACATCGTGTGCAGAAGATAACTAACATAACATAATAAATTATAATTTATCTTAGTTTAAAATTGTATATAATAAGAAAACTTAGAATTAAATATAGAATACATAATAAATATAACTAAAAAATTATTTAAATATAATTAAAGACATAAGTATTTCCCGCAGCCATCAAAAGGTTAGCAGGAGAGTTAAGTACATAATTTTTTGATGAGAAAAGAGGATAGAAAGGTTTTGGATCTCTAGTATTAAGATTATTTATTTTAAAACGGATTAAAGAAAGAATTTCAGGACATATGAAAGTATTAGTAACTAGACTTTAGTTTATCTTATATGTTTCTGTTCGATAACCATAGCTTAATGATCTTAGGTATGTTGAGGTATGTATATCTTAGATTATATTTTTATAGATAATTTTTATATTTTCTTAGATATTTTTTATTCGAATAATTGTGTAATTTATAATTTAATACTGATTACCTCTTAGGAGTTAGACTTAGCTAAACCGTTTACGTATATTAAAAACCATCGGGTACCCGAAAATTTTAGATAATGGGTACTCACTATCCGAAAACATTGACTACCCACAAAATCGGGTATTACCCGGATAAACGGGTACCCGGTTACCCGGGTTTCTGGGTACCCGGGTATTACCCACATCAAATCAAGAGCACTAGTATATAGTCATATAGAAATTATTTTATTTAAAGATGGCCCCAATTAAATACCTACACTCCTGGTTTGCAGCAAAAATGTTTTTTCTCAACGAAATATTTCGTTATTAATATAATTACGATTGTTGAAATTTGTGTATGATAATCTTTTGTACAAGATCATTTTTAAATAAATATCAATTTCTTAATGTCCACATAATCACGGAAAATAATCGTAATAATCGTATTTTTAATCAAATAATTGTTTGTACTAATTATTGAATTATGGTTTATGCAAGACAAACTTTCACTGTAATAAATAGTTAGCAAAAAATAATACTGGATTTTAAAACTTATCTGATTACACTGTAGGTCAATTAAAAAAAATTAGTATTCCTTGTCCTATTTGGTTGACCATGTGCTGTGATTGTTTTCAATGATCAATAACGATTCTTATCACAGGGAATTGGAATAACTGCTATCATAGAACATACTGGTATCATATTATAGTTACTATTAACTTTAATATTTCTAATAATGGATTTAAATATTTTATATTTTATTTTATTCCTTTAAAATAATTTATCTCTATGTTTATGATGTGTATTTATCTACGTTATTTCTTTCTAGTTTTGTATTACTGAAATAATCATTTAACATTTAATTTTCTTTGAGTGTTTTTTATTATGGAAAACGATAGTGTTTCGAGTACTACTGGGTAAATTTTTTTTATGATCTGCTTATTTGTTATTCATAAATATCTTAATGTATATTACTTTGTTTAGAGGAGGGTTATTGTTGAGGTACGCAAGCCAAAATTCATTGGATGAGAGTTCTCAGAAACAAGTACCAAGATCAGGTAGACGAGAACGAACACCATATAGAAATAGTTCTCATACGGTCCGTGCATTCGAAGCTTTACAATCTTTACGCAAGTATATTATGAGTTATAAATAATATTGAAGTTACTGAAATTGTTAACTAACTTACTTTTTAGAGATGAAGTTCTATGTGATATTAAATTAGAAACGGATGATGGTACAATTGTTTATGGTCATAAAGTTGTTTTAGCATCGTGTAGTCCATATTTTCATGCAATGTTCACTAGTTTTGAAGAAAGCAATAAAGATCATGTTATAATAAGGGAATTAGATTCTACTGCTTTAAAACTATTAGTAGATTTTATTTATACAGCTCAAATCATGGTCACAGAAGAAAATGTTCAGGTATAAACATTTTTTTTTGATTTGTGAATTAATTTTTTTGAAATTTACTAAAATAATTTTTAATGAAATTAAATATTTTAAGGTCTTGTTACCTGCTGCGAATCTCTTACAGTTGCAAGATGTACAAGATGCTTGTTGTGACTTTTTACAAAGTCAATTGCATCCTACAAATTGTCTTGGTATCAAAGCATTTGCTGATTTACATGGCTGTATGGAATTGTTGTCAAGTTCTGAATCATATATCCAACAACATTTTTCGTTAGATATTATTTGTTCTAATTATAGAAAAAAATGTTAATATAATAATTATTGTTTGTTAATTATTATTATTTTATTATAGAGAAGTGGTTGAGGGTGATGAGTTCCTGTCTTTAACATCTGAACAAGTAGTTAAGTTGATCTCTAGTGATGAACTTACCGTACCATCTGAAGAAAAAGTAAGATCTTAAAATATTAACACTTGTTTAGTGTAATTAAGTACTAACATATAGAGTGATCCACCATATTACCCTAATGGAAATATCTGTCCTTAGATATTATTTTTTTTATTATAGTTTAATAAAAGGGGTTATAATATTAAAAACTTATAGACAAATTTGTATTTTCATTCTTTTAGCTGTTAGGAGTTTCTATAAAATTACAAAATAGCTATGCATAGATGCAATTTATGAAAATTTCACATTATTGCAATTAACTTTGGTAGTAAATTTGGTAGTAAATTTTATTAATTAATCATCATAAATATAAAGTAATAAATTATAAATTAGATAATGTTTTATATTATACTGTGGTATTCATATGGTTGTATTAAATGTACTATCCCAGTAATGAATATTAACTTTAATGTTATTGACATTGAAAAGGGTATTTAATTTTTATTAATTTATTGATTAGTCTATATAGTACTGGTTTCACTTATCCTATACTATAAACTTAATTAGCTATAACAGTTATAACATAATTATTATGAATCTAATTATTCAATTTTCACTTTTGATACTATGGAATTTTCAATTTTCATTTTTATTTAAAATTAGATTTTTTGTGATTTTATAAAATTGAAAATTTCAAAAATAATTTTTTCCTGCTGGGTAAGGGCATCAAAAATCATAGTTAATTATTATTATACAATGTGACTTTCTATAAGATTGTACAAAATCAAAAAAAAAAAAAAAAAAAAAATTAATACCTAAGGAGGAGAGTTTTCCATCATGTTGAGTCATATCAATATAAATAATAACTCGAACGTGATATAATATAGTCTTTTGTTCATGACAGTGTAAATAGTAATGACAATATAATATTTGTGTGCGAGACACCAACCGGTAGACAGTTCCTACCGATTGTAATATGATACAAGTAAATTAACTTTAATATTGTTGTATTGACATTTAATGTGTAGGTATATTTTACGTAATATTGCTTAATATGTAACACATCACAATATCATAAAAAATTTTCAGTTTATAATGTTACCAATTATAATACAAGTTTTGTTAATTATGTTACCTACAAATTTAATAATTTAACAGTTTTTTTTCTTACTAGTAATATTTAAAATAGAAAAAGAAAATTAAAATATTTATTTAATTATAATTTTGATTTATATTAAATATTTTTCATTTAGTGTCAACTTAATGTATTACAAAAAAATAATTGGTACTGGTTTGTTATAGCCCCGCCACAGCGAGTGTAAATTTTATAGCCTCTCCACTTAGGTTTGTTATCGCTTTGCCATTCATATAATAATAAATACATCAATATACAATAATATTTATAAATGTATAAAAATGTTTGTGGTTTCTGTGATTCTGATCTATTTGGTATACAAATTATGAAACATTTGTTTGTGTCAACTAGTGTTGAGTACTAAATCCAGATTACCGATCCGGATTGAAACAATAGTAACAATCCATTTAATCCGGATTAAAATACCTAATCCAGATTATGATATAAATTCGGTTATTATATAAAAATTAATACTTGGTGTACATACAACATACTACATATTATTTTTTTGTTTTTGTTTTTTTTTTTTTTATTTCATTACTAACTTTTTTTTTAATTTTGTCAGAAGTTGTAGGATACAACATAGAAGTTGGGTTTGGGACCCCTAATATTTTGATTAAAAACCCATGTTACATATTATCTATATTAAAAGATGAGACATACGAGTACATATACTTTTTTTAAATAACTATTAAAAAATAAAAAAATCAATAAAATAAACTTAAACACCTTTGACTTTTTATTTCAAAACCACATGGCGTTACACTTGGCTATGAATTGTGTATACATACAAATTCCTTTTTTTTAATAAAATTAGTAAATACCAACTTGTTACTTTTTAAATCCTAGCTCCTACTACATAGGTATATGTCTAATAATAATTTGTGAAAAACTCGAAAACCCTGGTGTATTTGCTATTAGGGAGGGGTCTTATAATATTGAGTCGATTGTCAATAAGTCTGAGACCGTACTTCGTATTATTTAGGTTGATAATATTAAAAAATAGCTGATTTTCTCAAAAACAATGAAGCCAGATTGGATCCGAAATCCGAATCAACGGATTTCATCCGAAATTCGAATCAATAGATTGGATCCATGAATCCGGATTAAAGGATTGATTCAAAATCCAGATTAAATAATTGTAATGCGTAATCCAGATTGATCAAATTAATGCTTAGCATTAGTTTATACCCATTGTTAAGGTAATATACGCCCCGCATTATTTTTCCTGCGTACAAAAAGACTTTCATATATTTCAACTATTAAATTTAGACCACATACTTGATTATTGTTGCTTTACATGCACTAAACACAAAATTTTCATAATTAGTTATTCCAATCCACTACCGTATTTTTTCCAATACCCAATTCACTTGAGCAATATGTCACTGAAGTAAGATAATGAGCCCGAGAGTATATAAAATATGCAATACTATTTATCGGTAATCTCGAACTGTTCAGCCAATTATTTTTTCTAATACCTTTTTATTTACGACAATCTCTTTGTTGACACCGCCATATCGACTCTTTTAAAAACATTTCATGGCCATTTTCACACGTATTTGTCATTTATACGAGTATAGTGTTTTTGGACTGAAGAAATTTAATTCCAGTATTCATATCAGACACTTGTGTTCACAAATCCTTAAAATTTATTTTGGAACACTAACAAACGACGAGCAAATGCATACTGCAATGTTTGATCAGTATATCAGCTTATTATATTATTATATTATTGATTATTTGGTACCAATAGTGATGGTATGTATTTTCCATCAAATTATTTTAAAGTATTGGTAATCATTATTATCGATTTATTAGATTAATGGATGGCGAGACAATAAGAAACATGAGAGGAGGGGCTATAAAGTTTTCACTCGCTGCGGTGAGGCTATAATAAACCAGTACCAAATTGGTACTTTAGTTACTTACTTTAGTCAAATTTTTATTTTAATTGTAACTTTCTCTACTTTTCTATTCAGAATGAAAAGATACCAGGTAGTGGAGGTAAGCTAGTTGAGTTCTTGTATGCACATCCATTACTATTACTAATTACAGATAACTACTGTAACTCCACCACCGATGAACTCTATCACTGCTGCCTCATATGATACCTTTTTCTTCTCATTCTGAATAGTGTTTTATTTGTAATAATTTCATACTTTAATTTAATCTAAGCAATTTATTTTTAATATTTCAAGTGTATTTTATAATATAATTATCAATCTAAAATGACAACACTTAAAGGTGCATAATTATTTAATAACTATAAATACTAATCAAGTATTAAAATAATAATTATTAGATTTGAATGTGCATAGTTAAATTATTATTATTTGTTATTATTATGTATGATGATATACTATACAAAATTTATTTTATTGTTATTAAATTTAACTCTATTTATTTTTAAATTAGGTATTTGAATGCGTTATTTGTTGGGTGAATCATGAGTCTAGTTGTAGAAAAGATATATTACCAAAATTAATGGAACATGTACGTTTACCACTAGCATCAAAAGAATATTTATTAAAAAGAGTAGAAGAGGAACCTCTTCTTAAAAATAGTCTAGAGTGTATGTCCTTAATTATTTTTATTGTAGAATGAATACAATTTAATTCTTTAAGTATGTTTTTAGGTAAAGATTATATAATTGAAGCATTAAATTTTCATTTACTTAAGTCTGAGCAGCCAGGAACTATTCCAAAAACGATTCGTACTAAGCCTAGACAACCTGTTGGCTTACCTAAAGTAATGATAGTGATTGATCTTATTTTTATAATTAATTTATACATTTTTTTTCTTAATAGATAATTCTTGTTGTTGGTGGACAAGCTCCTAAAGCAATTCGTAGTGTAGAGTGGTATGATCCAGCAACCAATCGATGGCAGTCTGGACCAGAAATGAGTACACGTCGTTGTAGAGCTGGTCTTGCAGTGTTAAAAGATTGTCGTGTGTTTGCTGTGGGTGGTTTTAATGGATCATTAAGAGTGCGTACAGTTGATATGCTTGATTTGTCTTCACCATCACCATGTTGGGTACCAACAGTTGCCATGTTAGCTAGAAGAGGGACTTTAGGAGTTGCTGTATTAGATAATTGTGTTTATGCTGTAAGTTATAGGGAAATATAATTTACTTGAAAAAGTAAATTAAAGATATTTTATATTACATAAAATAATGTGCATTTATTTATATTATATTAAAGGTTGGTGGATTTGATGGTACTAGTGGTTTAAATAGTGCTGAAGTTTTTGATTGTAGTACTCAAGAATGGCGAATGATCTCAAATATGTCTACCAGGAGGAGTAGTGTTGGTGTTGGAGTACTCAATAATCTTCTATATGCAGTAATTTGAAATTTAAATAAGTAATGTGTTTAATTTTATACAATTAAAATGTATAGGTTGGTGGTTATGATGGATTATCAAGACAATGCTTAAAATCTGTTGAATGTTATCATCCGAGTACTGATACTTGGACACCAATTGCAGAAATGAGTGTACGTCGTAGTGGTGCTGGTGTAGGAATCTTGGATGGTGTAATGTATGCTGTTGGTGGTCATGATGGACCAGAAGTTCGAAATAGTGTTGAGGCTTATAGACCAAGTGCTGGAGTTTGGACTTCAATAGCTGATATGCATATGTGTCGAAGAAATGCTGGTAATTTTTATTTGATTTTTATATTTTGAAAATTGTAAGTATATGTTCATGAGAAGTAGTTAAAAAAATAATAAGTATGAAAAAATAATATGTGGAGTTGATTTGGGCTTATAGAGGGGAGAGATTGAAAGCTGATGTATCTTATATAGGGGAGGTGTATATTTAGAAGAAAAATATTTTGTAAATCGTTTTAATTTTAATATATTTTATTTATTTTAGGAGTTGTTGCATTAGATGGATTATTGTATGTAGTGGGTGGTGATGATGGGGCTTCTAATTTGGCATCTGTAGAAATTTACAACCCTAACACTAATACTTGGTCTATGTTAACAACATCAATGAATATTGGACGAAGTTATGCTGGAGTGGTAGTAATTGATAAACCTCCACATTTTGATACTTAATTGTAATACAGGTTTATTATTGTTATAAATTATAAGTTATTAAGATTAAGTATTGTATAAACTCTATTAAAATGACTATACGTAAATTAAAATTAAGTAATGTAGTACATAAAAGTATACAATGAATTAACTTATTGTCCAAATAAATGATCAAAAAATTTAAATTACTATAATTTAGAGTTACTATAATTCGTTATTTGTGGTAACTTGATGATGTTCAACTCCTAACTTTATGAGTTATTATTGTTTTTAGTTATATTTATATTTATATAACCATTGTTATAATTAATAGCAAGGGCATTGTTTTACCTAAAAAGTATAAATTTTAACATATCGATTAATTTTATTGTTTTATTTTATTTTCAACTTCTCAGTCATTCTTTATCTTATATTTATTCATATAAGATGAAGATTTCACAAAATATTTTATAAATTGCTACTATATTGAGATAATATATTTATGATTCAACAATCATAAATCCCAATATTCTGTCTGTAAGGTAAAATTAGTATTGAACTAATTTTTAATGATTGAATTATCTAAATTATTTAGTACAAATGAACATTGTTCAATATTATAATATTCATCTATTTATTACCAATTTTAATTAATCAATTGAGTTCAAGAATATTTTTTTAAGCTTTATGAGCCATTTAGGTTTTATAGCTGCTGAAACTAATTCTTTCAATTTTTCTCTTTTCTTTGATATCTTCAAATTTATTTCTTTTGATTGTGTAAGTTCCATTATCTATGGTCTTCCATATACTGTCGATTCATTTTCAGCACAGTCTTCTTTGTGGTCTTTTTTTCTTCTCTCCATATATGCCTCATCTATTCTAGTCTAGTGTTTCTAACTAACTGAACCATTTTCTCTTTTATAAAATGCTTTTAATTGATTCTTAGATCTTATTTCTCATTTCTGTTCTTGATTATTTAATGGGACATGTATTTTCCGTAGGGTCTTCAACCAATATAAATTAATGAATCAAGTTAAAGAAAGCTTAAATAATATAATGAATTTAAATAGAATTTAACTTTCTATTAATTTTTTTTCATTAACACTATAAACATATTTAATGACCAATAACCTTACATTAGTGATTTGTCTTTATAATACGTAGTAAACAAATTGTTATTTACATTACACATGCCTACGTTTTTACTATTCATTTTAATACTATAGGAATTTCAGTTATGATTACTTTATCACTAATTGTCTATTATCTATTTTTAGTTATTACATTTTTTTTATACTCCATTTATAATTTAAACATTGGATTTTATTACCTCTTTGATATTAATAATAATGTAAATTACACTTGTAGATATTTAATTTTATACTATGTGATATTAATATTATGATCTTTACATAAAGTATACTAAACTACTTTCTATGGATGATTTTCAAGGGTAATTGGAAAGATTTTTTTTTTAAATACATTTTTAGATTTTGTATATTTATTTGTTAAAAAATATTGTAATTATTTGATCAAGTATTATAATGTATACTTCATTAAATTTACTAAATAATTATAAGTTATAAATGTTTGATTATTGTATTATCAGTATTATCAGTTAATATTTTATTACTTTATTATAAAATGTATTATAAACACCAAGATGTTATAAACAATTACAACTACAGAATTAATTCACAATTGAAATGTAATATGTATGTTCTCATTGGCGAGAATTTTATTATTAAACTGGTATTTTTCCATGAATTTAATACTTAAATTATATTTTGTACAATACTACTAATATAATAATTTATTTAAACTTTATTTCATAAATAATTTAATAGAATGCATTTAAATATAATATATATTTGACTAGAGCAAAAGTATTATTTAATCATATTTTGAATTTAATTACAAACAAAACATAATAATATGTATATAGCAAATTTCACAAAATAAAATATCACAATAATGATTGAAGAAAAAATAAAAATATAATTTGATCAATTATGCTTTTAAATAATAGTTTGTATCTGTATAACTATTAACAAATAAGAAAGATCATTCGTTTTAAAATTTAAATCATTAAACCGATTATTTCACAACCGTTGTCTTAAAATTGTAATGTATTAAACATATTTTTAAAAAGCAATCTGTGTAAAATTTGGCAGCATACAAACTTAAAGCCCAATATTTTAATGGCACATTACTAAATGGTATATATCGATAAACGATAGTGCTAGTAATTTAATGTGACAAAAATGAACATTTTTAGGACATTCAAAAACAAATTTATATATAGATATAAAATGTATAATAAACTTTTGATATTTATTGGTGTGTGTCAATTGGATTGGACACAAATGCAGGTTTTTGATTTTGTCCGTTGGGCATTATTTGCCGCGAAGTTTTTGACCTATAAATATTTCAAACGAATATTATAATAACATGTACCTAACTAGTCATAATACTTTCTAACAACATACCGAATTTGACCAGCCAAAAGAGGATTTATAGCGTACAACCATTCGTACACTTCTTTATCTAGTAGTGTTTGCATTAAGTAACCTCTATGTTTAGTGACAACACTGAAAATAAAACAAAAAAATGTATGTTAATTTTTTTTTATGCCACATACGTTTCTTGCTCTTCTAAATCTTATTTTTTTTCGTGTGATTAATTAAATATTTAGAATAATGAATTATTAAAAGTAATTGCCATGTGTTTCAATATTATAAAATATAAATCCCTTATTTATTTAGGTAATAATTATATTTTGTATAACTACATTTACATACGTAAAAACAAAGTAATAAAAATTAATTTTATAACAAGTATATCTTATAATTCATATGAAGCTAAATAACATTTGTATACAGTGGTGTAATGAAGAATTATTAACGAACATTTAGGGAAGGGAAGTAAAATTTAAAAAAAATTTTGGTTAGTTGGCCAGAGAACTTGAGCAATTATATAAGTATAGACCATTGAATAATAAAATATTATTTAAATGATGAATTAATCTGAACTTAAAATAATATTGTAAATTCACCAAATAATGATTTTAGGTTTAGGCTATGATTTTAGGTAATATTTTATATAGTCACAAAAAATAGTTAGCTAGCTTTCATTTGGGTTTAACTATTGGAATTAAAGTTTATAACATTTATGAGTTGGGTTTGATAAAAAAAATATACATTAGGCTGAGGATTGATACTTTAGACCAGCGTTTCCCAAACCATGGGTCGTAAAAGTTTTTTGATGGGTCGTGACTCGTGGTTACGATTACAGTTATTTTAGCCGTAAATTGATAAATGCTTATGTTATATTTTATTTCATATTCTATATTAATAATGTAAAGTCTAACTAGTATTGTAGAATAAATGACGTAAAGTTATTACGATTATGGAATATTTCTTATCTATCGGTAAAAAACAGCATCCAGAATCAAAATTCACACTAAATTCAGCAATATTTTCTATTATACTAATTTTTTGAATTTTTTTTATAATTAATTTTATTTATTTATTAAGTTATTATTATTCAGTATATTGTATTTTATAGAAAACTTAATGATAAAATAGATTATAATAAAAATCTTATTTATTTACAGCAAATTTTTTTTTTTCTAGCAAGGGGTCGCGTACCTAATAAAGATTAAATTTATAGATCACCATTGCAAAAAGGTTGGGAAACGCTGCTTTAGACCCCTAAAACCTTAGCCTATCTTGTCACACAAATAACTGGTTCCTTGTCTAGTATAAACACTTTATTAAACTCATAATTAGTTATTTAATTTAAACTTTTAAACATTTTTTTTCGTAGAGCTTTAGTTGTTAATATTATTCTAAATTTATTTAGATAAAAAAATAATTACCTAAACGAATTCGGGACTTTGACCATTGCCAATTGATCTTCAGAGTATTCAACTTGAGCTGTAGTTAAGTTGATTAGTGCTCTTTCAACTGGGTCTTTTTCGTCTCTAAATATAAATACATAAGGACGTCTTACTGTCTGGAAATTAGTAAAAAATATATTGACTGTTAATAAAAATAGCAATCATTCTTAAATATTATACAATAATGATGTTCTCTTAATTATTATATATGAATAAATTGGATAAAATATTTACCACCCATCGTTTCTTCCATCCATTAGTTTTATGTTCAAGTATATTCAGATAACCTTTTCTAGAAACTACAGGACTAATTCTTATTTCTTCAACTTCTGGCACATAAAGTACAAGTTGTGGTTCTGATGATACTTGAGAAGACGTCATAACATCCTGATTAAGGTATATTGAGTCATCTATATTTGAACTACGGAAACTACGGTCTGGAGAAAATAATCTACAATATGCAATTAGTATAATAAACAAAAACAAAGATAATATTTTGTCTATCATACTCATGATTTGATATTGTTATACAGCTAGATGAATGACTGATATTTGATTCGGTTTTATCATCAATTGGAGTAAGTGCATCAGTGTAAGACTGTATCAGATTTTCCTAAAAACAGTTAAATAATATTCTTTTTTTCTTAATATTTGATAATGTTTAAATAAAATATACTTTGGATGGTATTCTTCCTTGAATAAGCTTGATACATTTAGTTGCTAAGTATCGTTCTCTTTCATTCATTTGCCAAGGCTCATACACAATAGGATCAATATTGCGTAATGCCACAGGACTAGGTGGTCTCATTATATCTTTAGTGGAACTTGAAGCTTTGGCCATTATGTTGCATACCTCCTAATGGATTTCATATTTATAATAAATTATACAGCTGACATTTTGAATATGAATAAAAAACCTTTTCAGACTTAGTGATTGGTACTTTGTCTAGACCCAGTCGTTCTCTAAGGAGAATCATATGTCTAGTACGGCCAACTTCTTCAAGCCTAGTAAGTTTTTCAAGTTCCCATTGGTGGTCAAATATTAAACTGTCTCCACGTGGTTTCCAACCTTCAAGATTTTCTTCGCCTCGCACATAAGTGGAACTTGTATCCAACACACGTCTTTGTCGCCTTTGAACCCCTATACAAAAGTTAAATATAATATTTATAATTATTTTTGTTGACTAAAAATTCAAATTTTCAAAGGATTAACTACATCTACAAGCCAACAATTCTTGTTTTCTACTGCATTTCTCTTTTGTCACGAAAACTACCTGGACTACCTGCTTCTGAAGCTCTTTTCAGCACAAGTTCATAAATGCCAGACAGTCTATTAGCTTCGCTGTTTTTGTAATTGCCACTGAATAAATGTTTCAAAGATCTAGGGCCTGTCCGTGCATCTCTACCATAAATAACCATGCTTAGGTCTTTGGTAATAATGCTGGACATCCCACAGTTCTCCAACTAAAATTATAAAACAATTTTTTATTTTTAATAAATAAATTTACAATAAAAAAATTCTTGCCTCTAAATAAGCAGATATAGTCATAAATATGTGTTCTCCACCAGTGGATATTCTATTAAGAAGTATAGAATTATGTAATGAACTATCCCATGCTGCTTCAAAACGAAACATGCAACGATCTTCACCAGGAATTTCAAGGTATTCTCCTGGAAAGAGGCCAAGTGAAAGGACAGAATTGTCTGTATCATCATCTTCTGATTGAGGTATATTTCGAATACGACCAACAACAAGCTCTCGTATTTCTTTCCAGCGCAATTCTGGAGCAGTTTCATATACTATAGTTATACGTATTCTGCGTTGTAAGCCTTGATGAAGCATGAAGAGTCCACGACAAGGTAATTCTTCACTGTGATCAACCACACAGGGTACATAATCACCATCTGGCCCTAATATAAAATATTTTTTTTAAACAAATTTCTAAAATTTAAAAATTATTTACCTTACCTAGTTCACATATTTCAAACCAAACCAGTAAATCGTATTTGGCATGTATGTGTGATGTACATAATGAAGGTAATACTCCAAATTTAGGAGAACGTACAGGTAAACTAATTGGTATTGATGGAGGTAACATTCGTCTTGGAGGTTGCCGAATACTAAAAAATAAATTTAAAAATTTAATTTTAACAATACATATTAAATATTTAAAATTGTATGTACAAAGTACTATCTTGTTTAGCATCATTGTGAAGTGGATGTTTCTGATAATGTCCAAATACTTCAAATACAATTGGTTGGGTTTTTATATACTCTATAAACGATTTTGTAACTGGAACTGTTATCTATAAATTTAAATATAAATATAAAAACATTTTTTTAAAAAAAAAAGTAATTTTTTATTTATATCTTCTTTTGCCTCGCCTTTCTTCCAACTATTTTGGGTCGGCCACCCTTGCCCTACACCTCCACTTTACTCGGTCAATCACATCTCCTCTGCACACACCCACAGCCATCATGTCATTTTCCAAAGTCTCCAACCATCTCTTTTTTGGTCTTCCTCTTCCTCTTTTCCCTTCAACGTCCATCTTCATAACCACTCTTACTGCATTCGTTTCCTCTCGCCTCATCACATGCCCAAACCATCTCAGCCTATTTTCTCTCATCTTGTCCACAATTGGCGCTACACCAACACTACCTCTCACGTATTCATTCCTTATTCTATCTTCTCTTGTCACTCCACTCAACCATCTAAGCATTCTCATTTCCGCAACACTCATACTTTGTTCTATTCTCCTGTTAACCGCCCAACACTCTGAACCATACAGCATAGTTGGTCTCACTACACTTTTATAAAATTTACCTTTCAGCCTCATTGGAATTCTCTTATCGCACAACACGCCCGATGCATCTCTCCATTTCATCCACCCGCACTTAATCCTATGTTTTACATCCATGTCAAAGGATATATTTATCAATATTTATGTACATTTTTGAAATGTATTTTTAAAGGTCATTGATTAGTATAATTAAAAACCTAAGGATGGTAATAAAAAAAAAAAAAAATTTGAACGACTAACATTTTGTACATGATAAAATCCAACTGGTGTGCCTTTGCCACAATTTTTTACTGGTTCAGTAGAAAATGCATCATCATGTCTATGTAAGAAACTGAAAATTAAGAAATAAATTAATAAAATATTTATAAGAGTCTATACATTTAAATTACTTAAATTGACAAAATATATCAGCATATTCGTTTGGAACACCAACAGCTTGTAGTAGGGTGACTCTGAATGTAAAATCTTTACTTATCAATAGGTGACTTGGAAGTTCTTCGTCTTTGATGTCTGATGACACAGAGCTATCTCCATGACCACTGTCTCCATCAGCTTCAATTTCTAAAATTATGTAAGTTAAATGTTAACTAATAAATAAATGTAGTGTAAAAATAAAATCTTAATTTCATACCATCAGTTTTAATGTAACTCTTTCCTGTAACAACTCTTTCTGTGACATCAGTATTTTTCTTTCCGGATAAACGACCTAAAAGATCTTTATCATTGAAAGAAATTTTTGCAAATTGTCTTACTCCACAAGAATTATCAGAAGTTTCATCTTCTATACAAACATACACACACACACATATATAATATATATTTATGGTTAAATTTAATAAATTATTGATTAGTTAATATACCTGAAACTGCTTGTATAGCAACACGAAGGTAACCTTTAACATCACCTTTTTCATTAACTACTGATACTTTATGTATTAAAGGTACAGGATACATCAAATTGCTTAAATAGATGAATGATCTGCCTATAAGTCTAAACCATGGAAACCTATCATAAAAGGGATCTCCACCAGTAATTGCTTCAATATTAAAATCTGGTGATGTAGGTGACATTTCTGCTTCATTTTGATACATTTCTCGCATAAGTTCTAATCTTTGTCTGTAAATAAACAAAAAAATATAAAATAATAACAATCAATTATAAAAAGGCGTTACAATGAATCAAAATTTGTATTATAACAAAATCGTATGAAGAAAATTATAAATTATGATAGGATAAACGCCAAATTTATTCTCGAAATAAACATGTCTGACAAACCACTTATTATTATTCATAGGACATAAATAGGAAACACTAACCTTGAGGGTATCAAATAGGAGAAAGACTTTTGAGGAGTGCAGGCAGTCAGACATTGGAAAAAATCATCCTTAAGTTCGCAAGGTGAATTCTGGGGACTTTCAATATCCCCATTATATATTTGGCGCATAAGATCCAACCTCATTCTAACACAAAGATAAGCGTTAGAATCACCCTTCCTGATAACCTAATTACTTTGGATAAATTATGAATATTTACTTTAACTTATTTAATGTCCAATAATGTGTAGCACCATTTTTTGTGTCAAGTACTTCAATAGCAACATAGGTACGTGGAAACGGTCTATCTGCATCATCATCATGTGTTAAAAAATCTACTGGTAATGGAGAATACAATGTATCAGTCAACAATGTGAATTGAAATTGAACCTGAAACAACAAACCAACAAAAAAAATAGTAAAATAATATGTAACAATTTTGCTTAAAAATATTTTACTTTTTTTTTAAGCTCTACTGATATAGCATTAGCTTCTTTCAAAAATACAGCATTTCCCCACAAATCATCTCGTAAAGATGTAAATTGATGATACTTCCACTTACGACAGGTTGTTAAAACTAGTTGATATTCTTTATCAGTCCAATTGCATTCAGCATCAAATAATGGATTAACTAAAATTCCAATTAAGTACAAAGAAATTAAAATTTAATATTAATTTTGAATGAATTTACCAAAAATATCTTCTTCTTGAATAAAGTCATCTGGAGTATAAGAACTGTACATAGACATTGTCATGCTTTGTTCTTCAACTTGTTTTTGAAGAGCATCTATCCTAGCTTCATAATTCTAAAGATAAGACAAAAAAACTCATTTTTTACCACTAATTTTTTGTTTTATTTTAATTTTACTTTGCGTTGTTCTTCAAATATTTGGTCAGCAGTTTCTTTATCTTTTTTAAATTGTTCCTCGAGTGCGTTTAGTTTTTGTTGCATATCTTGTTTCAGATCAACTCCTTGTTTTTCTAGCAATTCAATTTGTGCAAAGTTCCAATCTACATTTTCATTGCCGATAGGAGTTTCAGCAGGAGAACTTTTCTCTGGTTTTGATATAACTTAAGAAGAGATTTATACTTAATATTTAACAATAAAAATATAAAAAAATCTTTTATTACTTTCTTTGATGTTATCTACTGTAACTTCGGTCTTATTTTTATATTCTCTCCGTTCTCTTACTAGACATAAATATAAAAAATAAAAATGTTGCTACATGTATATTATATTTTTAAGTTTACCCTGCTCTGGATGGTTAAAACGGAAAACGTGATTTTTTCCAAGAATAACTCTAGAACCTGTTTTCAGTATAATAGGTTCAGTGAGTTCTCGACCATTTACAAAACATAAGGCACCTTTTATTGGTATTAAAGTAACTACACCATTTGAATTTTCAAAGCGACAATGTTCCCGTTGTATATATGAGCCACATAATCGAATATCTTGAGTAATTTTAGATTCAGCAGAACCAACACGAGTTACACCCTCTTTGATGTAATAAATTAAACATTCAGACATGAATGGGTCTTCATTTAAATTAACCAAATGTGGAGTCTAAAAATTATTTCATATTAATGTACTATTTCGTTAAATAAAAATATTTACCTTTTGTGGTGAAAAAACTCCAACTGTATCGCCATCTTCTTTAACAGCTACTCCCATTTCGGCAAATACAGCTTCTCTTTGAATTCGTATCTCTTCAGTACGTTTTAATTTTTCTTCCCATGTTTCATTAAGTTCTTTAAAATATAAATCAAAGCAATTAAAAAAAAAGTTATTTATTTATTGAACATAATTAATATTTTCATACCAGCAATTAATTTTTCACTAGCTTGAAGTTGATCAACTGCTTCTTCAGCAATCATAGATGAAGGGATATTAGGTTTATCTTCACCATCTTTAACCATTTTTACTCCATCATCTCCTAAAAATAAATAAACAATTAAAGTAATTGTACGATTAAATATATTTTTGAAGTAACGCAAATAATAATAGCTAAGCGTAATTATTAAAATTATTAATATTTTTTCTTTTTGTTATTCATATTGAACTTATATATGTTAAAACCAAGCTAGCTTTATGGAAATAGGACACTGAAAGCATGAATGGTCACCTACTGGTCTACCTACTTACGGTTTTCTTTAAGTTTCCCATAAACCATTTTACCGCCTGATGCCCATAAACATAAAAACCATTGTCACTACACTAATTTGTATTTAAAGATCTATTTAAATACTTATGATAATAATAATAATAATAATAATAATAATAATAATAATAATAAAATTAATTTACCTTCTTGTACTTCGATTCCTTCAGCTTTTAGTAAGTCTCGAAGTCTCTGTATTTCTTCTTTTAATTCACGAATGAGTTTGGCATTAGCATCTTCATTGACAATAGCCTTACATACAATTTGTTTTGCTCGGTCAGCATATCTATAAATTATTATTTAATATTTTTAATAAATTTACTTTCTTTCTTCTTGTACTCAACCTTATGGTTAAAAAATATATATTTTAATTAAAGCAATATATTACCTTAAAGTAGATAGGGTTTCATCATAGTTAATATCTGCAGGGCTAATAGCAGCAATCATAGCTGTCTTAGAATTTCCACCAAGATTTTCTCTCAAGAGCCAAGTTAATACAGAGTCACGATAAGGAATAAAATCACCTTTTTTCTTTTTTTTTGAAGCCTAATTTACAAGAATAAAAATATGGTACAATTTATAGATAATATTTAACAAAAGTACTTACCGACTATTAGCCGTTAAGATGAGAATACGCATGAAAAAATAATAAAATAAATAAGTATAAAATAAGTATACAAATATTATATATATGTACCCTAAAGAAAGAAATGCAATTGCATAACTTGAATATATAAATATTTTATTTCATTTTTTTTTCAAATAACAAATATTTCTTTTTTTCATAATTCATATTCCTGAAATTATAGTATAAGATGTGTCATAGCTTACTAACCACAATAAATTATCATAAAACACGAGTATATGGTATTGTTAAAGAAAATGTTGAATTAACGGTGTTAAAGTATTGGATGTTTTTAAAAAAAAAACAAAAAATTACAACAAACATTTAATTTTCAAAAATTATAAATAATTTTAAAAAGTTAGCGAATATTCAAATGATGTTTGTTATTTAATATTAAAAATATTTGTTGACAAAATTTTTAAACTGGGGAAGATTATATAGTTTTCGAAAATATGATTAGAATGTCAAAATATAAAATGTATAAAAAAATATAATTATTCCATAATTGATTATTAAAATATACTAAATTATTGACTCATACTTAACTTTTTTTTTAAGATTTTGATACTATGTTTAGTTTAAATATACATCATTATAATATAAAAAATATGTTCTTAAAATTAATATTTGATATTGATAATTATTACAAAAAAATATTTTGAAATAATGATGTTTAAGACAATACAGAATTAATGTAATATAAATATGCAGGTACAGTTAAGTGGCAATAATTCAAATAATTTATCAAATGTTGATTTGTCTATATAAATCAAATATATTTTACCATATTTCTGATTTTTAGTTATCATAATTACTATTCATTCATTTATATTTTTAAGTTGCAGACATTGCGGTATAGTTAATATCACTTTTTTGAATTAAAATTACTTGTAAATTGTACACATACCATTTCAGCTAATCCAGATATAACTTTTCCTAAAGTAGTCAAACTTTTATTAATGTTTGCACCTTCTTTCAATCTAGTTCCTTTAGCACCAGTTGAATCAGCTCTTTCCGATCCAGCTAAATCAACCAGTGATATCTTACTAACTTTTTCAGTTGTGAGCTGAGTCATTTCATCTAGCCGTTTTTGAGTAAAAAATATGGTAAAAACTGCATGGGAACGGCTAGATGTTTCATTCATATTAGTTGCTGCAACAGTTCTAAAATAAATAAACAACATGTTGTTAAATTAATTATAAAATATTAAAAATCAATAGGTCATAATACAATTATTTATACCTAATAAAAATGTTAAATGTTTACCTAGCCTTGTTGCCTTCATCGATGAGATCATGAATATTTTGGTAAGTGGTAACCGCAAGTTTTGATAAATCTTCAACATAAGGTCCTAATAAAGGATGTTCACGAACACGAAGATTACCTTTATTTTTAGGGTTTAATAAATCACGAACACGCTCACAGTATATTTCCATGTAACTAACCTTAATTAATAAATAAATAAATAAATAGTATTATGATTATTTATTATTTTTAATACTTTTATATAATTTTTATTTTTTTACCTCGACAGAGTATTGTAACTCATCATTGGTAGTTGATCTAATCCTATGAAACAAATCTTTGCAAATCAACGGAATTATGCCTTCTTGACCTTCCTCTTCTTGTCTTCCCATCATGGTGTATGATTTTCCAGCTCCTGTTTGACCATATGCAAATATGCATACATTATACCCTAAATACAGACAAATTAATTATAACATAAATGTAAAGTAAAATTTAAGATAACTTACCTTCAAAAGCATGCTGTAACATTTCTTCACCAATATCTCTATATACCATTGTTTGGGATGCAAAACTTGGATCTGAAGGCTAAATTATAAAGACAACATTTTCATTATCAAATAATAAAACTTTTTAATTTTACTTACATTTTGAGACCAATAAGAATAGTCGAAATTAAAACTTTTTGTAGCATCTTTAACATTAGGAGGGAGTTTAGGATTTGTAATTGCTGCAAAAATATAAATATAATTATTATTTTATAATATAAATAAATATAACTATTTTCAATAATGCAATAGAGTAAAACATTTAGGGAGTGGTCAATTTTTTTTTAAAGTTAAAACTTACATGTTGTGTAACCAGCCATTTCAATAATGCATTTACAATCTCTAGTTATTTCTCGATTGTTAAAAGGCCGTACTCGAACGGCCACTTTTACAGAAGACATGGTCGTTTTTATGATGTGACGTTATTCAAATGAAAATGTCTATCCTACACAAACACATATACAAAAAATCATATACATAATAAATATAATGAAAAAAAAAAGTTTCTTTAATAATCTCGACTAATTTAAGTACATGAATAATAAATTACCAGTCATTTAAATATCACAGCATAGTGAACATGTTCAACTTATAGATACGAACTCATCAACATCCACCAGAAAACTACTTGTGTACCCCTTCGGTTGCGCCTGTGCATGTTCAAAGAAAGCAAGGGTGAAAATCAATAAGAGGGTTGACTGGTGGGGGTTAAAGAATGACGTCATTTCTAAGCTTCTACCCACTGTTAATGTGTAGCAGGACTAGGGCAATGGATTAATATCACAATTCTATAAAAGTATTAACATTAAGTATATTAGACAGATTTAAATGTATTAAGTACAATAAAGTAAATTTAATAAACAAATTATTTTTGTTTCAAGATTATTATCGGAGATATATTTATTTAAGAAATTGTTCATAAGATCCTTTGGTCAACTATCAAAGACAAATGTTGTAAAAATACAGTCGGTTAGGCAATCATATTAAAAAGGAGGTCGATACGGGTCTGTGTGGCGCCCAGAAAATAACTATGCTGCTTGTTTATGTGACCTGTCCACCACATTAAACGTTATGATGAGATATGCACATGCACCGAAGCAGACTGTTAAACTTCATAAATTTAAAATATTTAGCTTTTTTGTATAACAGGTTTTAAAAATAAATAATATTTTTCTTTGAAAATGTTGCACACATATAGGTTATTCAACAATTTGGAATAGGTATGTACTTTTAAAAACAAATGTATAGACAACAAACTGTAAATACAGTTACACATTCGATTTAATTAAATTGAATGTTTTATTATATGAATTGTAATTTTTCATAAACATTAATAAAAAATATAAAATACAGGAATCGGATCTATAGTATCTAAGTCTTAGGGATAGAGGAAAGGGATGGCGTTATTACAGTCAACAATTTAAAATACAATCTTACTGCATCGATTAAAATATTAAAATAATTTCAACATTTTAAGTACCTACCTATAATATTATATCATTGGTGGTGTTAGCCAATATTAGTGCCTAACCTATTATAAATAAATAAGTGAAATTTGACATTTCAAAAATAAAATATTATAACGTATCTACTAAAAAAAAAAAAAAAAAAATACTCGGTAAATATTCCGAATCACAACACTTAATACTTTTAAAACAACAAATATATATTTAAATAACTAATATCGATTAATGGTCATCAACGTTTAATTTTCTAATGCTCATAAAATGTGTATGCTACTTTTGGTATATTTTTCGGACTATAAACAAAACTTATAAAGAATTTTGTATTACGTTTTCAAACCTAGAAGTATACAAATTGTAATAAAGAATTTTTGATATTTTTCTTACATAAAAAAAAATAATGTATGGATATTTATGTAATGTATTTTCAAGATTTTTAAAAGATTTAAAAAAAAACTTAGTAAACATAAAAATTACAAAATCAATAAATAGCACTAAGTCAAAATATTTTGAAAATTTTATCATTATTAAAGAATGTTGATAATAACATTCAGTAAAAATTCAAGTTTCTATGATTTTAGTAAGGATAGTCTAAAAACACAATATTAATTTATTATTTTATGTTAAAATATCCGTATCATAGTCAAATGGATTATCAATATTCTATGAATAACACCAACTTCAATAAAATATTTCGAATTTATAAAATGTCTTTAACTTATTAACTTATATCATCGTTCAATTATTCGATTTCATACATCAAAATTTTAGAAAAAAAAAAAATGAAAAAAACGTGAAAATTTCAATTTTCTTAAAATAGAAAAAAAATAGTTAAATAGTTTAAAAATTAATAGAACACAGTGATTTGGTGATTTTATATTGTACGGTGATTACTTTTTTTTGTTAAGATAAAAATAAAATATTATTTGTTAAAAACCAGTATGTCGTAAATTTTGCAGTATTATTATATCTTTTAGTCAATTTTTATTAAGAACTGTTGAAAAATTATTAAAACACCCTCTCAAAGTACCAACTAGACAACGTTTTCTATCATAAATCTCTTATAATTGTGATAATTGGAACACTTATTCTAGTCACAATGGTGTATATAAAAACAAAAAAACACACATAATTGTGAAACCATAATTATTCCTCGTTTCATTCAGAATCTAAAATACATAAGTACCGAGAGATAGTCAGTTATTTTGTGATATTTATCATTAAATATAAATTTAAATTATTTTCATATCTTGACCTAAAATATTTGTGTACAAATTAAAAAAAAAAAAATATTTTTAGTAGGATTATTACTATGAGAATAGTTTTTTATCAGTATGATATATTAAAAGTTACCATAGTATTCATAATTAACACTATATATTTAAATATAGTATTTAATTCAGTGAATTTTATTTGTTTTGTTAGTAAATTAATTAATAAATAAGGCTTATTGTCATATAAAATTATAAGTAGAGCTCGGAAGTTATTGCACTAAAAAACATTAAGACTAAATTGATTGCAATATTAAAATGTGAACTATTTTACAAAATATTTAAAAATAAAAATTCATATTAATACTGGATAGCGGTCTTAGTTTTGTCTTCCAGGAATCTACAAACAAAATCATTAAAATTTAATAAGTTTTTTTTGAACAATTTTTATATGATTTTTTAATACATATTTGTGTGCAAATGAATCTCTGAAGAGATGAATGAGATTAAGGTGCCTACCTTTAAAAAAATGATTGCGTTACACGATAAATTATTTTTTTAAGTTCTCAAACTCGAAAGATCTTAGATTTGAGAACAGCAAGTAGAGCAATTCATGTATCCTCTTATCAAATAATATTTCCATCACTACCTTCATAATAGACAAATCCCAAATAACCATACATTTTTATTTATTAATATTGAATTTTTATTACATATTTTACACGGTTCCCATTTTTAATTTATTTCTTACATAAAAAGAAAAATTAAATAACATGAATAATATTTAAAAGTAACTAAAACTATATTAAAAATTAAGAAAATCAACAGAATTGTAATTAAATTTCAAACATTTTAAAAATTGCATAAAGTTATACTAACATTTTTTTGATTTTAATTTTTACTTGCATGGAACGAATTTGTAATCTACTTAGCAATAAATCTGAACATAAAAAAAAGTTGTAAAACAATTTCCCAGACCTAGTTATAAATATAGACCAGAGGTTCTCAAACTTTTTTGACTCACAGCACCATTAGTTATTTTATAAAAATTCGGAGACACTTAAGTAAAGATATTTAATACCAGACTGAGTGTAGTGAAATTGTTGGAATGTTATTGAATGATTAATTATTATTTTGTTAGTAAATGTTTTATAAAAATAAAGATATGAAAAAGTTATAAGACGTTCACCATAAATAAGTTTATTAGATAATTTTATAATAGTCTACATCGAAGTAATAACAATCAAATTGGTACACAAATTAAAATAGATTGATCGCAGTATTACTACAAATTACAAATATTATTTACCTATAATATAAGTATGTTATTGATCAAAGTATTTTATTTTTCATGAATACGTTTTTTCTCAAAAAAACTTAAAAAATTTCAAATAATTTCAGGGCACCCTAATATTAGAATAATTTTGGAAACTACATTAGAATTGTTTCCAATTTATTAATTTAGTAGAATTAAAGTTAAATGTCAAAAATACAGATAAATAATCAAAAATTTCGTTTGAAAGAACTTTTTACTGTAAAATCAATTTTTAATTTGTATAACGTAAAAAATTGAGGAATATTTTAACGTCATAAAGAAGGAAATTAAAACACCAATCATTGGGTGGTATGTGATACATAAGATTCGGTTAAGTACAAAACAAAATATCTTAATATTTCTTACATAAACATTTTTCGAATCAATGAGAAGTCACAGTAAAAATTTGAGTATTTAATAATTATAGAAACGCCAGTCGCTGTTTCAAGCATAGGCGTCACAGATGTGTATTGCCGGGATGCCAACAATACTTTGGGGGGCCCTATCTTAACAAAACGTGTAGATTTATTTAATAAATTATAATGTTTAAATAATTAAATAATGATAACTTTTTTATTTGATATTGTGATATATTAGTCCTAATGAATACATTTTCCTTGAATCTTGCATATTTTCTCTATAGCTTCAACTTTTATGATAAGTAGTTTTTTCTTAGTCATTTTGTTATATTATTACAAAAATTATTCTACATTATGTTTTATTTTTTTCATTACCTACGAAACATAATTTATTTTTACCAAATATTTTAAAATCAATTACATTTAATTTGAACAATAAAATACGGGCCCTTATTTTTAGACTTAAATTGTAGGGTGCCATTTTCAAAATTTTGGGGGTTGTCTGGACATACTCGGCACCCCCCTCCCCCACCCCCTGTACTCGCCTAAGGTTTCACGTGCTAGTCAAAGTTTACGTTGTCTTGTAATACTCCTCCACAACACGAAGCAGAATAGGTTTTTTTCCTCGTAAACACCTTTTTATGTAATCTAATTATACAATGGTCTCCAAGTTTTGTGATGAAAACCTAGGAAAATAAGAGGGCTTACGCATAGGCGGAGATTGAGGGTGCTTGAGGGGGCTTTGTCCCCCCAAAAAGATCGATAGCCCCCAAAATTATTAAATTTTGTAGTATAAAATATTAAAATAGGTACTTATTTTGCAACAATTGACATTTAAGCCCCCCCTAAAATTCAATAAAATCTCCGCCTATAGGCCTACGTCAAGTGCATACAATTTTAGTCTATTTTTTCTAAAATATCAGCATTTATAACGTATTTCAAGAAATTTTCTTTTAATTTATTTCTCTAACCCGGAATTATAATTAATAAACATAAGATTAAAAAAATTATTATTTTTCTCTCAATAAATAAATTATAAATAATGTACACAATGCAATCCCTAAACTATAGAGCTTGAAATATTCACCTCCTTTGTTCCTGCTGAACGCACCAATCTTTTAATAATTTTAATAGGCAGCTATACAATATATAAATTAAATAATATTTCGTTAAACTAATATTTTTTGATTATGATACTGGAAAATGATAACAGTTTGGACGAAGAACTGTATCTAAGACTTTTTACCTGAAATAATCAAAATTAACGATTGTTTTTTTTATGCTAAATTAGAACTTTAAATAAACTGTTAATTTAATAATACACCAAAAATACTTTTAATTTTGTCTCAGTAAAAATTTATATATATATATATATATATATATATATATATATATATATATATATATATATATATATACATTATATTAAATAAGGATAATAACCTGTAATATATCTCATATATGATAATTATTTTGCTTCTTAATTCAATTAATAATAATATTACATTGCATTTGATACAATATGTGCTTAAATATATAGTACATCTAGTTTGATTTTTTCCAAAGTCCATGCTATGAAAATATGTCATCAATACCTACATGCGTTTAAATTACATAATATAAAAATATAATTTAAATATATTACCAATTTTAAGCACAGTAATAATGACACATTTGTATTTTCAGTCTTCGTTTTTAATGAAAATCGTTAATGTTCCAGTTTAAAAGTTAATATTGTATAATTCAATAACAATATTTAACTGGGAAAACTGCAGATATTAATTGATCACATTTTCAAACAATTTAACTTGTTATCATAAATTATAGTCAAATAATCAATGTTTATTTTAATCGCTAATCAGGTATCCACACACTACAACACACATTTTTATGAAACTGTAAACATCATCAAAAAGAGTTAATATGATAACATTACATATGATAGGAGCGCTACGTAATGTTTCTTGAGTGGATTACGATAGTCGAATGTAGCGTGTTTTGATTTTCACATTTTGTTTTATTTTAAGTCATAATATTTGTGCTTTAAATACATGAAAAAATGATTACTACTATCCAAACAAACAAACAATAACCGAGAACAACAAATACTACTGAAGAACAAATCATTTTTGCAGTTAACAAATCACAAGGTAAAATATATTAGAGATAAAATAATATTCTCTGTCGTACATCATTCAACTAACTAACAGTTCATAGCTTGGAATGTTGTATAATATTCATTCATGGAATCCTAAGTATCTTCTAACATGCATTTTTAATCATCAAAAAATGTTATGTGATATCTCCTTAGTTGGGGTGTACAACAAAAGAAGTTTTTTTTTTTGTTTAACCTATTATTTATTTAAAAAACAGTTAAACATGATCTAATCTAATTATAAGGATTTATAAATTATGCATTCCCAAGTTATCATTTATATATTATACTTAAGATTCAAGTTAGTTTTTACCATGTGTATATATTTTTTTTATTTAGATTAATTAATCATTAATTTTAATTATTTAGAAGAGTTGTATTTTAATAATATGAATTTCTTTTTTTACAGAGTTTTTTTGAAAAAGTTAGTTTGTTTTTAACATCCATAAATATGAAAGTAAAACTGGGTTGTGTAAGTTTAATTCTTATGCTATCGGTTCCATTAGTAACACCAATTCGTTGGTTCATGCATCCAAATACCCAAAAATGTTTACGAGAAGAACTCAGACAAAATGTGTTAGTTAAAGGTGACTATGAAATTGTATCAGTTGAGAACCAGGTTATGGACTACATTGTCAGGGATTCTAAAGGTCATATTTTAGCAAATAAACAGGACATTACAAAAGGAAAGTTTACATTTAGTACCGAAAATTATGATATGTTTGAAATTTGCTTCACTTCACGTGTACCTGGTTATCAGAGAGGAGTAATGCAAGAGGTTTCATTAAATATTAAGACTGGCATTGAAGCCAAAACATATGAAGGATTGGGTGAAGTAGCTAAATTGAAGCCTTTGGAATTAGACCTAAAAATGTTAGAAGATTTATCATCATCCATAGTTCAAGATTTTTCAGACATGAAGCATCGTGCTGAAGAAATGCGTAATACAAACGAGTCAACCAGCAGAAGAGTTCATTGGTTTAGTATGTTTAGTATTTGTTGCTTATTTGGATTAAGTGTATGGCAGATATTATATTTAAGAAGATATTTTAAGGCTAAGAAACTCATTGATTAATTTAAATTAATTTATATTGAATTATGTTTTGTTAATAAAAATATATATTTGAATTGCAAGATAATTTAATTTAATACATTTTCATATTAGTACAATTTTTTTTTTTCTATTCAATAATAAATCTCAAAGTACTGTACATTTTGTTAAAACAAAATGAAAAATTTATAATAAATTGGTTCCAGATCTTACAAAAGTTTTAATTTATCTACTTTTATTTTAATATTTGCAATAATACGAATGAAATTATTAATTAAAAAATATTTGTATATTTAAGTATTTATTACAGAAGAATTTATTATTAACAATGCATTATATTTACATTACAATAAAAGTGGATATCTAAAATTGATTTATTGTAAAACTGATTTTAACCATATATACTTCAAACAGTAAACAAATACTATAATATACTATAACTCATAAAAACTTTATTAATACTACTGGAACACACATGATTTATTTTAAGCAAATTTATGTAGTTTCTTATTAGGTAGTTACATTTTTCAGTAAATTAAAAGAAGTAAATCTGTATTTCATAAACTGTGTTCAGCAAGACAAGTGATTTTTTTAAAAATATTCATATATATTACTTAGAAAAAAATCTAACTGAAGACAGTGGCAAATTTGAGGAGGGAGGCGATGTGTCAATTCTCCCCTCCCCATATAAAGCTTTTATTTTTACTTGAATTATAGCACCATATGATATAATGAATAAGAAATTCATAAGTCATAACTATAACTCCAAACTTAATAAATGACACGAAATAGTAGTTTTTTTTTAAAAAAATTATCAATTATTCAATATATATTGAAATTCTATGATATCAATTCGCCTCCTTCATAAATGAGTTTTTAATCCACTACTGACTGAAGATCAGAGGTGGCTAATAGGTAGGATTGCACATTTATAAAATATTAGTATTTTTCAATATAATAGTAAATGAACAATAAATAATAATATATAGATATATAGAATAGTACTTTGTTTTTATACAATATTAGGTTGAAAATTAGCAGTGGCATATGCTCTCATAATTATAACAGATAAAATAACAGTTTGGCTTTCAATATGACTGTCGACCATGCCTTATAACTAAAGACCGGATTTATATATTCTCTTAAAATGCCCAAAATATGATGCTAATATTCTCTAAAAAACCTTCATATATTCTCATTATATTCTCTCAAAAATGTATAAAATATGCAAAAATATGCTAAAATATTCAATCAATATCATTATATGCTTTAATATGCATTTTTAAATTTTTTTTTCAACATTATTTTAATAGTGAGGTATTAATTAGGTATTTAAAGTTGCGTATTATACCTAATGGAATACCATTGCACTTTAGTAAGAGTGGAAAATAGGAATATAGTATAAATATAACAGAATAATAGTAAAAATCAGTAAGAAAACAACTGCCAGCATTGTAGGTTAGCCACCATGTTTAGGGAACGGCACAGAAACTTAATATGATAAAGCACCATAACCACAGAATAGACTAAATTTAGTCTATTCTGTGCTATAACACTGATAATACCAAAGAACTACTGTGTGTATTATTTTTATCAAATTGATAAAAAAAAAGAAAATTGTAAATGTTCAAAAAAAATTTTCTGGGTACCGAAATTAAAAATAAATAGATATTTATTCTCACAATTTACGAAGTATTCCAAAATATGCTAAATGGGTTAAATATTCTCAAACCCATGAAATATTCTTAAATATGCAAAAAAAACTTTTTTCTTCGCATTCAGCATTGAACGAATCGTCCACATTTTGTACTCTCATAAGACTGCATAGACCCAATAACGATATGTAAAAACATATAAATCCGGTCTTTGCTTATAACACTGTACATTTTGAGTAACACACACTGTACAGTGCAGTGCAAAGTGAAGAGGCATTGAGAATGTTAGTTCTTTCTTCTTCAAAGTACTTATGTTGATTTTCAGCAATTACTGCAATCAAGACTTATTATCAAAATAGGTTGAATTTAATACCCATATTATGATTTTCCTATTGCAGATATTGATAATATAGAGATCCCATTAAGATTCATGTACTTATTTTATTACTTTTCCTGTTATCAAATATTTCTTGAATGTTATAACACGTCCAAAATAATAATTTTTTTTTATGTATTTTTAATGTTACCATTTATAGGTCTATGCATTTATTGCCATAGTTTTTATAACTTCATTTTTTAAACATAGTTTTCATAGGAATTCTGTATGAAAAAATATTGTTATTGTGTTCCATGATGTTAAAAAATTTAGAAAACACTGAAGTAGATAAAAAAAATTAAAAAAATATGATAATGTTTGATTATTAGGTATTTTTTTTATGTATCTTTAATTATAAACTTTTTCTTAAATGTAACATCACAGTTTACATAGTTTTAAATTATCTTAAAGTATAGATATATAGACATGGAAGTAGTATGAATAAGTATTAAAAAATGTATGTTTTTATAGATAGCTAAAATTCAAATCCAATAAATAATAAAAAATTGTTAATTAGAAAATATTTTTGCATATACATAAATATATAGTATATAATCTATCTAACATTTGTTTTTAAAAATAAACTAGTACATGTTACGAATAGTAAAATGGCCATATTCTATACTACTCCACTTCACCTATCTGAACCACATACATTATTAAAATAATCAACTTGTGGTCAGGTATTCAATTAATAAGTTTCAATATGATAATATTGAGCAAATATATTATGAAAAAAAAAAAATGCATGAAATATATTTTTCTTGGAACATTATATTATTTATATATCATAAAAGTTTATCTGCATTGTATATTTTTTTTAAATATTCCCATAAAATTAAATAAATATAACATTAAAACATTCCTTTTTGTTGTTTATTCCTAGCTGCATTTCTTCTGTTATGATTTCCATGGAATGCCTTATTTTCATTTTTTCGTTGTCTATCTAATTCCACATTTGATCCAGATGGAGTATTTGACGGAATAGACACTTTAGGTTTAGCTAACAAAATCAAACATAAATATTAAAAACCATATATTTTCATTAATATTATTACTAACACTTACTACGATTGGATCTATTTAATTGTTTAGAAGCATATCTCCTAGCTTGACGTTCACGAACTTCTTCAGGATTTTCACAGAATGGTTGGAAATTTAATACTTGTTGTGGCTCATCATCAGAAAATTCTTCTTCTACACATTCAATAACTATTTTTTTTTTAGTTAAAACCCTTGGTACAACGTCAGGTCTCCTTTTTTCATTTTCATCTGCTGGTTCTGGTATAACATATTCCACTTCATCATATGTGTCATCATATTCATCATCATAATATGATTCTAATTCAGCACAAGTTACTTCGGTGAAATTATACTGTTCATAAAATAGTCGCATTTCATTACGAAAAGATTTATCATCCAAAACAGCTTTTAATTTTTTAAGTTTTTTATTTCTATACAAAATAAAAATAAAATATTATACATAATAAATAACAAATTTAATTTTATGATACTATTTCTTGCGATATTATTCATACCCTTTAGTTGATGGATCAAAACCAGTAGCATTATCTTCATTATGCTCTTCAAATGAGTCAGGGAGATTTAAATCATACTCAGTAAGTTCTGGTGGCAGACAATTTTCCAAAACCATATTTATAACTTTTTCAGAATCCATATTATAAAATTCTAAACATTTCTAAAAAAACAATAAGTTGCTGAATATAAATAGTTTCAAACAAAGTAAACATATAAAAGATTATCACTAATTAACTAACTTGGATAAATCCATTGTCTAAGTGGGGTAATAAATCCTTTACATCACTTATAAGAGACTGCAATTTTGCATTTTCTAAATTTAAACTGCTGGTTTGAAGCTGAAATTAAAAATTTAAATTTGGTATGTAAAATTAAAAAACCAATAAAATAATTACCTCTAGTAGTTGTTCTTGTAATTCTTTTTGTTCGAGTTCATTATGTGATGTATTAAATAATTCTAAAGATTTCAATATATAATCATACCTTGTTGCATCTCTGAATAAAAAAAAAATTATTATTAAACTTTTTATAATTATTGTAAAATTTAAATGAAAAAATCTTACATTTCTTTATAATTTATTTGGCATTTTTTTATATCTCTAGTCAAATTATAGACAACATTATAATCACTGAGAAATTCATTGTATTGTAATAATTCAGTAACAACTTCAAGATATTCTTCTACTAAACTGTCTGATCCTCTTAGCAAACCAATATTTATGTATTATAGTCAATTAACAATAATTTACAATTTATATTTACTTTTTGTTTATAATTTGGTTTGTTAGATGAGTTAAGCATAGTTGGACACTCTTTACAAGCAATAACCTTGATGCATGAAGCTTCTTCTCAAATTGTTTCAATTTATTCATAGTTATTACTTTTTTATAAATTAGAGGCTTGATATAGTGATAGAATGAAGCAATACTAAACAAGTAGGTACATAAAAAAAATATTATTTTTATTTTTTCTTAAGAATTAGGTTTCATTATACACACATGAAATGCAATCTTTCTTGATAGAAAACACTATTGGCAATTGGGTAAATTTCTAGGAAATTAGAAATACTATAAGAAGTATCTAATAAAAAATTTATAATATCTTCAATCATGATAATATTGGTTTCTTCAACTTCAGTAGCAGTTCTATTACCTCTATATAAACGGTTATCACACTCAAGGTCTAATTCAATTTTATCTTGGAATTGATTTAAACACTAAAAAGTATAAGATTTTAAATTAAAATATAAATTATACTTATAAATAACAAATAACTTTGTTATTTTAAGTAACTTACTTTAATTGTAAATTGAATAGAATTTTTTAAATGTTCATTGTATGATTTTTGACACAAAAACATTTCTCGGTATATTATTTCTAACTCTTTTTTATGTGATTGACCATAAATAGAACAAATATCAAATAACATGGGAATATTTATAATATTGTTATCACATAACAAATCCCACATATGATGAGGTGACATATAATTTTCCTAATAAAATAAAGTAATAATTAAATGGCTAAAAAATATTACAGGAATTAATACTTTGTTCTCAGAAGATGTAGTCAACCGATTTATTAATAGATATGCATAATGATAAATTGCATTGTAAATATTTAACATATTATCATCTTGTGGAAGTTGATCTATTAAGTAAGGAGGAGCAGCATCTTGAAGAAATGAGCATAATCCTATTGTAGAGTGTTTATTATAGACAATTGTAGACCAAAATCTAAAACAATATAATCATATTAATAATGATGCATATATGCATTATATTTATTGTAGGTACTCTTTAAATGATAGGTTGAGAAGTATTTTAAAGTCTTTTACTAAATAGGTCATCTGTTCTATCCAACATTCTTTTTGATCCAAATTATTGGTTATAGATTTCAAAGGATGAATATACCTCAAAAACTTTTTTTTTAATGCCAATTTTTTATCCTAAAAATACAATACCATGTATAACTGCAAAACATATTAACATATACGGATAATAACAATGTAACAATGATTTCATAAAATATAATTATCATTTAAATATTTTAATTTTTAGTAAGAATATTAAAAATTAAGGCATTATTTTTCAAACCGAAGTAACAATTATAGTAAATTTACTTCAACAGCCATTTGATTCAGCAGTAATGGTTAAGCTGCAAAACAAATCTTCATTCAAATAGTTTCTATATTTTATGTAATACAAATGTTAGCATATAAAACAGGTATGAAATTGATAAAAAAAAAATATTAAAGACATTCACGTCATAATACTCTACGAAATAAATATAAGGCAATACAATATTATAATGCTTGTGAAAATTACGAACATTGATATCTATATCCATGGTGAAGATAGATAGACCCTTATCAAATTTTGATAAAAAGATAATCGGAATAACACATGTGCCTATGTAAATTTTTATTTAGAGAATATTCTTTAAAATGGAACTTTACTTATAACTAGGGCAGAGGACTTGTAGCTCTAAAAAAGCTCTTAATATCTAAGCACTTATGCACTTAAAAACCCCATAATATGCACTTAAAAATTTGTTCAGCCTTTTTATTTAAAATAATTTATTAAATAGTGTTTAAAACAAGTCAAAACAATTAAATAATTTAAATATATTATATACCATAGCCAAATAAACAAAATTAATTTTACTTAATTTTCTTAATATTTTGTAAAGATCGACGTTAGATCATTATCGCTTCTAGGAAAAATGTGTGCTTGCAGACGGTCAAAAACCATATTATACGGCAAAAATTAAAAATAAATAAATTTTTATGCAAACATTTTGACTGTATTGTTTGAAATAAAAATGTCACTTTGGAAAAAATCGATTTAAGTTAAATATGTCTCAAAAAGTATAAAATAGCGTATAAAAGTGTAAAATATGCCTTAAAAACAAAAAGGACTCAAAATATGCATTTATATGCAAAATAAAATTTCAAAACTAGCTATATGAGATCATGAAACGTATTTGTTTCGTACTCTGCTATTTTTGTGACTATGCAAAACAAATATGCAAATGCTTCAAGTCCTCTGCCCTACTTATAACTCATTATACTTAATAAAAGGTCTATTGCCTAGTTTACACGCTGCGTAGTACTTGTCACTTGCACTAACCACTCTACTACTATCTACTATTGTTCACATTATTATTATTACACGTATTATTATTATTTCACTATTATTACACGTAAATACCTAGTAAGTATCAAGTAAGTAGTAGCGAACCATACGTAACGATGAACCATCGTTTATTTTTTTTTTTTTTTTTTTTATAAAGACAATTTTTAAACATTATGCCAACGTTATAATATCATAATTGATACAAGAACTTGTAAACTTTAAAATACTTCTAGTTTTTCATACCATAAAAATTATAGATATCATGAGAATTATTTGAAATTGTAGACTAAATATATGTTATTTTATTGCATTTTTATGTTATATAATTGTTATAGATTATGATTTACAACAATAATAAAAATCTGATAAGAGCTTATATCTACAAGATATGACGAAGAAGAAATAAAATCGTTTAAAAAAATAGATGATTTAATGTTTAAAAGGTATTTGAAATAATGTATTCAGAATACTCGTTATAAGTATTCAAAATACTTTATTGAATACTTTCAAAAAATGTATTTAAAAAGTATTTGAAATACTTAAAAAGTATTCTGAATACAGTATTCCGAATATTGTATTCGGAATACTACCCAAGTCTGGTCATGGACGCCCATTGGGGGTGGGGTAAGACGGGGCATTTGACCCCCCCTTGAAAAAATAAAATTAACTTATAATTTAATAAAATAAAATTTTTTACTATTAGGATATGAAATAAGTATAAACATACTCAATGATATAATACTCAACTTTTACCGTATTAGCAAAACATAGATACCACTGACAATTTGTGGTGTACCCATAAACATTCAACACTACAGATATTTTATCAGACACGTCTTAATATTTTCTAATTTATGAATTGACAGCTGCTAATAAAATACACACACCGCCGCACCGGCAACTGATGTATTAATTTCAATATTTTTGAAATGAAATGAAGAAATTTGCAGTTTTTATTTACAGAATAATACATTTAATTATAATGTATTAAAATGTATTTTAATTAAATATTATATACCAAAAAAAAAAAAAATTATTAATATATACAACCATAAGATCAACTTGAGTACTTATAGAAGTTGTATGAGGATAACACCTGACCAATTTGAATTTCTATTATAAAAAATATCTCATCTAATACAAAGAGAAGATACAATTATGAGAACTGCAATCCCTGCGAGGATAAAATTGGAATTAATTTTGTCTTTAAGTATAAAAAAATCAGCACAAACGCAAATAAATAAATTGAAAAATCAACAAAATACGAGTGCTGCTACCGATACTTGTCACTAACATCGGACGATTACACGTTGCGAATACAACCGCGAGTAGAGTCGTGGAGAAGGGAACTACTTTGTCGTTATTTATTATATTTAATAACGACGTTCTATTCACTCGCACTCCCGGTTTTACTAATACCGTTGGTTTTATAATAGAGTATTATAAAATCAATGCTATTACTAAGCACTATTTTTTCTGCTTACACGCAATGTGCGAGAGCAAGTGCAAGTGACAAGTACTATGACAAGTACGCAGCGTGTACCGGCTTATGTTATAATTACATTTATCTACATAATAGTTATTATTTACTATTATCAACAAAATGATTCATTTTTTCTGTAGTTTTTTAATTTATAAAATTATACTCGATAACGTGTTTATAATTCTTCTAAAAACACAATTTTACGTTTACTCATTATAATTCATTGTATATCATTACATTTTATTCTATAATAAAACTATTATTAACTAATGTGAACTTAATTATTTATTACTAAATAATTCTAACTTAAGTTAACTAATAATGAATAAATTCTGCATTAATTTATCAGGTATTAATAATTTATTTAACTTAGTTTGTCATAATGTTAAAGTTTATGATCAAACAATTACTTATAAAAATTAAAATTAATAATCAAATTACAAATAAATAATAAAATAAAAATGATTAAAATTACTAATATAAACTACAGTGTACTATTGCTAAATTATTCTGATAGTAGTTAATAAATAGGCAATCATAATTTATATAACTTAACTTAGTGAATAACCCATTAAATTAACTAAATATTGTTATTGTACGAACGTAACACAACTACAACATATTTTCTTTTCTATTAGCTTTTTCATCCTTTTTTAATCTAATTATCAAAGTTATGTAATAAATCCAATCCTATATCGCTTAAATAAGTATAAAAATTGAAAAAACAAAAAATATTATAAATATACTGATAGAAACACTAAAAACTAAATAAAACTGAAGTAACCAGAATATTTACTGTAAAAATTGTAATAAACTAATTTTATTTAGGTACCTAGTTGATTTGAAACTGAAACGATCAGCTTCATTTGAGTCAGCTCATATTTTAAATACCTACTATTGGTATCTAATATTATTTGTTATAGACAAACATAAATTGTTTTTTACCCGTTAACTTGTTCAAAATTTAAATGACAAAAAGTATAAAACACAAAATGAATTTATTTTAAGTGACTACATGTGACATTTTATTGCGTTCTAAAGAAGCCCATACACGGTCAGTTATGAATGTCAGTTTTTGTGATTGTCACTCGTGATTGACCGTGTATATTGATGAATGTCAATCTTTTTTTGTGACTGATGAATTTCAAACAAGTTTGATTTTTTGTTGTCAATCAGAGTAATTGAAAATCATGACTGATCATGTGTGGTAATGATTTATACTCATTATCATTCAAAACAATAACCAAAACATTAACAGTTTTTGATTTGCAGGGATAGCACTTCTCATATTTGTACCTTTTTTTTTTTTTATATAAGGTTCAACTTTTTCTAATAATTCCATAAATGTTGAATGGTCCATTCAAAGAAAATTTGCATAATCTTCATTTGATGTCAATAAAAGTTCATCTAGTAGGTTATGATGTGTGTATTTGGTTCTTTTTAAAAACCATTCTTTTGACCATATTCTTTGTTTTTTCTTTCGTTTCCTTCCTTCGTCTGCATTATCTGTAGCCAAAGCAACAATAATTGCAATGCAAGCTTCTTCCATTTTTCAGGAAAATTTAAATTTGGATGTACAATTATTACAGGGTATAGGCTACGATAGATTTAGATGGTGGCCTTTGTTTTTATTTTTAACCTAAAAGTGAAGAATTATCAAACAATTGTCATTCATGATTGACCATGTATTTCTAACCATGATTGGCCATGTATGTCATTCATAAGAGTGACAATAATAAAAACTGACATTCATAACTGACCGTGTATGGGCCCCTTAACAACTTTTTTTCAACATCGAAACAGTAATTGTCCTTATTTAAAATAGTCGTGGGCATAATTTGGTATAGTTATCTGTGGAGGTTATATCGGACTAGAAAAATGTATTATAAAAACTTATGTTTAACTTGAATTAAAGGGAAATAGAACATTTCCTAGAAAAAACAATTTATATTTGACTCGTTCTTAATCAATATTTTATTTTATAATATAAAAATATGAAACAATTAAAATTAGTCTGTATATTTCTGCGTTCATATTACAAATACTATAAAATTATAAAAACATCTAAAACTATAATTTCAGATAAAATATTTTAAATGGAAGAAAATATCGCGAGGGGCTATAAAAGTTTCTCTGGGGATTATAGCTCCCCATGCATACTATGTCCATGAAAATAGTAAATTAAATATTGAACAAGGCAGAGTAATTTATGAAGTTTATACAGGAACGTGTAGGTAAGAAGGTTTGGGGTTCAACCCCTCCTCACATTGCCAAATTATTTGCAAGTAAATAAATAAATAAGTAGTAAAAAATAACTATAACTCATGTTTAAAGATATACGGAAATATAAGGATATAAAGTAGGTATATTTTTAATCATATTAATACTTAAATGTATCAAATCTTTACTTATGTTCTTGAGTACATATATATGTAACTATGTATGCTATGTTCAAGGCAGATAGTAATAAAAAAGACATCTGATGAGTATTACTTTTCAATGAAAGACTTGAAGAATTGTATGTAGTACAGGATTGAAAATTGAACTCATTACTCAAATTATAATAACTATATATATTTCAGTGATCATTAAATTATTTATACATTGCAAAATAATAATTTGAAAAATAAAATACTTTTTGTTATATATTAAGCATTTATGTACAATAACTATACATATGGCTAAATACAATCAGTGGGGTTTGTCTACCATTTGATGTCTCGCATACAAATAGTATGTGCTCAATACGATTTACACAGTAGGTAACTAATAAAAGATTACATTAAAAACAAGTTAATACAACAATTTTTAATAAAACTAATTCCTTTTTTTTTTTAATAATATGTATATATAACCATAGGCGCCGACTTTTAGATTTTAGCACGGGGCAAATAACCAAAAGCAAAATACTATTTTTACGTTTTACCTTAATTTTATAATTGAAGTACGGGAACGATGTCCCTTTTAAAACCAAAATTCTGGGGCGATTGTTCTCGTGAAGTTAGCGCCTATGTATATAACATATATAATCACTAATAAATTTCGATTACTTTGCAGTTGGTTTGTTTTGCTGCACTACAGTAATTTGTACGAATTCATTATTTTTTAAATTAAAACGCAGGAGGAATATTTCTACTTTTATGTTTAAGATTCGTTTTCCATTTTTTCTTTTCATTTAAAAATGTTTTTATAAATAGTTTTTAATTAAGATTTGAAATAATTAAATGATAGATTAAGAATATAGCAAGGTATTAACTCTCATAAATTGTAGTATAAGAGTTTGATTTTAAAGTCATTAAAGTTCACAGCTATTATTCATAAATATTTATTATATTTAAAAAAGGTTCAATATATTCATTATACTATTTAAGAATTATTTTATTTTTTACATTATAAAATGACTACAAAATGAAAATAAGATATTTCTATCTGCAGAACATGTGTTCATCTGATACAAAATTATACATAAAGTTGCACTAGCATTTGCTACAGTATTTTATCTTTAACTAATAAAATATGTGCTAGTAACCTCAATTTTAGTAGAAAAAAGTATCTACATTTTTAGATTCCGTATTTAAGCGTACTCATTCCATACTTATCCCATATTTAATCAACTAACAAGTACCGAAAACATTTATTAATTGAATAGCAACAATTTCAGTTTGGTACTTAAAAACAAAATTAAAATTTCAGATTCAACTAAAATTTAGTTTTAGTAACAAAAATGTTTAAAAAAATTTATAATTTTTTAGTTTTATTTAAATTTTATTATTCAAGATCATCAGTCCTAATGAGTAATTATAAATGAGTGTTATTAAATATAGAGGAAGTCCTATAAAATAAAATATTAACGTAAACATTAAAAATTAAAATGCCCCTTTATCAAAGAATCTATAATTTAATTAATTCTTTATTAATAAACAATTTATTTAATATATAAGTGTAATACAAATTACACTAAATAATTAACTTCCATAATATAAATATAAACTTATTTATAATTTTGTGTGTGCTCATTTGATGTGTATACTCAGTTTAATTAAATGTTATAATTAAATTTTTTATAATTAAATTTTAATTAAATGTTAAGGGTTAAATATAGGTTATTAAATAAATGACAAATTTTATATAAAAAAAAAAAAGAAAAAATTAAATATAAAATGCATTTTATATATTTCTTTAAACAATATTAATTTTTTTTTTGTAATCAAGTATCTTTACAAGATTAAAATAAAATTTATTATCCAAAAACAAAATAACATTATTTTTTTTTATACAAAAATTAAACATATTATGAATACAATGTGTTACAATACCTTCAGTTGATTCATTTTGATGATTTTCTTCCATAGAATTAAAAATACCAGCATAACATATAGAAATATAATAATTATTATGTTAGAAGGAGAATAGGGGAATAATAAACTCAAGTATTTTTATATCATGAATTTTTACAAATATGAAAAAGTGTATAATATATTATGGAAAAAATAATTTTAATTTGTTAACAAGTTGTTTTACTTTCCTAATCCACCCATTAAATTACCAAGACCTCCTCCAGCACCTTGTTGTAACTGTCGCATAACATTTTGTAATCCAGGCATACCACCTATAAATTAAAAATTTAAAATAAATAAATTTATCTTCGTAAACATACTTTATTATCATTGATTCGTATTAATAATTTAACTTTCTAACATGAATTAATATTTACTGACTCATGTTAAAAAAAAAAACTTATTTTTAAAATATATATATATATATATATTAATAAAATGTTAAGATAAAGTATTACTTTATTTAGATAGTGAATTATTTATATTCAAACAGACAATAATAAGTTAAATTTAAATCAACAATTGACTATACCAATTTGTTGTAAGACTCTAGGATCCATCATTTTCGTGATTTGCTGATTGAGCTTTGCCATTTGTGATGGATTAACATTTTTAGACATATCTCCACTTTTGAATAATCCTTTGATTCCACCCATTTTTTTTACTACTCCAGCAAACTTTGTATACTGTGATATAAGCTCTCTTACTTCACGTTCTGTTACACCAGCTCCTTGAGAAACTCTAATTATACGTCCTGGTTGTTTTGTAAATAACTTTGCTCCATCTCTATGATCTAATTCTATAAAATGAATACAACAAATTGTTTATTATATAATTTACTTTGCACTACCTATTAAATAGCAATAAAATAATTTACCTCCATCATTCATACTATCCATGATTGTCATAAGTTTCTTTAATCGAGCCATTGATTCCATTTCACTACCTTTAGATAAAAAATCTTGACTGAATCCAGGTATCATTCCCTAAAAGGAACAATACAATTTAAAAATAATCTTGTTGAATGATAATATAAAATTATAAATATCAAATAACTTTACCATGATTTGAGAAAATGGGCCCATCTTCATAATATTCTGAAATTGCTCATACATATCTCTGATTGTAAACTGTCCATGTTTTATTTTTTCAATCAGTTCTTCATTATCTTCCAATTTTAATTCGTTTACTTTATCAATGAGTCCTTCAATATCTCCCATACCAAGTAATTTAGATACAAATGGCTTGGTTTTAAATGGTTCAAAATCATCTATATGTTCACCAGTACCAATAAAAATAATTGGACTTTTTGTAGCTGCCACACTATTCAAAAAAATTCAGTTTTTTTTATTATATATTATTAATATGAAATCCAAGTATACTAAATAAAATAATGTATATATATAAATATATATACACTTAATGTAAATATTATGTTAAAATAATAATATTTAAAAACATACGCGCTAAGTGCTCCTCCTCCTTTTGCATGACCATCAAGCTTAGTGATAACTACTGAACCAATATTCACTTTATCTTTAAAAGCTCGTGCTTGCCCTTCACATGCTTGACCAATTGTTGCATCCATAACAAACACAATATTATCTGGTTTCTAGAGTAAATTATCTAATTTATACTCAATTTTAGTAAAATGTAATATACAAAAGTTTTCTTACAATAGCATTTGAGACTTGTAACATTTCTTCAAATAAGGAAGCTTCTTGTTTATGTCGTCCACTAGTGTCAACAACTATTATTTCAAAACCTTCTTTTTTAAACATATCCACACCGTCTTGAGCTATTACAACAGGATCGACTTCTGTGTAACTGAAAGTTTTAATCAATAATTATTTAACTTCATTAAAAATTAAGAATTCTTTTTTTGCATTTAGATTTTATTAAGTTTCAGCATAAAGTAAAGATTTTTTAATTAATAAAAGTGTCAAAATCATTACAATGCACCTAAATAATGATTTATAAATTCTTACCTTCCGTAAAAAGGTATTTGAGCTTTAGTAGCATTCTGTTTTAACTGATCATATGCTCCAGCTCGGAAAGTATCCGCACATACAAGACAAGTTTTCCAATTTTTTTTCAAATAGTAATAAGCTAATTTTGTACAAGTTGTTGTTTTACCAGAACCTTGAAGCCCAACAAACATGATTATATTTGGTCGACCTTTAACAGGCTGATATGATTTGACACCAGGATCTACTAACTAAAAATTAATTTTAATATAAAAGAATACTATTAAATTTATTAAATTACTAAGTATTATACTTTCACTAATTCTTTAAATACTGCACTTTGTATCATGCGTCTCTTATTCAGGCCACCAGCCATTTCATCAAAATCAATAACATTGCGTACATTTTCTCTAAGTTTTTTAACTAGCATAACATTAACATTAGCTTCTAAAAGTGCTGCACAGATATCTTTCAGCATAGAATTCAAAACCTGTCCAAAATATTATTAATTAATTTTAGTTCAATAATTATAAAATATACTTAAAATTGTATATACCTCTTCATTGATGATACTAGCATTATTCAAACCCCGAAGGGCTGAAGTAATCTTACGGCCTAAATCGGCCAAAACCATTTTGTTACAGTTTTATTAAAAATATTATTAGTTTAAAAAGCCATGTAAATTGTAAAATACTTGTTTAGAAATTTCACTTTTTTATCATAACTTTGATAAGAACTGGAATACATATATCAGTCTCAGAGTAATAAGATATGAACCCGTGACGTATACCATATTGACTGTACAGTGGGACCAATAAATATATTTTACCTATTATTGACACCCTTAGATCATCCATAGTATATGCACCAAACAGATAGCTAACATGCTTAGTTATAGTTAAAAATGTACTGTAAATTTAAAAAATGAAGTTTTTGTACAAATTCTGAAAATATTGAACAATATATAATTCTATAATTATTGTTCTAATAAATATTAAATAATTAAAATATTAAGTCTTTGAGACAATCCATTAAAATTAGATATAATATTTCAATTGTTTGTCATAATTTATAAATTATTTTTTTATTGTTCTGTAGTCTGATACTTATTTAAAAAAAAAAAAAAAAATGTTTTTATTATATTATATTGAATTTAGAAAAATTAAATAATTTTATAATTTTAATAAGTTCTGTGATATCTCTATATTTAAACAGACCTAACTAGAGGGAGGGGGCACTCGGGTATTTGTTCCCGGGGCCCGTGCATCCTCAAGGGCCCGGAAGATGTTTCTATTGAACTTATAGATGAAATCGTTCTATTGAAATCGATTCATTCTTCGATTATTAGACAATCTTTAGCGCCACTCGCTCTGTTGAATAAATCGAAGGAGCTCAAATTAAATAATTTGTTTCTGAATGTTTGTATCGTCTTACGAATTTTCCTAACGCTGCCCGTAACGGTAGCGAGTGCCGAGCGCTCATTCAGTGTTCTAGCTCGAATAAATCATTACAGGGCCACCATGGGCTAGAAAAGATTAAACGGTCTTTCTATTTTGGCTATCGAAAGTAAAACGGCGAGAACAATCAATTACGATAACATAATTGAAGACTTTGCACAACAAAAGGCCAAAATCGAATTGTTGACATTTTAACTAATAAAAAGTTTAACATTTGGGTTCATGTTTTTTTCTTTCTTAAAAAAGAAACAAATGTACCAACTAAATGATATAGTAATATAAGGCAATATCAAAAATATGTTGATTCCTATTTTTTTTTAATTTCATTTTAACTACTTCAGATATTATATACTTATTTTCCTAAATGTTTTTGATTTTTAATTTTTATACGTGATATTTTTAAAAACAGGGGCCCGCGAAAAACCTTGCCACGGGGCCCGACGTGGCTCTCGACGGCCCTGTATTTAAATCGCAGATTAGTTAATAAATTAAGAAATTTTTAAATTTTTTAATTCTGTAATCTGTATTTATTGTACTATTGTAGTATGTATATTATTAATAATATATAAATATATATTAAGTTATTGTATTATTATTGTATGTATCTATGATTTAAACATTTTCAATGTTGATCTTATCAGAACTGTTATCAAATTTAAATCGTGGAATAACTTCTCTAAATCTCAAATATGAAATACATATACTTATTACAACATTTTAATATTGCATATTTAATAAAGAGTTAATTGTTACTTTTAATTCAGTATTATTCGTAGTTACTGTATGTTTATAATTTATAAAGTTAAATAAAATAATTCCTTGAATGAATCCTTTCATAGGAGTTTCGATTTTAATTGTTAGTGTAAAAAAATGATATTTACATAATTTTTTATTTAACAAAGCTTGAAATGTCTTCAATGTTTGAAATTACAGATTTACAAAGTATATATTTATAATTGATTTATTATCCCCTGTAATTATAATAATTTGTTTCTTTTACTCTACAGAAATCGGAGTCGGCTTAGCTGGTTTTGGCATATCTTTCTTATTTTTGGGCATGTTATTATTATTCGACAAAGGTCTTTTAGCTATTGGTAATGTAAGTATTAAGTACATATAATATTTATAACAAATATAATTGTTTGTTGCTCTTGAAAACTTATGAATGCTTTTTAACAACTTTAAACAAATGTTTATGTTGTATTAAATTAAATTTAAACTAATGTATTTGATTATTATTAAATTTAGAACAATATTTAATTTATATATCTTAATTTATTTTCAGATATTATTTATTGTGGGATTAAGCTGTGTTATTGGTGTACAACGGACTTTAAAGTTTTTTTTTCAAAGGCAAAAAATCAAAGCATCTTTATCGTTTTTCGGTGGAATTTCAGTTGTTCTCTTTGGATGGCCTATTGTTGGAATGTTATTAGAAATTTATGGTTTCATACTTTTATTCAGGTAATTTAACACTTAATAAATTCATAAAATGAAAAATGTTTGATCTATTTATGGATTTACCTATACATTTTAACATTCAAAATATTATAATTATTTTTAATATTCATTTAAACAATCATTAGTTATTATTACTAAATTTTATTTTTTATTAACCTGTTGTGTACTTTTATATTAAAGTTTTATTTCTAATTGGCTGCTTACCATGTCTTTTTTACTAGTTATTTTTTTTTGTTGCATCTAATATATCATATTTAAAATAGTATAAAAATTCCAGGACCATAGACAAGTTTATTAGGATTATATTATTAATTTAATTATTTAAAATTGAAATGTTGTAGTATAATATTTTTATTTTTTAGTGGTTTCTTTCCAGTAGCAATCAATTTTATGCGCAGAGTACCAATATTAGGCACTGTTCTTAATTTGCCTGGAATTAGTGGAGTAAGTTAAACAACTAGAATCCAATTAAATTAATGTTCAATTAATTTTGTATTATTTAAGTTATTGGATCGAGTGGCTGGTGATACAAGACGAACAATGGTATGAACACAGCATATCTACTGTAAATATTAAAACTTTACACAATGTTACTTTGTAAGAATATAATTCTGATAACAATTATTTTTTTCTTATAAAAATAAGTTATACAAAATTAACAACCTATAGATGTATTATAGTCAAATCAATAATTAATCATACATTTTTACTATGAAGTTTGTTTTTTTTTTTTTATTTATATTGTAGTTGTAATATTTCATAACTAAATATTTTTAAATATTATTAAAATTACAGTTTTATTTTTAGGATTTCAATTGATGTAATACTTTAGTAATTCCAACATAATTTCTTCTAACTGGATGTTCCTGGGCTATTTGTTTCCAGTTTACCAACTTTATAATGATAACAAATATTAAAATTATAGGCATTTATATTTTTTTATCTATGTAATATATTTCAGATATACATTATTAATTTTAAAGTAATATTTTTAAAGTAAGTACTTGTGTAAAAATATTTGTAATGATATTTGTTATTTCAGTTCAACTATATATTATGACAAAAAATATTTTATAATTTTGTTTGAAATAAATAAATCAAACTTAAATTGAAACAGTATGTTTGACACGGCCCCAACGCCTAGTAACTGTGGCCGCGTCATGTTATTGAATATATATAATATAATTCTTTATGAAATTTTATGTTTTAAAATAAAAAATATGAAAGCAGTTTTAAACAGTTAAAGTTAATTTTTTTTATAAATTTATAATTGTTAGTTTTCCAAATATCACTTTTTTATACTAAGTTTTTGATGTAAATCATTTCTTGCTCTTACTAGTTTCTAAATTACCTACTTATTATTTATTTTTATTTTTAATGCATAAGAAGAAGCAAGAAAATGTACTCTTGATTTACAATTATTTTAATTTCATTATGGATTTCTAAATCTCATATAATTTATTAGAATTTTTATTTTGGTTTTTTGTTTTATTTAATTTTTATTTACTATAATTGTTATTTTAATGAATATATTTGTCATACTTCCTACTGTGAATTTCTGTGGAAAATTTTTTCCTGGTTAGTTTTGAAGTAAAATTTTTTGGCTGTCCCTGATATTGATACTTTCCTGTAACTTGTGATTTTCATTCTTAGTCAGTTGAATACATTGTTAAACAGTGGTATCATTCTCTTTTAGTGCAAAATTATATGAAATAATATTTTTTATTAATATATAATACTATGTTTCCTTAAAATATAGTATTATATATTATAAAACCTTTATAAAATCTTTAAACTAAATGTTTGGTATTTGAAATAAAAATTTCAAATATACATTATTTCACATATTTGATTAGTCAACATGGTTTTAATTTTAAAATAATCATAATTAAACAAAATTTATTTGAAATTCAATAAAATCTGTGTTAATTAATCAGATATGTGACATAAAAACAAATGAATTGCACCCACGATTATCTTGCGGAGTTCTAATACAAATCGATATGTCACACTACATCTTTTGATTCTGTCGACTCGAGCGTAAAAAACGCGCGACAAGTTCACATTTTAATCGGCAGAGTCAAATGGCAAACTCTATAACATAATGTCTGAATATTTATATAAAAAATTGTAAATTCTCGGTGGGACCCGGTGTAAAATTCGTGTGCAGTTAAACTATTACACAACACATTATTTTTTACGTGCCAGTGGATTACCACAATTGGCCAACAATAAAAGACATTTTTTAATGAATTAAAAGGACAAAATATAACGTTGTATTTTGCATAAGGCTTGCAATCTCCTAATCGACTAAGAATAATAAATGGTACAAAATATAAAACAATTAAATTTACGTTACGGGAACTATTCTTTATTCGCAGTCTACAGATTTTCTGCCTTTCTTTATCTATTTCATGCACTTGACCGTCATCTGCCCACGAAAGCAGTAATAATATAATGTTTAATAATACAAAAAAATATATAAAAATGCATTAATCAATTTAAATTAAGTACAATATAATTTCACATATCTTAAAAAATAATCAAATGTGTTGTCATTCTTGTTTTTTAGACACCACCATTGTTCCGCCAAATACGAGGGCAGCAATGATGGAGATGTATCATGCATTTTTTTAATAATTCGAAGTTTTAAACTTCCCCATAAACTTTCAATGCGTTGTGTGTGTGCTCCACTGGTGGGATCGACGATTATAGACACGATTATTGCTATATTAGATTATAAATCATTAAGAGGATTGCAAACGTCTGTTATTTCAGCCAAAATATACCAATCTTTTGTCAATCCTTAAACTTCGTTCTCCAACTCCTATAAATTAGTTTAAAAAATTATGAAATTTTAAGTGTTCTTATTTTAGTATTTATTCTTTATTGAAATTTAAATCTTAAAATGTGACCTGACCGTTCTCAAGTGGACATATTAGGGAATTCAGATCAGTTTTCAGAAATCGGTAGGATTGACAAAAATTACATACAAATTATCATACATTATTTACTGCTCACGAGCGCGTCGCAGGAATGATGACTTGTATGTGTACGTGCGGAAGCGTTTCTTCACTACTCTTCCACTATATAACTTTGTTCTAGGGATCTACAGAATCTGTATAGCCTATCACTATCTGATAGTGAACCCTAGCTATAATTATACCATAATTATGCTATAATTATTGTTTTTAATTACACTAATACCGGAAGGTCTATAAGCCATTTTCACGAATAATGACAATAATAATAATATATTGTCTATATAGTCTATAAACAATAAATATATCGATTTTAAATGATAGACCTTTGTAAATATTAATGGTAATATATTATCGTATACAAAAATATCAGTGAACGTAATCACTGCAAGTGGTCGCGATTTCAAGAAACTGGTTTTGTGTTATGAGCTGGAGGGTGTACGATTACTCTCATTTCTATGGATTACACACACTCACACAACAACACTGCGTAACACAAACAAAATAAGAAATGCCGTCGGATAAACGGGAATGACCTAAAATACCGAAACGACGTTAGATCATTATCGCTTCTAGGAAAAATGTGTGCTTGCAGACAAAAACCACATTTTACGGCAAAAATTAAAAATTTTTATGCAAACATTTTGACTGTATTATTTGAAATAATAATGTCACTTTGGAAAAAATCGATTTAAGTTAAATATGTCTCAAAAAGTATAAAATAGCGTATAAACGTGTAATATATGCCCTAAAAAAAAAAAGGACTCAAAATATGCATTTATATGCAAAATAAAATTTCAAAACTAGCTTTATGGGAACATGAAACGTATTTGTTTCATACTCTGCTATTTTTGTGACTATGCAAAACAAACATGCAAATGCTTCAACCATAGAAAAAAGATTAGTAATAACCATAGACCTATAAACCTAGTTTATAGGTCTATGGTAATAACTACAGGTCTAAGGATATTTTCAAAGACCTTTAAAGACCTTCTTTAGTTATAGGCACGATCATGAACATTAGAGGAAGGACGCCGAACACGGCCGAACGAAGCGTAAAAACATGGTCCGGAATTATCGCATTCCGCCAGAATGCGCGTCGGACAGCAGTGATGTCGTTTTTACACGTACAGCATAGGAAATGTATTGTTTTTTTATTATTATAATCTAAATGACAAAACTTATGAATAATTACTATAAAACGTTTTTTCATGACCAAGTTGTTCTCGATTGAATATATGTGTTTCCAATAATATACGACTTCTGTAAAAAGAGATATAGTTGTTTTAAAAAATAAATTCGAATTTTTTATACATAATATACGAGTATCTATATATCTATAGGTAATATAATATCAATTCATGCGTTTTATTACGATTCTTTAATCGCTGTTACCAAATTATTCTATACCTATACATTTTATTGTATTTGCTGCCACTGCTTACGATTTACGATTGTATGTCTGGCATCTACATAATAAGCTAAAGCCTCAAAGGGTCAATGTCCATATTATATCCATAATCCATTTGGAGGATAAAATATAATATTCTAAGAAAGTATATTTATAATGAATAAATAATATTTTATAACTAATTCAGTCATGATGTTTACACTTATTTCTGAATAAGTACTTACGAAGTTGTAAAAATTCCGTAAATCGCAAATTATATCTAAATCATATCACAACCACAGACTATAGTCTGTGTCACAATTAGGTCGAATATATTTGTAATACAATATAATATTATACATTATTATAAATGTTATGCCTTACCTATGATTCAATTAAATATAAAAATATTTTTTTAACGCCATAAGAAGAGAATAACTTACTCATAACAGTAAATACTTCTATAACTAATGAATATATATATTATATATCATGTAAAGTAGGTATTTTATGAAAAGTTGCGTAACTATATAATTATTTAGACACTGACATTGTCAATCAACAAATGTGTTCAATAAATGATTGATGTAGGTTTGTAAAATAATCTAATACAGCTTATAATGTAACTTATCTGTTAAATTTATTAAAAATTAATTTATAAAATAGTTAAATTAACTTGGCTGACTTCCGATGAAGTCTTGTTTTTTCTTTTTTGGAATTTTCAATCAAATTGTTTTGAGAGCAAATAAAATGCATTCTCGTAACTAAAAAAAAAATTTTATTCTTGTGAGTAGAGTACACAGTAGAGAGTTGTGATAAGACGCAATCATTGATATTATATTGCCTATAGATATAATATATATTACAAAATTCTAATGCATGTTTTAAAACAACTATATCTCTTTTTATAGAAGTCGTATATTACTAGAAACACATGTATTCGATCGAGGACAATTTGGTCTTAAAATAACGTTCCATAGTAATTATTCATAAGTTTCGTCATTTAGATTATATTATTAAAAAACCAATAAATTCCGTATAAAACGACATCACTACTGTCCGACGCACATTCTGGCGGAATGCGATAATTTCGGACCACTTTTATATGCACAGTTCGGCGTCCTTCCTCTAATGTTCATGGGCACGATATATCTTAATTTGTAGTTATAGATTATAGGTTTATGGATATTTTACAAAGAAATTTTAATATGTCAATGATATTCATAGACTTTATACTATAAAGATACTGTAAGATGGTATTTTATAATTTTTTCTTTCCATGAAATTGATATTAACGGTTTTTGATTATTTTTGAACTTATGATTTATACTGATGCTTGATAACAAATTAACGTTTTATTCTGAATTTGTCCTAGAGATATTTTATCTTACCAACGTTTTGTTGAAATTTACAGTTATAAATATTAGTCATCTAAAAGTTTATTGTTTTGTGCGCTTTTTATTTTATATTGAAGACTGAGTGATTGTTGTTTAAAATGGCTAAATATAACACAAAATCATCTATGTATGTAGAATATAGTAATTTAATAAAGGAATTGGAACAGTATATGCCACAATTTAAAGCATCAGTTAAAGATATTCAAGAACCATCTCAAACATTTGTTACTAATTTTTATACAGATGTGTTATTGGAATTTTTCTGTGATGTAAATAATTTGACTGAGGTATCTCCAACAATTATAATTTTATTTTTTACTTTTGACATTTGTATAGTCTTTTATTTTATCATTATACAAATAAATATTTTAAAATTTTTTCATTAATTTATGCAGATCCAAGTCACTCAAAATCTTACATATAATGAGATGTATTGTGAAACTGTACCAATATTGAACATGTGTACAGCCCTAAAACATATTTATTCAAAATTGGGAATTGATGATTTTGGTTTAAATGATATATGTGATCCAAGTGAGTTAATTGTAATAATAACAAAATATTCTTCAAAAAATGCTTAGTTAGATAAAATTTTCAAATTCACTTATAGCAAATAATAATTTATAATAATACATTTTAGTACATCTATTTTATTTATCAATATTTAGAAAACTATTAAAATGTATTAGATTTATACCATTATAATATATTAAAAATTCTTGTTTCTTGATATGGATTTCCATAAGTTAAATAAGTCATAAAGTTAACTTTAAATGTTTGTTTAATAATTAATTCTTTAAAAAACTAGCTTAAGAATACTAAATAATTATTTAAAATAAATATATGTAAATAATATTTTTTTGTGAAGGATTTTATTGAAAAACCTTACATAGATGGATCTATAATAGATTCTTGAAATTAAATTATTAATTAATTAAACCATTATATTATTTATAAATTATTCTCTGATTTTATTTTTATGTTTAATACATTATTTTTTTTTAATCTTTTTTTTAGGTTTTATTCATTGTTAAATAAATTTAAAAGTTACAAAAAAAATATAGAAAAATTTATGAAATTATTGATACTATATAGAAACTTAATAACTTTTAACCAAAGTTTTGAACTTATAGTAAATATTTAGCACTCTAATAAGCAATTTAAAACATTAAAAAAAAAAATCAAAAACTATTAGCCTTTTTTGGTTTCAGAGAATTTTTTATTTCTTTCTGATAAAAATGTTATTATATATTAGTAATTGATAAATAATATAAATTGTTTTTTAAGGTTCAAAAAGAACTTATTGTTTACTTCAGACAATGTTAAGCTTCATAAAATATAGCGATGAGAAAATACATGAAGTTGAAGACAAAATGAAATCTGTTAGAAATATGAAAGATACAATTGATAAGTTGAAAAAAGAAAAGAATATTCTTGTTAACTCCATCAATAAAAAAACTCTAGAACGAAAAGATCGGGGAGCTGAATTAAAAACTGTATAAATTATATTAATCAACATTTTATAATTGTTATTGTATTATATTTTGTTAAACAGATAACTGAAGAAGTAAAAATCAGCAAGACAGAATCGATGCATTTTCAAAAACATAGGGATGAAGTTTTAAAAGAATTGGATGTAGCTAAGCAAGAACAAGAAGAAATTGAAAAAAAATGTATTCAATTATGTGAATTAAAAGATAGTGTAATGATTTTAAATTTTTTCTAAACAATTTTTTTCTTAGTTAAATTATTAGTTTGAATGTTAATAGTTATAAAACTATTAAAATTAATTTCAGTACAACTATTTATATTAATTTTAGATTGTGCGAGATATTAATGCCCTAAGAGCTCAAATTGTTGAAGCTCCAGATTTGTTAAAAGCCGATCACGAACGACTTAAAAGGTTGAAAAATGAAGTAACAGAAAAAAAATCTACAATGATGGCACAAGTTAGTGCAAAAAAGCAAACAGTTATAATTCTGGAACAAGAACTAGCAGCACAAGAAAAACGTTTACGTTTATTAACTGATGTAACTGAGAAAAATGAAAGATTATCGTAAGTAAAAAATGTATTATAATACATAAATGTTACAATTATTGTAAATATACTAAATATATTATTATCAATCATAATTTACTTACACTTATATATATACATATATATATATATATATATATATATATATATATATATATATATATATATATATATATATATATATATATATATATTATAAAGTTTTGAAAATTGTTCTGATATTTTTATTACATTCATTTTAATGTTTTTAGTAAGTTAATTCATGAAATAGAAACTATTTGTCAAAAAAAATGTGAACTGGATGAAGATTCTGAAAATTTAAAGGAAAAAATAGAGATGATTGAACGCGAAAGAGCTGATATAAATAATAAAATTAGCTATTTTGATAAAGAAATGGAACGAGAACGCAATTTATACAAATCTAAATATGATTCGTTGCATAAGTAAATATTAATTAAATCATTTTTCAAGTAAATAAATTAAATTTTAAGGGACCTCAATTTTGTGGTTTTTATAAAAATTATTTTTTAAATAATGTTTAAATAGATATTATAGACAACATATTTAGTTTTCAACAGTATAATTTTTATTATAAAAATATTTTTACTTAATAGTATGTTATATTCTGTCTTATGTAAACTTAGTCATTTTATTTTATAAAAATGGATTTAAGTTAATTATGTCTCAAAAAGTATAAAATATGCCCTAAAAACAAAAAGGACTCAAAATATGCATTTATATGCAAAATAAACTTTCAAAACTAGCTTTATGAGAATATGAAATGTATTTGTTTCGTACTCTGCTATTTTTGTGACTATGCAAAACAAAAATGTAAAAGCTTCAAGTTATCTACCCTAGTAATAACTAATAGTAATAATAGTTGTCCCTGTCAAATATTATTGAAAATATACATAGATCTTGTCATTAGTATATATTTTATTTCAAATAAAATTATAGTGACATTTAATTTTTTGTTAACATAATAACTATGAAGTCAATTTGTTGCAACTGATAGCATCAATATTATATATTTATTATTTTTTCCTTATTTATACTACTCAAATATATGTTTCATATTTACTTTTTATGTCTACTGGTAGAGATTAAATGTAATAAGAAATTGTAGAAAAAAAACAAAATCAATAAAAATTTTATATCACGTACGAATAAAAATGTTTAAATTATATTGTTTATTTTATTTTATATGCATGTATATGTGCGTGCACGCTTGTGTACATGTTTGTATGTGTTTGTATATACACATTTTTATTATATATAGGTCATAAGTACACTGAAAATGTATTATTTAAAAAATAATGTTATTATAAATTATACTGAAATACTTATAATGCTTTATACAATAATTCTTGCTTTTCAGGGAAATAGAAAATATGATGAAACAAAATAGTCTTCAATGTGAAACTATTAAATCTTTGGAAAATGAGATGAAAAAATGTAATATGCGTAAACAAGAACTTGAAGCTGATGTATTAACTATGATAGAAAACTTTGAAGTAGCAAAAAAATCTTTAAATGCAATAGTATGTATAGTATATATTTAGATAATTTATTTTATTTTTTAATTATTTTATTTGAATTATTTTACAGCAAATTTATTATAATGCAGAAATGATAAAGAAAATGTCATGTCAACATCTTAAATAATTTGAGTTAAAATATACTAGAAATATGAATATATATATATATTTTTAATTGATTAATTTTTCAAACTAAATGATATTATTTATGTAAAATTTACTTTTCAAGTATTTAAAACTAAAATAAATGTGTAAATGATTTTATTACATTTAATTACAGTTAAATAATTGTCTAAACTATTTATAATTATCATGTGTTTCGATATTGTTGAATATTATATTTTTCCAAAATTCAAAGTATTTTTTGATAAATAATACAATTATATTTAGTATTTATCTACATTACAGATCTATTAAAAAAAATATGTTTATAAAATATGAAGGATACAAAGAGATGATAAATTTAAAAAGGAATTATACAATAGTTATTTATTTATACATTTTAAAATAAATACTCCATATATTTAATCATTAAAATTTATAAGAACTGTTAACTTTGCACAAAATAATTTTCATTATTATCCTTTTCCAAAAACGTGATGGAATTATGAATTCATTCAAATACCTATCCCACATTCCTACTGTAGTGTATAGGTATTTAATGAAAAGTAGCTGAACTGCCTATTTTATATGGATTTGAAATAAATGATTTTAAAAAAAGTCAAAAAACATCCAACTGTTTGGATACATATCCTTACAGTTAGATATGTTTTTTGTCTAATATAGAGTCATGTAGACTGCATTATTGGAAGTACAATAATGAGCATATAAAAAACAGGATATTAAATAAATTACATTTCATCTGTTCTGTTTGGTTACAGTAAAAAAAAAAGCTTTCGATAACGTAAATTGGACCATAATGTTCAGGATGTTAAAGAGAATTGAAGTGACATACAAAGACAGGAGAATAATTCACATTTTATACAATAATGAGGTAGGAGTTGTAAAATGTGGGGAAACGAAAGAAGAAGCGAAAATTAAAAAGGGTGTAAGACAAGGCTGCTCATTATCTCCACACCTATTTAATTTCTATGTACAGGACGCAATTAATAAAATTAGAGAGGAGAGTAAAGTTGGTATCAAAATTCATGGAGAAATGATAGACATGTTGAGGTTTGCAGACGATATTGCCATTATAACCGAAAATGAAACAGATCTGAAAGTAATTTTAGAGAGTATGAACAGAATAATGAGTATCGAATATAATATGAGAATTAACAAGAAGAAAACAAAGATTCTAGTCTGCAGTCGGAATACAGAACCCATCAGAACAAATGATATTAAAATTGATGATGAAATACTTGAAAGAGTGAATGAATATAAATATCTCGGTAGTATAATAACAGAAGATGGAACCTGCAAGAAAGAAATAAAAAGTAGAATAGCTCAAGCCAAACAAGCATTTAATAAAAAGAAAAGTTTGTTTACTTCAAGAAACATTGATTTAAATATAAGAAGAAGGCTTGTTAAAACCTACGTATGGAGTGTTGGACTATATGGAAGCGAAACATGGACAATAGGAAAGAGGGAAGAAAACAGACTGCTAGCTTTTGAGGTTTGGTGCTGGCGAAGGGTAATGAAAATAAAGTGGATAGATTATGTAACAAATGACGAAGTATTCGAAAGAGTTGGAGAAAAAAGAAATTTACTAGAACATTTAAAAAAAAGAAGATTAAAATTCATAGGACATTCTTTTAGACACGATGGGCTAATGACAAGAGTGATAGAAGGTATGATAGAGGGAAAAAACACAAGAGGCAGACCGCCTTTAGAATACATCAAACAAATTCAAAAAGATGTAAATGTAACATCCTATCATGACCTGAAGGGAAAAGCAGAGAATCGAGATGAATGGAGAGTTGCTTCAAACCAGCCGAATGGCTGTTGACTAAAAAATAAACAGATTTGTTTCGTCGATGTAAAGAGGTATTCTATTATGTAGTATATTGAATTACAACGTTAATAAATTGTTAATTTATTAAATTAACACAATGCTATCACAATACATTAAAATTGTTTCATGGTATATAATCATAGACATAATATTATGTCTATGTATATAATATGGATTATAAGCAATATTATCACAGAATATGTTATCATTTGCGAGGTTTATAGATTGTATAATCTACAAACCTTGTACATTTCGATCACAACTATATAATAATATCTTCAGTCGTTAGTTCGACCTCTAAAGCAGCGTTTCCCAAACTGGTGCGGGGACCCCTATGGGCCCTCACTTGTACCGGAGGGCGTCCGTGAACGTAAATTGAAAATATTATATAAATAGTATTTATAAAAACGAAAATACTGATATGATAATCGTATTAAATGGGAAATACTGATTATTACAAATAGTTATTATTTGTTAAAAAGCAATTAATCCATTCATGCATTAATGGCACATATTAGTATTTCGTAGTTTCTATTGTTTATCTATAGATCGATTTTAACGATTAAATATAGAATCAGATTTACGAATTCAACTTTCTAATAGAGATACCAGTTTTATCATCTAAGAAACAACATCATCACATTAAACACACTTATTAATTATTATACAAATAGTGTATCTATTTACCTATTTTTTTTATTAAATCAACTTTTTTTCATAACAATTTGTATATTTAGTTAAGTAAATAAAGTAATACAATTTGTATAATTATTTATTATTGGTTTTTATTTTTATTAAGAGGATCTGCAATAATTTTTTCTATCTCTAAGGCGTCCGGCACATAATCCTATTAACTAAGTTGAAATAAACTAGTTTATAGACTTATGGTCCGGCAGAGAAAAAGTTTGGGAAACGCTGCTCTAGAGCATAATTTCAGTGTGATAACACTGATAACAATCGTAATTTACTGTAAAGGAATTGTATTTTTCTTTTAATAATATTTAAAATTATTTGTTTCATCAAAATAAAATTGTTAGTGATTTAATTGAAAATAATACATTCATGTTCATGATCAAATAATTTACATTTTTTGATTTAGGTGCGAAAAAATGGCTTTTCTTAGTCCATTCATGAGGAACCCAATTACAGATTTCACTGGCCCATTGATGTCGGCTCAAACGGGTTTACGCTGTGCAGAATTTGAAATGCAAATGATGAATTGTTACGAAGCTTATGGTTATCCGAAAGGAATTGAATCTTGCCAAGCATATTATGATGACTTCAAAGAATGTTGTACTAGAGAGAAACAGGTACTTAAATTAAATTTTACCCACTTGTACGACTGCATTGAATAAATGTAATTTATTATTTTAAATTTATTAATTTCGAAGATAAATTATTTGCAACAGTCTTATTTTATACCTATTTATTTACTATCTAATAATCAACATAATTTACAAGTATTAGACGATATTTTACCATTTATTACTTAAAATATAGTAGGTATGGCTTAAATTTATTTATTCTTATACTGCTGAACAGAAAGTCAAACCCTTACAAACATACTCATTTTGCTTTTTGTTTTTAAATTTCTTTTATTTGTTATAATCCTTTTTTTAGAAGCAAGTTTTTAATAAATTATTTTGATTGCAATTTCTTTTTAGATATATTTAATTTGTTATCACTTACAGCAACTTCATTCCTACATTCATTACACTAATCCAACAATTTTTGTATCTAACATTACATTCATGTTTTATTTCTTGTAATTTAACTTTTAAAATATAATTGTTGGTATTTTCAAGGGTTATCACCCAATATACCATCTACTGGTGACTTTTTAAAATATTAAAATTAAAAAAAAATAAAAACTTGTTACAAATATTCCTAATTTTTCAATTAATAAAATAAGATGCAAGCTGGACCTTAAGGAGTACCTACTGAATTTTAGGTATTTAAAGTATTTTTAATTATTTAGTTATCTGATGAATATTTTTGAAGTTTATTCCAAATCATGAAATAATATAAATAATTAAACAAAAATTATTGGTAAAAATTAACTTTAGTTTAAAATATTTATGGTTTTTACTTGGTAATTTGTGAAGTATGGTTGTAAATATAATATTCTATTATGATACAAGCATTTATCTACAAATTTTTATTTGATTGAAAAATTATTTTCAAATGTTGCAGTGGTCTAATATGCAATTATGGACAAATAAAATTAATATTTCCCAAATAAATGGTTAATAGTACATAGTTAATTAAGTTTCTGTTTATTGTAATTGTTATTATGACCTTATTTTTAAGGTTGGACAATTTTTAGTTTCAAATGCAATTACAATTTTTTAATGTTATAATATGAAACAAAATAATCTTTTTTTGAGTCTGAATTATACATACAAATATTGAATTTATAAATAAATATTAGTTTTTTATCAATTTATTTTAGTCTAAAATTAATCTATAATTTAACAAAACGAATGACCGATTTATTATGATACGTTATAATTTATAACTAAATCTATTCATGTTATCAGATTAAAATTACCATAAACAGGATTTTTTTATTATGTTAGATACTACTATGCTTTTATTTTTCATGGTATATATAAACAATTTTGTTTCACAAAACATACCACTAAAATTGTTTAAATTTCCTATTTAATTCTGAATTAAATTGAAAATAAATTTATAGAGTACAAGTTTTTATAGTAAAATTACTTTTATTTAATATTATTTATTACTTAAATTATATTTATTATTAATTATTGTAAAAAATGAATTTTTTTTTTCTCAGATGGCTAGAGTAGTTGCTATTCAAACTGAACGAGATCGCCAAGCTAAAGGAGTATATGAAAAACCACCAGTTATGCATACATTTTAGAAATATAACATGTTTGTTGTTCATATATTTATATAATTAAAACTGATTAGAGTCAATAAATATTAAAAATAATTGTTTTAATTGAATTAGTTAATTTTTAATTTAAGCACGTATAAATATAGTACAGGAATAATGTTCAAAAACATTTATTATAAAAAAATGAGGATAAATTAATTGCCATTTATTTTAATTCGCTTTGCTGAATTGCTGCTATCATCATTTCTTCGTTTGTTATTATATCTTTTTCCTCCTTTATTTTTGTTCTTTTCCCTTTTCATTCTGTCTTTCATATTGATTACTCCTTTCATTTCTTTTGTCATTTCATTTAATACAGATTGTTCAACATCTTCTTCAGGTATTGAAAAGTTAATACTTAAATCTTTCTTTTTATCAGCAATCTCTTCTAATAGGTCTTTTGCTAGTTTAATGGGCTTTAATCGAATCCAAGCAATTTTTTCTTCACTAACAATTTTTACAAATGCAACTTGCCAATCTAATTCCAAACAAATAACTTTGATACTATCAACAGTAACAGATTCATTAAGATTATCAGCTTTAAGTAAATATCCTTTTTTAAAATATTTTTCAGTTTCAGCCTTTATTTTTTGATCTTTTTTAGCTTGTTTATCTTCATATTCTTTTTTCTTTTGTTCAAGAAAATCTTTTTCCCACATACGTTCCAATTCAACATCATTGTATTTGACAGATTCTTGTTTTAAAAAGTTTTCAGCCTGTTCTTTAGTATTAAATGTAAAATAAAGAGAACCTTTGAATTCTTTGGTTTTAAATCTCCGAGGAGTGACTTTAGTTATGACCTGATCACCAAAGGTCGAAGCAAATTCCAATAGTTCATCCATAGTAGCTGTTTTTGGGAAACCTTTACAATAAACAGATCGTTCAATCAATTCATTCAAAAATTCTTGATCAGCAACAGGTACAACACTGTCAGGAACACGTCTAATTTTTTCATTGGTTTCATCTACTTCTAAAATACTGTTTGCAGCGTTTTTAACTGCAGAAGCAATTACTTTTGGGTCTTTAGAGATGGATGCTAATCTTTTAAAAGTTAATAATACACTGATTTTTACCCAGCCATTGTCATTTTTAATTTCGTTTTGCAAGAATTTGTCATATGGTAAATTTGTGTCACTAAAATAAAATCCAAGTTGTTTAACTATTTTGGAGTCAAGGTCTGCAGATTCAGTAGGAGTATCTTCCTTAACCGCAGCAACTACGGTTTCGTCTTCAGTTTTACCATTAGATTCCATTATGTCGACTGTAATAAATAAAATGTATAAGCATGTGAAAAAAATTGTAAATAAACATTTCGTGTACAGGTACAACAAAAAAATAATAATACCTAATAATCAGAATTCCTAAATCAACGTGATAGGTGAACAATGAAGTCGAAAAATGAATAACACACGTGTAACGGAATGAGAATTAAAATTTACTATTAATTTATAATGTATACGTATTTTGTTGTATAATCAATGTTAATTATAAACACGATCGCAAAGCACAAGATACATGGACATGAGGTTAACTGATTATGTTTAATTTGAGGTTAACCAAAAATATGAAATACACGAATTCGTGATAAAACCTCGTTCCAACTACAGTGTTCACAGCACTAAATAATGTTAATACAAATGAATCATAGATGTTTATTTCAACAGAATATATAATTTATAATTATACGAATAAAGATTCATTAAATTTTTATAATTATACAGCTTAATGTATCTTCATACCATAATATAAATACGGTATGTGGCATAAATATTAGAAACGTTTTGTGGTGCACTGTTTCGTTTTCTAAAATGATTAATTAAAACTTTATCCGTTTTAATTTATCATTAAATGTATTTTTGAAAACGTAAACACTTACTGTAATCACATTTTGCATTTCGCGGTATTATTAAAGTTATATATTTACCCATTTTATATAATAACTATTTGGGAAGTTGAAAGTTATTCCATTCATCTAAACGTGGAATTTCTAAGTTAAATTACTAAGAATAATTTTATTGTTGAATATTAAGTGTATTTTTAATATTTTTTTTAGTTTTATGTTCCAGATTGACTAAGTATCTTTAAAGTAAGAAAAATTATTTAAAATATAAGTAGAAAAATAGAAAAAAAATAATGTGTTGTTAAGTTCTGTAAAGTTATATGAACAATCAAGCTGGTTCATAGATATTTTATGGTTCCTTTTTATATGGTAGAATTCTGCAAGTAGCCTTTATATATATAATATATACATTTTATATTAGGATATTAAGTCTAAATACTTTCCACAAAAATGTGTAAGTTTAAATAGTTGTTATACTTTGATCTAAGGAGGATTTCCATAAATAATAGAAAATTTTACTCGATATCCGACATTATATTATATGAAAATTATTTATATATTCTCATTATTATCAGTTACAGTTTTTTCACATACTTTTAATTTTTTTGATTGATTCATTTTCTTTAAATTTTTCTTGATTTTTTCTATGATTGGTCTTCTGATTTTGACTAAAAGATTTACTAGGAAGTGCATGGGGGAGGGGGGCTTCCTAATTATTTTGTCTTTGAGGGTCTCTGTCAATTTTGATTCAGAAACCCACTCTCTGAACAGGGCTGTAAACTATATTAAAGTGTTTTTCACATAATATCAATTTTGTTTTAGTCAATTTTTTTTATCTCTATATTATCTTCTGATATTTTTATATTTATAACTTTTAAATAAATATAAAGAAGTAACCATAATTGCTAACAGTAATAATAAATCTAAAATATGAAGGAATGATAATTTAAATAATTGATTTTTATGTGTTTAATAAATGATATAACTACTCATTAGGTTAATGTATTTATTAGTAAAATTCTACGAAAACATAATCATTAGTTGTAAAAATATTATGTTATTCATGTAATTATAACTTGTTTATTAAATAACTGGTTGTACATATTTTTTTTATAAAACTGTTTTCTAAAGATGATTACATTTTCAGAATGTTTTGATTTTTGTGTGATGAATAAATTTTTAAAATTTTATGTTTTCTTAGCTTTTTATAGTTAAATGTTGATTAAACAATAATAAATCTGTATAAACAATCTGATACTGATGTTATCAAGTACTTAAAACTATAAGTATATAGGAGGAGTGATCTTCTTAGATGAACACTAAGTGGATAAAAAATTAGACTTAAATATTTGTAACAATTTTTTTTTTAAAGTTTTGTATTGTAATTGGTATTGTGTTAGTGTTGGATAATAAATATTTTAAAAATGATAACTCTTCATTTGATAGTTCTGATTTTTCTTTTGTAGTATTGTATGTTGAACAAGTAGGGATAGTATGTTATTCACATATATATTTTATATATAAATTATATTATGTATATATTATACATATACAGGGTAATTCTTTTATCAAACAACACTCATTATTTGAAAAAGTATTGACTTTTTTCAAATTTTTTTTTTTTTTTTCATTGTAGATTTATGCTGTTCTTGAATTGTATATTTTTTTTTTATATTTTTCAATATTAATTAGGCAAACTACTAACAACTTAAGATTTTCAAATACTAACCTATACTTAAAATTTCATAAATTAATAAAGCTATTTTTTTATTATTTATCACGTTCAAATTTTCATTTTTCGTTAATCCATTGATGAGATATTGCTTCTTAAAGTTGAGTGATTTAGTGGTTATTCTGCATGTAAATGGATATATTATACCTTGCCAGTAGATACCGCCTCCTAGAACCACCAAACTTTGAGGAACAATATCTCATTAACTGATTAACGAAAAATGAGAATTTGAACGCGATAAATAATAAAAAAAATAGCTTTATTAATTTATGAAATTTTAAGTATTAATAAGAGGTATATGGAATTTTATAACAGTCTACTTTTATCTGAATAATTAATTTCTAATATAAGTTCAATGTTAGCGAAACGCTAACACTGATACCAATGACGAGTTAATTGTTGAACTTGAATTCATCTTATTAATAATTTACTATAATCTGCTTATAATAGTCATGAAATGTAAACTAACTAAAGACTATATGAAAACTATATAAGGTTAGTAGATTTAATACCATTCTAATTATTTTTATTTTTATATTTAGTATGTTCAATACACCACGTTTAAAAAAAGAGCTTAACCAATTACTTAATAAACCTTCAATCGGTATAAAAGTAAATGTAAAAGAAGGATCTTCTTCTATTTTGGAAGCTGGTAAGAATTTAATTTAATTCACAAAAAATATAAATTAAATTAAAATATTTTGTAACTATTGTATACATTTTTTAATTATTTAAATTATCTTAGAACTTCATGGACCAAAAGATACTCCTTATGAAATTGGAATTTTCAAGTTACAAATGGAACTATCCCATAAGTAAGTATTAATTAAATTATACATCTATACAGAAATATAATTCATATAGAATTATTAATTAGATTAATAAAATAATCAGAAATAACTTATGCATAGTGTTATGTATCATGTTTTAGGTTAGCCAAAAGTTGATCTAATTAACTATATTAAAAATTAATTTTGAATACAAAATATGTATATATATAAATATATTATACTAATTTAATAATAGTTAAATCAAGTTCTTTATTATAGAAAAAAAGTTAATGAGTTGTTATTATTGTTGTTAATAAATTAACTTTAGGTATCCATTTGAACCTCCTAGAGTGACATTCGTAACACCTATTTACCATCCTAACATAGATAGTAGTGGAAGAATTTGTTTGGATATTTTGAAAATGCCTCCAACTGGTGCTTGGAAACCCTTGATAACATTAGAAGGTGTTTTAGTTGCCATTTGTAATTTAATGAGCTGTCCAAATCCTAATGATCCACTTGTACCTGATATTGTATGTACATTTTTGTTTCTTCTTAGTATTTAGTATTATATATCTAAATAGTGTGTTATGGTTTCAGGCAAAAGAATTCAAGAATGATAAAGAAACATTTGAATCTAAAGCTAAAAACCTTACTAAAATACATGCTACAAAGCTTAGTATAAACTCAGTATAACCTTATTATATTTAATGAATTAATATTTGTATGTTTATGATACAGTATTGTGTAGCAATAATATTTTCACCATTGTGTGTATTTTTGAATTTGTATAAAATTTTAAGTTTAAGCAATTAAAAATTTAAATATTTTAGCCATTAACCTCCTAACTATTTTTAAAATTGTATAAGTTATCCATTAATTATTATTGATTATTAATACGTAAATTTGTTCTAGAAGTTATTATTATATATTATTTTATGATTCATTAATAAAACTATTAAATCTATAATATAAGAGCATACATACATGGTTATTATACTTATATAATAAATTATTTATCATGGATGTATTTAAAGTAATGAAAATTCAATAACAGTAGGTAAATGTTTTTTTTTTTTTTTAATAACTACACAATTAATTCAAGTATTTTATATATTAACATTAGTTGGCTAGAATTGCATGTTATAATTTTTATCTAGCAATAAAAATATAATATTTTATTAAACTACTACTAAATAGGTAAAATAATTTACTATTACTTAAAATAATAATAATATCAAATTAAATATGTAAAAGTTTGTACCCTATACTATTTAGATAGTATACAGTTATTTAAAAACCATTTTCACATAACTTTTAAAAATTAATTTCGTTTTGAACTGTTAATTAAATATTTGCAGCAGTGTGTGAGCAAATGTTTTTCGCCATTTATGCTACCATTGGTATGGCGATATTGGTGGTTTTCGTCTGGCTTGTATGATGGTGAAGATGATATCTCCCTTGTATATACATCCAAACCGTATTGACCTTCTTCCGGAAACCCAATTAAGAATGTTATAAAATCATCCATGATAGTGTGTGAAATATATTTTGCCAACCGTTTCTCTTCCACACCATTTTTATGCAATGTAGCCATGAAATCTGTCAGTGGCTTAGACATTCGGAATTGAATTTCTAGTTCACGGCCAGCAAATACTAATGGATCCTATAAATGACAGAAATATAAAATAAACAAAATATTATGTAAAATAATACGTAAACAGTCAAATTTTAGATTCTAAACGGAGTGATGGAATCTATTGGTTTTACAATGATGTGTGTTTTTTTTTTAATTTTTTTATTTTTGTGTCTGACGACACCTTTTTTGGCAGTAAAAATGCTTCGATTTGCTTAAACAGCAACTTTTCTGAAAGGAGAGTGAATGTAGATGGTACTTTGGCAAGTCAAAAATCCAACTTTTTCAATACTTTTTAAAAAAATCGAAAAAAACGATAAAAAAATTATGAAAAACGGGAAATTTTACGCAAAATCACGTTTTTACAAATTACATTTTTATTAAATGCTCTAACTCAAAAACCAAAAATCGCGACAACTTGAAATATTCACCAACTCTTTATATTGGCGTTCTCGATACATGGTTAAGTTGTCAAAGTATTTTAACATATTTTGACTTATTTATAGACAATTTAAATTTTCGATTTTTGTAAAATTTTTGTTTTTAAACATCTATAAAATTTAATTGGTTGACCGAAAACTCTTGAAAATGTAATACAAGGTTAATAATAAGTTAAACTCATCGTAACTAAAAAATATCAGTGATCGGTTTACTCAAATTTTTTTTATAAGCCCTTAATGCTCAAATTTGTATAAAATGTGTAAAAATCACAATAATTTGCAAGTTATTTTGTAGATAAAAATTCATAAAATTTTTTCTGTTCATACTTAAGGTTCAAAATTTTAACACTAGGTTATCTATAAGCTACTCTTCAAAAATCTTTAAAAAAATTTCTAACGGACTTGGAGGAAAAAATTGTATGACTGTTTGAAATTTAAATATTTACGAAATTGCATAAAATAGCGATTTATTCTCAAACGATTTTTAATATTTGTTATAATTCAAAAAGTATAAGTCGCAGATTTTTGAAATTTTTACCAGCCGTTAAGATTAGCATTTCCTTTATGCCTTTTTTTTTTTTAAATATATTGATTTTTAAGCCACTTATAGGCATTTAAAATATTCGATTTTTTACATTTTTTTTTTTTATAATCGGTGATAACAAAAATTTGGCTCGTAAAAAATACTTGAAAATGTAATAGAAGATTCCACAGAAGTAGTTCTTATTGTCATTCATAAATTATTAAAATCCATAGGCACAATTTTTTTTTTATAAGCCTTTGAACAGCGAATATTGACATAAAATTACATGTAAAATATAGTATAATGTATAATATTCTAGACTGACAAACTATGTCGCTGTATGCAACTGCCAACCCATCCTAGTTGAAAAATATATTTATCGTTTCAAAATAAAATATACTTTTTACAATATTTATAAATAACAATGTATTATATCATAGACAAACATATTAACTCGGTTCAGAACCGTTATTCGTATACAATGATATCTATCATTGCATTCAAATTTAACAAATCCATTGTAATAATGACCTATCCTATAAACGAGGTGCACTCCACCCCCAACTGTACAGCAGAGCGAGGCCCATTCGGTTCTTTTTTTATAATTAACATGCATAATAATTAATTTAAACAATAAGTATTTATAATTGTTGAACAAGGTTTTAGAAAGAGGTCCAAACTATACAATACTAAATGGTAGTTGTATTTTGAAGTATTTAAAGTTCTTCCATGTAGGTAAACCTTTGGTTTCTCATTCAATACCTACTTACACTTGTACAGTTAATGTACATATCAAAAGTACTCAACCTGGACTCCACCAAACTTTTTTTTTATAATTTATGAATCACCTCTCGGCAATATAGGCGATCATCAAAATATTATTATGTTTTTAATTATGGCCAATCGCCCGCGTAACATGAAAATATTTGTGTGGCTCATAAATAGGTCTTACTTAATAATTAATTAAATAGGTCTTAGGTCTACTAGTTCATAATTTAAAAGTCATAAGTATTATGTACTTTAGTTTTTCAAATAGTAAACCATGAATTTTTATTGTTACATAACTCATTTTTATTAATTTTAACAGTACTACATAGAAATCACTATACTGCCTAAAATTTAATTAATCACTAGGTTATGAATTCAATATTATAACTAAAATTAATGCTATTAACAAAAACAAATAAAATCTGCGTTACCTGATGCGATATAGGGATGAGACCAAAAAGCCGTGTAGCTTTAGTAGGGCCCCATTCACCGCTTGCGCAATCCGGCAACGGTACCATAACGGTTTGTAACTCTTCGCATATGATTTTAAACTTGCACACGCTCTTAAACTTCATAGGTTCTCCGGTCAAATATTCTTTTGGCGTCACTGAATTGGCAAATATATCCAATAGGAACGCTCCACTGTTGGGAGCATGAACGCGGAATGACACGATGTTTCCCAGAACGGACTTTAACACAAATGCTGGTGTAATTATTGTATTATATACATTTATTTTATAATACCTGCATGACAAAACGTTTCAAGCTCACTCCATCGTAGGTATCCCCTTCGCTTTCGTAAAATTTCAAATTGTAGTGGAATATCAGGTTGGATTGCATGTTGGTTGGTATTGCTATTCGCACTGTAGCAGCTCCTGGAATGATTAATATATTTTTTTTATAATCAAACGAAAGTTTTAAACACATCTATTATACGTCCTCCTGGTTATGGCAAGTGTAACGCAATAATTACAAAAATCATACGTAGTTCTTTAGATCATTAATGAATCATTGAATGAATATAATTAACTTAGTTATTAGAACTTGACTTGCAAAGTAATTATCTGGATATTAATTTCCATTTACGATTAAGTTTGAATGCAATTGGGTTTAGATAATAATGAGTTGGTCGAGTTAATACTCATTCATAAACAGCTAGTCTGCTTTTATCAAATTTTTGTTCTGCACTTTTTTTTTAAGGTTCAATGTTTTTATGTACCAATGGGGTTATTTAATACATAAATTACAGAAATCATATTACCATAAATATATGGGTAAAAGGTATATAACATTTTACGACCAAAAATACCTTGGTACTTATATATTAATACAACAATTATTTGTACCGTGGTCAAAATTGACTATGGATTTCAGTTGTTTTTCCAAAAATGTTGATAATATACCGCTAGAATATTTGGAAAAGGAAACGCCACTTTTGATAAAATTTAAATTGTTTTTGTAATTTCTAATAATGCCTATACATTGTAACCAAATCCAAATTTAGATAATTTATCAAAATGTGTTGATAATCTTTTACCAATATTCGGTAACAAATTATTAAAATAATGTGTGTTAGAAAAGGGGAATTAAGGATTATTTATGGAAGACATTTGATATATGTATTTAGCTAATAATTATTTTTATTGTTACCTATTTATTTAATAGCTGGGATTTTGGCAATGGTGATGGGGTTTGAATCCCCAAATCCCTCCTTTTACTCATATCACTGTGTAGGTATTGTATTCTGAGTGAAACGAATTTTTTGTGCATGTGCACACTATTTTAACCAAAATGGTTACCCCGTTCATCGTTATCATGGGAGAATTTTGGTAGAAAATGTCATCTTGTTGGTATTTTTTTTTGATGGGAGATGGGGGGGGTAATTTGTGGAATTTTACCACAGGTTTCTTATTAACTGTAAAAACTAACTAAAAGTTATAAAAAAATCTAAAAAATGTACCACTTTGATTTCGGTACCTGATGACTTAAACTCTGTTTTATTTTTAATAATATTATTAGTAATATTATTCATCCGTTCCTGAAGTCTCATCTGACCTAGAAGTTTCGCATTTTTTAAAATTTGTTTTGATCAATAATAATTATGATAATGATAAATAGCAGAAATGGTTGAATTGACAAGTCTTATTAAGTGCACGACAATAAACAAAATTTAGCGTAGTGTATTGTGTGAGTACATCGAACTGCATAAATTATAATATAATAATATATTTTATATTATATATAAAATAATTAATTTATCTATAAATAATTTAATATATATTTGTTTAAATTTATTATACTAACCTAACTATTGGTAGTTTTAAGTAGTTTATTTGAAAACCTATAAACTCTAAGCGATAGGTATAGGTATTTCTTATGTATTTCTAACGTTTCGTATATAAATTAATACAATAGTATAATAACTTTGTACCTGTTGCATCCGTATACATGACGGCTTTTGTATTGGAATCAGGAAAATAAAGACCATATCTGAAGAATAGAGACCTAACGAACGGTAAATCTTCAAAGTCTCGTTGAGTGATAGGATTTTTCAGCAATTGCCATTCAGGCTGCAATGGGAAAAACTCGTAGATGAACTCTCGAGGATCCGTCAAAAAATAATGATCGTCGTATTCATACCTGTAAAATATTGTATTTATCGTTACAAGATGCTCGACAAAAAATTGAAACATTCTTCTTTTTTTTGTTTCCAATAATTATTTATAGACTTCGTTGTTTTATATGAACATCATTACAAACATTCGAATGGTTAAATTATTTTTATATTACCTACATAAATTATAAAATGTTAAAAATATTCTAAGATGATTTCAAGAAACTTTGTGAATTTTTTATAGTGAAAACTACTTTTAATTTCTAATCTTTAAAAATGTTTTATTCTTTTAATTATATTTTATTTAATAAAAAAATTACATACTTAAATAATATAATGTCGTATTTATGATGTAAACTAAATCTAACTAAAATTATGTAAAAAATAATTATTAATGATATATTTGTATAACATATAGTTCGATAAATAACAATGAACTACTACTCAACTAAAAATATTTCAAAATTACTACTATATTCCATAAACAAAATTATTTGCTATAATCTATCCAAAGAAAATATTTTATGGTACTAGTTTTAAATCTAATATAAAACGATAATAATAAAAATATTTAAAAATTATTTTGTAATACGATTATTTCTAACCTGAGACTATCAGATTTTCCTTTAGCGCCTATTTTGGGCACTTCTTTGGCGTTGACTAGATGTCGTGCACCCCAATTGCATTGCACGAATCGCCATGCTCCGGCCACATATACGGCATTCCACGAATTTCGGAAACGGCTGTCTTCAAAATGAACACCAGGCTGGTAACCGGCTGATTTTGAATATCCTTTGATGACAACGCAATGTAAACCAGCATAACTAGACATTAAATGTAAGTAATGTTTGAACTTTAGCATTGAATTTGTAAATTTTACGTTAGAAACATCGATTATAACTTTTGTTTTGTGAAAATTAGATAAAAATCATTGAATACTAAATACCCGAAGATGAAAATATCCTAGATAGGTCTAATTTAAATAATAATAAAATATTGATTTTAAAACATGTATAACAATCAATGGTTTGAGATTGGTATGCAAAATGCTTACCAAGAGTACTTAATTTATTTTAATTTTATTGGGATGTAATTATTTTATAAGACAACGTGAAAATTATCGTAAAAAAAATAAATAAATAATTAAATAAAAATAAGATAATATATAGGTAATGAAAATTAAATTATAACAGTAATATTTTAAACTAGTTTCATCCATAATATTGCAAATGTGCAAGTGTCATTATTAATTAAGTGTATAACGATATATAAATTATTATAATTGTATGTTCACCTGCATAGTCGTTTAAATAGTACGTGATAACTCTCCGTCCCATGTTTTATACCTCTGAGTAAGCCCATTGGAGTATCGCCTCTTAAATTGTCATCAAAATTCATAGTGTTCAGATTTTTTACTGTAATCCATCGAAAAATCGTCCTGAATATATACAATTTATTATTAGGTAATTATAGCTACTGGATTAATGGAATATCTTATACCTTAAAATGAATCTTTTAATTTTAATTTTTATAATATTATTAATATGCTTTTTGATTAATAGAAAAAATGTAATCAAACAAATACCAAGTGTTTATTTTATACTAATGTTAATTGTAGTGTACTTACTAAATATTTTTTAAATAAATTTTGTTTTATTTTATTTTTTACCTAGCTTTTTCTATATCCGAACCGCATTTTCCAACTAACATCCTAACTAGGTCTGTAAAAGTTTTTTGGTCTTCTTGCGCTACCTATAAAACAATAGTCAATAGGTAAACATAAAATTATAATATTTTATTGTTATTATGGTGAATTATTTTTTTAATATATTTTAAATTATGTTCATTTTCATTTTAAATTATTTAAATTAATATTTAAAATTATTTAATAATATGGATAATATAGGAGTAAATAATCAACTTGGTAAATTTGTTAGTGAATAAACTATAATTGCATCAAAACTACTTTAAAATATAGTATCTGTTTTTTATATTTTTTTAAGGAATTCAGAAATTTAACGCTAAACGTTATTGTATGTATTCTTGTCATTGAAAACTACCAGAACGAATTGACATGAAAACCTGTTTTAATAACGGAAATCGTGATATGAAAAGGATAGTCTATTAACAGTGTTATAGCATTTTTTTTTTTTTTGGATCTGTTAAAATTTTGTACTTCAGCTATCGTATTTAATACATTTTTTTTACTATCAAAATTCTTAGTAAGAAATTAAAAACATTTAAATGTACTCATACTATGAAGTATTTAAAGCATATATAATATCCGTTGACCATGATGTAACTTATTTTATATTAATTTTGCATAAAATATAGTGTATATTTATATAAAATAGAATTTTTCTACTCTATATCATATACAATTTAATTGCATTAATGACATTTATTTTCGTTATTGAGCTCTAAAAATAATTTTGATTTTTTGCTACTTATATTATCTACTGAATATAATCGGGCCCAAAATATTACACATAGTGATCAAAGGTAATTTCTTTACTTTTTTTAGTTTAAATTGTCCTTATTAAAATAAATATTTATAATAATCTGTATACATAAACGAGAATGTCCTCAGTTACTAATTTATAATCAATACAGAGACGAGCGTATTAGAGCTATAAATTTAAAATGTTGAAAATTGAGTAATACTATAATATCACTGTGCTCTAAGAAAGGATTTTTCAAAATTTTGATTTTAAGATTTTGATGAGTAAACGATAAAATAAAGTATCGAAAAATATGTGAGTAAGCATAATAGAAGACAAAACTTCTGATCAGTTTTTTGAGCTAATCTTAAAAATAATCTAGTTGAATTTATTAACCAACTCAACCTTACAGGATTTTAACTACATTTATTAACATTAAAAATTGGTACTCTATTGGTACTATAATGCTTCTAAGGAATCTTAGCCCACTAAAATTTGCAATTCGTCACGTCTACGTATAACTGGTCTTCATAAAAATGCGATAGAAGCTGAAATTATGACTGGATCTACAAAAGGTTAAGTTTTTATTAGGTTAATTTTTATTCTTAGCACACCAGTGATGTAATCAGATTACTGATTCCAATAAATAAATCACAAGGTTAAACCTTGGAAATTGCAGCGATCGATGTAAGAGAAGATTATTTTTCAGATGGACAATTTTATGTGACATGCAACATACTCAATATGCCCACAAGTTTAGTTATTTTGGAAATAAAGGAAATCCATCAAATGTAGTTTATAGAAAATATTTAAAGTAAAATTGCTGTCACAAATTATTATTTTTTACTATATACCTATTAAAGTTTCACGGGAAAAGCTGCAACAGGTAACTGTAAACTGTACGATTTATGATAAAAATACGCGTTTAACAATTTTCTATCGTCATCGTACGGGAACCGACACAGAAGCACGCCCCTTTTCCTTGATGTCTCTATGGTCGTCGATGACTTAGTCTTAAAAAGGTATTGCTTCCTTAACAAGTTGCACCCAAAGGAGTTCAATACTCACAATTATTTTTCAGAACAATGCCGAGTTATTTAGCTGGTATTTTATATATTATATTTGTATTTCTGAAAATAATACTATATCAGGTTTACTAATAATTTAACTTAAATTTAACTAAACAAAAATTAATTTTCTAATAAATATATAAATAATTTAAAGAGTATATATAACATATTGGGTATTTACGAAATATTTACATCCTTCAACTTTGATCACTTATTATACTTACAGTAATGCAAATATATTTAAAAAATTACTGTCATATACTATATATCATATAAAGAATAATGGAAATAATAATAATGTAATATACTTGATTAAGTGATTAGAGGTTACACCTTTCTATTATCGTGTCTTACCGATATGGCGATCTGGTCGATGTGCGCAAATTCCAACGGGTCTGAATACAATTGGAACTTAGCTTGAGCTACACCATGCGGTGATGGTGGTAGCGGGGCTTTGCCTGGATACGGTTGTACATTGTCATTGAGTGCTTCGGTTGTTTCGTCTGGTATCGTTGAATCGTCCAGGTACAACGATTCGGCCATCATGTACTCACTCCGCTTCTCATTAATTAGCTCCAACATTTCGCTGCTTTGTTTCTCCACCAAAGCCGCCGTGGCCGCTCTACAAACAAAAATATTTTAAGTAAATAATCATACAAAGCGTGCAATTGTATCCAACAGAATACAATAATTTTTCAAATTATCATTATATTGTATGTATAATTGAACAATTCAACTTTTTCCAATAATTTTTAAGATAAAATAAATTATTAATTGAGTAGCTATTTTTAAGCCTAAACTCTCTAAGATACGAATCTTAGACTGAGGTTCCTCAATGAAATGGATTTGTACGAATTAAAATATATTAATATTAAGGTAGGAAGAACAATTATGTACAGAATTACAGCCTTTTAAAAATCAATCTTTATGACTGAATTAAATAAATGATTAATGACTGAATTAAATAAATGATTAATGATTGAAAAATGATCATTTTTCCAAAACAATTGAATGAATAATCAGCATTCATTGATATACTATCAATGGGCTTAATGAGTATGGTTTATAAGACTAGATATAAGAAATACATTTTATATTCTTGCGAATGTTGACTAAAAACCAGAGAGTTGTAATTCCGAATAAACCATTCGATCAATACTTTTAAACTAAGAAAAGATTTTTTTTAAAGGATTCTTTTTATTTTATTAGTAAATGGAAGTACTCAATAAGTTTACATCAAATGTCAAGTACGATGACGGCATAAATATGAAATACCTTAACATTATACGAATAGTTTATTTGGTAACTGGGTTCAATTAGATTTATTTAGAAATGTTAAGTTAAAAATAATAGTGTTCAGCATGAAAACATAATATATTTCATTTACAAGAATTTAAGACTTTATAATTCAGCATATGACATTACAGAAGTTTGCCTTAAAACACTCATATATAGAAAAACGGATTAACTTTCAACAAATAAAATTGGGACATCATATTGTAGATAGATATGTTGTTAGAAAAAATGTATTAATGAGTTGTAAAAGCGTGACAAAAATTAATTTAATTCGTTAAACTATATATTCAAGCAGTCTAATAATATTACGCGAATGTACCGTATCTATTAAAAACAAGTTTTTTCCTAGTTTATGCCATTGCGACTATCTAACAAAATATTTCAATCGATGAATCATATGCAATGTAAACGTATTGTGTAATTATGATATTTAGATGTTCTATTTTATTTCACACACACATAATTCTGATACTGATCCTAGGCATATGCTCAAATCATCCATAGTTATTAGGCAACTAACAAATTATAAAGAAAACTGAAGGAATATTATGATATGCATATTGTACTCTCATCATGGCTTGCTTTAAAATTCAGAGCAGAACTGGCGAAAGGGTGGATTAGCTAGTGCAACTGCATCAGGCACCACGCTTATGCAAGCCATTAAAATGAATTTGGTTGATACATTATCTTTGATGAAAAAATCTATAGATTTTTAGCAGCCAGAAAAAATGTTTTAAATATTTTGTATTTGTAAGCTTGAATTTTACTAAGGTTTGATTATTAATTTGTAGAAATGGTTAAATAAAGATGATTTAATTACTTATTGATAAATTATATTATATTACTTTTATATTATATTTTTTATATTATTTTAAAATGCAATGTATTCAATAAAATATATTAAAATAATTCCTTGAAGAAGGGCGGCAACCAAATGTCTTACAGACCACCTTTTTCAAATTTAATACAAGAGGCATTGCGGTAAAAAAAAATTGCATTAAGGCCGCACCTACATTGGACCCATATTTCTCCCGATCCGATCCGATCCGACGTCGTTCGACTATCGAAATCCGATGACGTCCGACGTGAGTGCCTACATTGGACTCGTATTTCTCCCGATCCGATCCGATCCGTCATCGTCTGACTATCGGAATCCGACGTGAGTGCCTATGGATTTTAATAATTTTTGAACGACAATAAGAACTACTTCTGTGGAATCTTCTATTAAATTTTCAAGTATTTTGTACGAGCCAAATTGTTTTCATCACCGATTATATAAAAAAAAATGTAAAAAATCGAATATTTTAAATGCCTATAAGTGGCTTAAAAATCAATATAATATTTTGAAAAAAATATGACATAAAGAAAATGCCAATCTTAACAGCTGGTAAAAATCTGCGACTTATACTTTTTGAATTATAACAAATATTTAAAATTGTTTGAGAATAAATCGCTATTTTATGCAATTTCGTAAATATTTAAATTTCAAACAGTCATAACATCTTTTCCTCTAAGTCCGGTAGAAATTTTTTTAAAGATTTTTGAAGAGTAGCTTATAGATAACCTAGTGTTAAAATTTTGAACCTTAAGGATGAACAGAAAAAATTTTATGAATTTTTATCTACAAAATAACTTGCAAATTATCGTGATTTTTACACATTTTATACAAATTTGAGCATTAAGGGCTTATAAAAAAAAATGCGAGTACACCAATCACCGATATTTTTTAGTTACTATAAGTTTAACTTATTATAAACCTTGTATCAAATTTTCAAGAGTTTTCGGTCAACCAATTAAATTATATAGGTGTTTAAAATCAAAAATTTTACAAAAATCGAAAATTTAAATTGTCTATAAATAAGTCAAAATACTTTGAAAACTTAATGTATAGAAAACGCCAATATAAAGATTTGGTGAATATTTCAAGTTGTTGCAATTTTTGGTTTTTGAGTTAGAACATTTAAAAAAAATGTAATTTGTAAAAACGTGATTTTGCGTAAAATTTCCCGTTTTTTCGTAATTTTTTATCGTTTTTTTCGATTTTTTTAAAAAGTTGGATTTTTGAGTTGCCAAAGTACCATCTACATTCTGATCTACATCCATTTACATAATTATAAGCCCTTAATGCTCAAATTTGTATAAAATGTGTAAAAATCACAATAATTTGCAAGTTATTTTGTAGATAAAAATTCATAAAATTTTTTCTGTTCATACTTAAGGTTCAAAATGTTAACACTAGGTTATCTATAAGCTACTCTTCTTTTTTTATATAATCGGTGATAACAAAAATTTGGCTCGTACAAAATACTTGAAAATTTAATAGAAGATTCCACAGAAGTAGTTCTTATTGTCATTCAAAAATTATTAAAATCCATAGGCACAATTATATAGTATAATGTATAATATTCTAGACTGACAAACTATGTCGCTGTATGCAACTGCCAACCCATCCTAATTGAAAAATATATTTATCGTTTCAAAATAAAATATACTTTTTACAATATTTATAAATAACAATGTATTATATCATAGACAAACATATTAACTCGGTTCAGAACCGTTATTCGTATACAATGATATCTATCATTGCATTCAAATTTAACAAATCCATTGTAATAATGACCTATCCTATAAACGAGGTGCACTCCACCCCCAACTGTACAGCAGAGCGAGGCCCATCCGGTTCCTTTTTTGTTATTTGACGTTCTATATATAGGTGTATAGTACTTTTGTATATAAATTATTTTTAAATGCTTAATTAAAAAATTATTTTCACCACTATCAGATATGATAGAAATAATAATATAAGGCGAAAATCAGAAACACAATTGATTTTCACCGATAAACTACCATTTCACACGCATATTTACATGATTTTTTTCATCTACTGTAGTTATGTTTGTTTCGTTAAAGCGATACGGATTAAATTATTTTTTCGTTTTTAGAGATTAAAAACGATTTTCCGCTTTACAATTTATGTGAAAGATAGAATACTACTTCATGGTACAAAGAAACAATGACAATAAGACGAAAATGGAAAAATAACGATCATCCGAACTGTAGAAAGTATGCGGTTATACGTAGCTATATGTACTTGCATTTGTGCGCTCGGCGGAATGCGCGACTTTAGCCTATTTGCTAAGAGGCGTGACACAAACGCGCGTGCTCTTATAAGTCGGTTGGAGTTAATATAAAGTATGTATTTAATGGTATATTTATAAATATAATGTAAATATTGATGGTTTATACTCTATTATATTTTGACAATCGATGGTGAGTTCCGAGTTATTTTGTTTTTAAAAGAACTCGTCGTCAATTATTAATGTACTACTCTTCTACAGACTATGGGTATTTGATGAGACGCATAAGAGTCTATCCAGTTTTTGTAAATAATGTTGTCCAGGTACTACTAGTACTACAGGAATGAAAACATAGAAATCAAAGGAAATCACGAAGTTGTCTTTAAAAGTTAATATTAACAACATAAAATGTAATTTTCGAAAAATTAGTACAAATGTAATTAGAAGATGTATGGCATAAATATGACTTCAATAATTTAGGTGTAAATTAATTTTAAAATTCTTATAATTTACTTTTATTTTTATTTTTATTTGTATAATAGATAAGTAAAAAAATTATTTCCTAAAATAAAAATATTACTACAAAAAACAATAAATTATAATTTTTCTGAAAAATTATATAATTAATTGATAAATACGTTTCTATGTAAATTCCAGAACACTTTTTAGAAAATAAATTAGTATACCTACACACAAACACACACACACACACACACACACACACACACACACACACACACACACACACACACCAGTGGCGAAACTGGTGGTCATAGGGAGGTCGTATTTGTAACCCTAAAATTTCATGTGTATAGTTTTCAAAAAATAAAAATGTATTTAATTAGAAATTGAAAAAAAAAATATAATTATAGACTTATTTGTACTTAAGAACTAATTTTGATTACTAAATTAATGCGTTTCCGTGTTATGTACGATCGGTTTCGAATTCAAAATGCATTATCATGTTTATACAAAATTTATAAAATTGTGACTGAATATGAAAAAAATAAAGCAAGTAATATATTGAGATAAATTGGTAGTTTTACTAGAGAAAATTTATTTTATTAGAAGAGATTATTTAAAATTAGTTCCTATATTAGAAATAGATAATATTTAAATTATAATTTATTATTATGTAACACGCATACGCACACTCACACATGTATAAACATATAAAACACATAATTAAATAATTTATATAATTTTGTACATTATTCACAAAAAAAAATAATTTAAATTTAGTGAGTAATTAAATTTTTATCAACATTTCGTAAATATTAAGATTTTATCTTAGAAATATTTATTTCATAACGATGATAACATTATTGAAAATCTATAAATTTAGTTAAGACTGAATATTTTTATATTAATTTTAAAAAGACTTATGATAAATTAACTAATTCATTAAATTATAATGGAACGTATGAAAATGTTATTAAAAAATTAATTACACTTAATTTGTTATTTATTTGCTAATTAACTTGCAAATTATATTAATATTAAAGCTATTAGTTTATTATTTATTATTTCTTTGATGGATTTTATTTTAACAAAAAACGCAAAATATTTTAATATATATATTCCTATACTATATGTCTTAAATTCAATGCAATTATGTTATTTAGGCTAATGGTGGACGTTTTTTATTTTAATCCAGAATTTTTTCTTTGGTTATATTATAGCTAATTTGTGTGATCCGAGATTAATAAACACACCTTTATAAAAAAAAGACATTGTTATACTTCATAGTTTATACCTATGTCATTATTTTTTAATTTATTAAGACATAACATTGGACTGTATGATTATATTAAAACGAATGTAGTTTTTAATAATGTTACGTATTAAATATAAAAATTATACTTTAAAAATCAATAAAATAATGGATCTGAATGTAACAATTTAATGTGTTAAGAGGACGTCGCACCCGCATGTGTTGTCTCCGTCTTACAAATGTACAACATAGCAAAAACTGCTTTGCTCTATATTCAGAAATGTTGGATTCACTTCGGCAAATACATAAAGATAAAAGTTGTCCCGCGCAAAAGTTTTTGCTATGTTGTACATTTGTAAGACGGAGACAACACATGTGGGTGTGACATCCTCTTAAATGTTAGTTACATTTCTGTTTTCTTTATTCAGTATCAACAACAGAGTTATTAACATACATTAATTTTTTTTATTGGGTTCATATTGTATACACATATTCATCAGTTACATTTATTTGTATATATTTTAGAACAATAATAAATCTTTAAAAACGACTTTGAACGAAAATCAGAGAAAATACATTTTCTGATTGTTCTTAGAGTCATAAATATTCAAAATAATAATCTATTTTTTCTATCTTGAGATAATAATTGACCAAATAATTTTACAAAAAATTATTTTGCTCTATAATACGATAGTCAGATATCAGATGATAATATATACTTGAGAACCAACCCTCAACTTCAACGTTATATCTTCAAATTTATACAAATAAAACTGATATAACTACGTTTTATGTAATATTATTGTTTTTAAACAGTGAAACATAATGCCTTAACCTTAATACGGTATTTATTATATTAATATTAAACGAACAATTACGTTATCTATACATATACACACTACTTTATGTTGAAAAAAAATTAATAAAAAAACATTTCAATAGATAGAGAGGAGATGGTCAAGGTTCGGTGCGTAAAAAATACACCATACTGTTTACCGCTATGTACCGGTGTTTACCGTTCGGGTCGATCAAATGTGTTTTGTCACCGAATCGGAACACACAGAAATTATATGTATCGGTTGACGCCGCACGCTGTCGACACGGCCCTGTGGAAAACAACTGTATATCGCTACCGAGAAACGTCAACCCTTTTTCCGGCGATGACAACGAGAACTTTCCCTTGACTTGTGAATAATATATAGCTCCATGCTATCAACGATCTCGATTCTTCTTTTTTTTACCTTCTCCGTGGTCTACGTTTTACTAGGTTAGGTCTTACTACGCGTCATACTTTCATTCACGAAAATCAATACTGACGCGGTTATTAATTATCATTATTCGATCATCGCCAATATTGTTGTTTTTTCCTATCGTATAACATTGTAGAAACCCAATGTATTATTGTTGCGATTTCTCTGAATTGGAATTTTCACGGAATTTCTTATATTAAAACTAAAACAGGCAATGATGACGGTTTTTTATGATGCCAATATTCGTTCTAATTCGTAAAGGTAATACTTATGTATAATTTTTAAAAAAGTGAAATTTTGTGAGATAGGTACTCATAAGTATAAATATATATGTTAAAATACATACACATATATTTATAATAAATATTCATATTGGCTATTGGTTGAATGTTACTACATTAAAGAATTATTTGAATTTCAATGGCTAGAAATTATTTAAAACATAATACAGTCAGTTAAGAATAACTTAAGTTCATTTTTCACAAATAATCAACCAGCTTTAATAATTTTAATCGAGGAAAGTGGGTTTAATGTTCACGACTTAAAATTAAAAATGGTTCACTGAGTTACATTTTTCATCGGAAACATTTTTTTTTTTTTTTTTTTTATGATCAGGAGAGGTGTTTAACAACTCGCGGCCTGATAAGCAATTTTTTATGGCTCACACAAAGGTTAGAATTTAGAATTTAGAATATTTATATATTTCTATTATATATTTCATATATAATTTTATTTCTTTGGTTGAATAAATAAAATCTAAACTAATCGTTTATACTTTTATAATATAGATACTATGGACTATAAAGGATAAACGATTAAACATTGATAAAAATTATTAAAAATTAATCTGTTTAATTTTTTTTTTTCAATCACGATAGTGTTGTATATTTTACAGAAGTCAGATGGTTGAGTAAACGTGCAGAATTTAACTATTTTTTGATCTACAATTTGAATTGAAAACATTTATGAATGAAAAAAAAATAAAATCATTACCAAAATATCAAATAATTCATACATTTTTGACAATAATATTTTTTAAATTATTGAACATAAAAATTTCATATAATAATAAAAAATTGTTATCAGGTATATAAACTTATATTAAGCCGTTTCAATTAAAATTAAAATTAATGAATGTACAATAATTATAATCAATATATTATTATCATTTTTCGCATTCTAATTTTGCAATTTAGTCTTTTTTAAAACCTTTGCAGTGGGATTTCACAAAACCAAAATTTCTTAATATCACTGAACATTTGAAAAACGAAATTTCAACAAAATTTGATGATTTTTATAATTATGGTTAAGGAATATAATTATTCCAGAATCCTTTTCCAGTGGACATAATTTATGTCAAAAATAATTTACAAATAGAAGTAATTGAACTTCAAAATTACCAGGATTTAAAAACTTATTTTTTAGAAGCAACTATTTTATCCTAATTTTATAGTTGTCTTTTCATATTTATATTCCCCGGAATCAGATAATTTGTACAAAACATATAGTTAAGTTTGGAAGTACATATGTATGTAAGAAGACATTATCGATTGTAAAGTACAGAACAAAAAAACACTTTTTACGCCTTAATAATGAACATTTGGACGCTATATTTTGAGTCTTAACAACATGTTTGCAAGCTGTTATCAAAAAATTAACTAATAAGCTGCAGACACAAAATTTTCATTAATTTACAATTTTACATTTTACCTTTTTAAATTAATTTTTTTTCTATTAGCTATTTTTTTCTATACAGAAATTTGTATTATTTTATACTCATATGTCAATGTAAAATAACTAAATTTGATAATAATAAAATTATTATTATTGCAAAATAAATTATTTTATTAATGGCCTTCGATAAAAAGTTTAAAAAAATATGAACCACATGGTTATAATGATTGTCGATCCCTGCATAAAATTATACAAACAAAAAAAATTTATAATTGTATTTCTAATAATATACATTTTAAATTTAACGTATACTTACATAAAATTAAAAATGATTATATATTAATAATCGAGTATATATGATACATACATATTCCAATAATATAACAGTATATTTCAATATATTGAAACTTGAGGATATTTTTAAAAATTTTGAAATGATTATTTTCCTAAAAGTGTATATATCTTATTTATTAAAATATAAGACGGACGTTATCCTTATTATTTTGAATCGAAGTAACGAAAAAAAAAATTAAATCGCCATTAATTTATGGTATAGATACACCGTACGTTTTACTTTCAACTGTCTTAGTTCATTAGCGCATAATATTCAAGAAGCGCTCGCTGATCAAGACTCTCCTCACTGAGCTGCATTCCATCGAAGTGAACAAACCCGTCCAGGATTTGATTTCATTACGTTTATAGGGGCATCATTTTGTATATATGTTTAATGTGCATTGCACATGCCAACGATTTGTATTCTCGTCAACTATGTACAATCTGCCATTGATGAATATTATATGCTCCATTACATTACGAATAATAATAAAATAATAATATAATGAGTAGTATTAGAGAAAAATCAATTAACTAGTCAGATGCTAGGATATACATGTTACAATCAGTGACTCAAGAATACTGTATATTAATATTCTACTATTAATATTGTATCAGACAACCCTTTTCTTAATCCATAGATTATAATAATAAGCCGCTAATTATAAATTTTTAATTATCATTCCATGCGTATCATCCTAGTTGGGTTCAAAAGTAATAATTTAAAATTGTTTCCACATGCACAGATTAGGTGAGGGTAAGTCTATTTTCCAGCAAAAAGAGTACAGTTGAAAAAAATATTTTTGTTGCATTTTGAATAAAACCAATCAACTAATTATTCAAAATACGTTTTTCTCATTTGATTCTATAAGAAACTACTTAGAAATAAAATGTTTAAATATATATAAGTTTTTAAATTTTCGTACAAATGTTACAGAAATGTCGAAAGTAAATATTTATATGCACTTAAATAGTTCTTTAAAATATTAATCGTAATTTATGCTTGTATAGTGTATTACTATAAAAATCAACACTTACCTTTCGTGTTCTAAAAGTTTTTTCGTCAGTGATTCTTTCTTCTTATCTCTCCTCAGCGTCATATTTTTTTCAAGATTGTCACGTTCTTGTTGCAATTTTAAAGTGAGAACTTTTTGTTCATCTGGCCTTTTTCTTTTCGTTTGAAGTTCCTTCTCAAATCGAATGGTTAGCCTTTCCAATTCTCTTTCCCATTCATTCTGTACAATACAATATCACAATATTAAAAACTAATTTAATTTTAAATTTGTCTGTTTGTTTTTACTTTAACGAGTAATTTTGAATTAGTAATTATAAATTTAACAGTTTTATTATAATAATTATTCTCACATTTATTTCTTCTTTAATACGATTGTCTTCAGCTTCCCGTTGCTTAGCAAACTTTCTGTATAAATCATCTTCTTCTTTACGATGTTTCATTTCTAATCGAGTCTGTTCATCTTTATCCTATTTAATACGAGACAAAATCGTTTAAAATTCAAAATAAACTTATTAAAAAAATTGTCATGTGTATAAGATTATGAATTAACGAACATAGTGATGATATACCTATATTTCTTTTTTTTTTTAATGTATCTAGTTTTTACAGTTGGGTGTATTACATAAATGTATATTAAGCTTCAAATAATATAAATTATTTGTAAATTCATATAATGATCGGTTTGGTTTTACTTTAACCGATTTTTTAATTTCGAAAATGAAAATCGAAATTTCTCATGTCAACTGTAAATATTAATGGTATATTTAAATACTTTTTATACACATATAATATAAATTATTACTTTTTTTAATTTCATAAATACTTGTAAATTGTTTACTAAAATTCTTCTGAAATATATGAGTTATAAGTTTTTGTATGAGTAAAAATCATAATTTAAATCAAAGGGTAATTTGAATTAATATTTGATTTTACTGAAATATCTTATGCCGACAATATGTTCTGAATCAAATACGTGTTAAATTTACTGAAATGTTAACTATAAAAATAAACTATAAGAATTTTTCGTCAACATTTTTAAATATTGAAACTTTAAAAATCATTTTCGAATAAAAAAATATAATTATCGTACTTCATTTAATTATATTTTAAGTAGATGGAAAACTATCAAGAAATATAAAACATGCGTCATTATATATGAATTTAGATTTCAAAAGTATTTAGGAAAATATAATAGAAAAAAAAACAAAAAGGCCATTGTATTTATATAATAAGTTAAGCCTAAAGAAGCTTGGATACTAATATGGGCCGTAACACGATTGCGCACTTTTTACCTTTTTACCTGAAAAAAATTCAACACGATTAAGCACTTATTACCTTTTTACCTGAATCTGTCTATTCATCAAGTTATACATATTTTATTGGATATTTAAAGTAAATCTTATTTAAAAATATTTAGTATAAAACAACAAAATATTAACAAGCTTCGTAAAGAGTAAGAAGAAAATATTATATTTATAATTGATACTTGGGAAAAATATAAAAATAATGAAATATCATTAAATAATTATTTGATAACGTTAGGACCACGTTTTTGTGCTTGAAAGTTGTAATTATTATTTGATTTTTGTCATATTTTAATTTTTTTATATTCTGTAAGACTCAAAATGAATGTTTTTAGATACTTTATATACCATACTAACCAACTCAAACAATAATTATATTATACTAAATTCTTAATTGATAAATATAAGATAAAAAATGTATATTTATATGTCATATTAGTCACATTATGTATTCAACTACTAATTATTTGTATATTATTTTATTTATAAATTATAAGCTTTCTCGAACTTTAGTTTGACTCTAAATTTAAAAATGATATGATAAAATTACTGATAATTAAAGGTAAAAAAAAGGTAGAAAGTGCGTAATCGTGTTGCACCGCTAATATATACATTTAAAACGAGGTTAGGGGGTTGAGGAATGTGTTTAGTGAGAAAATATTCTGCGGGTGTGCCTGATATAAACTACTTAAAGTACCTACGCTGCTCATGTACATAATTTCAAAATAATAATACATGTTATAGGTGTGTGGCCGGCTGACCTTAATATACAGAACCTTGGTATTGACATTGTACATTGTATATACATTACACATGCCTATATGTTTCGTCCCGATTTTCCACACCTATAAATCACCCGATTCTTCAGTATTCACTTGTGCCACATAATACTATTGCTATAAAACATATTATTACTGTGGTAGTATCTACATGGCAATATGATATACAAACATACAATTAATAATTGAAATACTGGTCCCTGATGCCATTCATAAATAATTATTCATAAGGTACCTAATTTAGATCTTAGAAATCACATTACCTTAGACCTTTGTAGAAAACACCTTCTTAATAAATACATTACACATTAACTGAATTTAAATAATGGCTAATAGTTCAAACAAATACTGAATATAAATAAGTATTAATTATGTATATATATAGTTGTAAGTAAAACTATAGTGAACTATTTAAAGAAGTTCAACGGTATAGTAATTACAGAGCATATTTTAACATAAAAAGTACATTGCACTAGTGCCCTCCAGTGATAACTGAATGCTACCCAGTGATGGGTGATCGTGCAACTGTCCAACACATTATCATAATAACCGTCATGACAGGAGTTAAAAATCAAGTATCTGAGGAACATAGAAGGAAAATCCTTCTAATCCTCAGATATACAATTTGGTTGAAATGCTACCCAACGAAAATTTCTTAAAATATGCTCTGAGCAATTATCAGCATATTTTACTAATAATTATATTAAATTATTTATGAGTGTTATTTTTATTTAATAATCGTTCTGTAACGTTAAGAAATTACTTAAATGGCATATAAAATACTTATTATAATTAGTTTTGATATTTATTAGTATTACTTTAGAATTTATTTTATATAACTAGGTACATAACTGTAATACCAGACTATTATTTTGTCGTTATTTATTAATATATATTTTAAAATATTAACACTTAAATAAATTAACGATTATATAGACAATATAAACTTAAAAAATAATAAATATTATCATTGTATTCCTACATCATTCTTACGATTATTTTATATAAATATTTACATACAAATGTATAATACATATAACTTAATTATATTGGAGTTCAAAACTCACTGAAAAAATAACTTCAAGAATAGACGGAGAAAATTAGTAAATTAGTAGAGTGTGCATTGAGTAAGGAGAGAGAAATTGCCCTGCGGACCAATTGTTCGAAAAGTAAAAAAATGAAAAAATACCATTACTTCTTAGGGAGGGAATATAAAATTTGTAGACGTACATCAAAAAACTAAACCGGTTTATGGTGCGGTTTAAAGAAGAAAGTAAAATACATTTAAATAACCACAGACACAAATATATACATATATATGTATATAGGGAAGTGATGATTGAACCATGACGTCATGGATACACAATATGTTTCGGGGTTAGTTCGGCAACATCGCAGTATGTATTAGTATTAGCTGAGTAGTGAGTGAGTCATTGTTTAGTTTTAATTAAATAAAACGGAGAACTATGTTACTCGCTGTTCAATATTTAATTTAATTACTATTTTATGCAAACCGATAGTGCTCTCATACGTTACTGTGTACGTCAATGTTTAAAAGTTTAGAATTAAGTATTGGGTCAATAACTAAAATTACTTTGTATAACGTGTGACGTACTTTACCGTAGACATATTTAAATAATAACCTGTAATTTTATACCAGTATGATATGATATTTAATTATAATTACAGAAAAATTATGTGATTATGCGACATATTTTTTAGTAATATTTTTTATTAGGTATATATTATACGATACTTAATGTTAAACTAAATTAGAAAAATTGTAAAATATATGCACTACGTATGAAATCATTAAGTTTAGATTAATAATATACCTAGATAATCATGGTTTTTATTAATTGTTATATTTTTTTTTTTTGTATGCCAGATATAGTATTAATCATATAGTGTTAGATTTTAACGGTTTGCTTAATACTGATTAACGGAAAACTGATTATCTTTGAATACGCACACATACTCATAAATAGGCGTACGATTGACACATGTTTAAATTATCAGTAGCGGCTCATGAGTAAATATTGGGGAGACTTAAATTACATAACATAAATCTAGAGTTACCATCCGTACTCTTTTAAGAGTACATATTCTCTTTTAAGCTTTTGAAATTTTTGCACTCTCACTTTTTTATACTGGCAAGAATGTATTCTTTTTTCGATGTATATGAATATTAGATGTATAAGAAAAGAAATGTTAAATGTTATGACCATGGTTTGCGTTATTTGAAAAAATGGACAACTAATTTTAATCAATATAATAAATGTTCTAAAATGGTTATCTCTAAAATTCAAACCTTTGTGGACTGATATAGAAAATAGTATTTTATTTTTACAAGTATATGATCTAGGTACATGATTCTTTATTATTGATCAATCTCAAAATTTGATTTTGTCGGAAATGGTAAAAAAAGATTTCTCATCGTTATCATCACGTTTTATTTATTTATTACGTTTTACTTCGCGATACCTGCTCAAAATATCAATGTCCATGCCCGGATTATGGGAGGGGCAGAGGGATCGCGTCCCCAATCTTATGGGGCCCCTAGACAAAAATGAAGTATTTTAAATATCATTTTCACAAAAAATTAAGTCATTTAAAATATTTAATAATTATTTTGGTTAAAATAACTTATGGACATTTAAAATATTATATTATGTGTAATAATTTACAATTTTTGTTTTTAAATGTTTTTCATCTGTTACATATCTATACAATTTAAAAATATTTTAGATTATTTATTTTGTTAAATTGTTGGTGCCTTAATGGGGCCCATTGTTCTATAAATCCGGGCCTGTCAATGTCGAAAGAATATTTAACCTTATGAAAGCACAAAGGACTGATGATAAAAATAAACTCCACCCGATTCTGTAAAACATTTTTTAATGACACAATACACTTTTAAGCATTTTGACCGACCATTTTTATAACTACTGTATTAAAGATAAAAGTTTGTTATCAAAATTTTAATGCAATGATAAATATTAAATTTTTATGTCCCAATTCTTAATCTTTAAGTATCTATATAATATGTTATGTTAATTAAATAAATATTAACTATGAAAGTAAATTTTTATTATTACCTTTATGGCATTATATTAAATGATGTACTCTTTTCTTAAAGGCACGATCTGGTAACCCTACATAAATCCCATATAACAACGAACAAGAAAAAACCTTTTTATTGCAAAAATTAATTATATTAATACTTCAATTAATATTTAGTTAATATTTTTAACTTAATTCAATATTAAATTTGTTTATAAACTAATTCGATTTTGCAATCAAATGTTGCAATACTTCTAAAAATGTAAAAAATAATAAAATTTAATATCAAATTCAATATCAATTTAATATTAGACGGATATACGTATAATAATTGTTCAATAATTAATAAACCATGAACATAACGTCTAGTAAAATTAATTAAACACGGGCTACAAGGCGCAGCGGCACGGCAATTACTGTACTGCACCCAGGTTGAATAGCGTCTAAGATACGCAGCTTTTTCTCCCCGGCACCCTCTGACGACCAACCAGTGATGGCATTTCATGTTAGGATTGCAACTGACGGGCTTCAGTTTCACAAAACCGATGACCGTCGTAATGAGCTGTAATGACCCGCAGAAATTACTAAAATACCTAGTGTATCTATCGAGATAACGATTAATAGGTTTTCGATTTTGTGATTTTGTAAACAATGAAAACGGTATATTTTAAATAAAAATATTTCTATACATTATTATTTTTAATTAATTATATTATTTACAAGAGGCCGGTTTATTTTTAAGGGGAGACGCAGTTTCAAAGTCTCCCCTGACGAGCCGCCCCTGTAAATTATACTTTTCATAATTAATTTAATGAACCTGAATTATTATTTTTCAGGATTCTATAACAATTAAACCAATTTTATTATAGATCAGCTAAATGTAAACAATTAAAACTAAGTAGGTATATAAAACATTTAAATATTATTAAAAGATTTATTAATTTATATTTTCTTTTTATTGAAGTTATTATAGCTTCATTATTTAGTAATAATTATTATACCATATGCTGCATCAATAATTATAATACTATTTATAATATACTTATAAATACACACTAATTATTAATTTTTTTTTACTTTTATAGATATTAATTAAAATAAATATTTTAAATTTAAAAGAAAAATGTAATTAAAAAATTGTATAGTACAACAAGTATGAAAAACTAAATTTAAAATAAAATACGATTGTTTGAGAGATATAATAATATATATAATTTTATTTAACGTTTACAACAATTTAATTAAAATAAAATATGAAGAACAACCCTGCTGCAACCATTGTAATGAACCTTTTACAATAAAGCACATGGTTCTAGATTGCCTTCAATACGTCTCCACAAATCTATTCTCAAACACCTATATAATTATGGAAGAAGTACTTTGGAAAAACAACACCTTTTCAATTCATCAATTTTTCAGAACTATCGATAACGATATAAAAATTTAAAATAATTTAATTTAAGATAACATGTAAATAACAAAAACAAATTTAATCATCTTAATTTAAGCAACTAACAAGTAATGCAAATAAATATAAATGTAGGCTAATGACCTTGCTGTTGAAGCCTTTACATTTAATAAAATAAATAAAACTATTTTATTAACATATACCTATGCATGCGTAAACATGGAGCAGAGGAGGAGATTGTACCACTACACAGGAAATATCCAAGTTTCTCAAGGACACAACAAATCTAATTTGTTCAGTGGCAATATTATTTTTGTACAAAAAAAAAAAAGAATTTAAATATGATTAAACGTTATATTAATTTTTGTATATTAACTAGCATATATACTGTTTATGAATATAATACAATTACTATATCACAGTTTAATGTAATGTTTTATTTTCTTTTTAATACAATAATAGTATTTTGATATACGTCCTTGAGTTATTGTGTGAGGTCTTTAGTATTTATAGGCCAAAAAGACCTAACCCATGTGTTCACGCAGGGGAAACATTCATTTATGGAATTGTCACAAAGCTATACTTACAAGGAATTCATGATGGTTCGACGTTGTTAATACAGTATCGCATACAGTCAACTGGTTTTATCTTATACTTGTACTTGAATTTGTATAACAATCAACAAAAATATATTTTAACTAGCTCATTATGGAAAAATTTAGATCCAAACAATTCAATACAACAAATTTGGTTCTTCTTTTTTGTTTTGCATCTTTTATTTCATATATTATTCGTATTGTAATTCCATTTCAATATTTACCGTAACTAATATACTATAGGATAAATAAAGCGTGAACTAAAATTATAAACTGCAATTGGTCTACATACCGCAATCAGAGATAACCACAAAAATCTAAAAGAACATTGTCACTATACTTCATTCCTCGAATAGACATTTCATTCACAAAATGATCTGTACGCTACAATTGCTATCATCGTTGTAATCAGTTATTAAGCCTCTAAAATAATGTGCATGTGTAAGTGGTATATATATTTATATTATAAGTATACACGTATAGGAATAATAAAAATTAGAGGTCTTGTCCCGGCCGAATTTTATAAAATTACTGTTGTGATTTTTTAAGCCACGTCTAAAATTTAGTTTAATTTCATGGTGTAGACTTGTAGTATTATGTTCTTAATTTTAAATATTAATGTTCATATAGTTTATGGAGTAAGTCGTGTTAAGACGCCCAGTCATTCTCAACCTATTATTCCTAAATTATTTTGTTTTCACCCAGGAACTTCTATTTCCTACTTCCTGACTAGTCTAAAAATTATCTCTACCTTTACTTTCTTATTTTGACATTAGGAAAAACAACTTAGAACAACAATAATATTTGATTATTCTACATTTTCTCTAGATATAAGTAAAATACAATAACTTACAAAATCTACATCTTATTTGTATAATATCATATATAATTTGTAAGATTTACAATTTTACCTAAATAGAAGAATTTTTTTTGTCATCTACTTTATTAAAAACTAAATAAAATGAGAACATTAATTTGAAGTATTTGATAACAATTTGAATACTAATTTCCTTCTGAGGCAAGAAAATTAACTAGTGTTTTTAGAATCTATAATAATGGTAGCTATGAATAACATAAAAATCATACCGATAGTTAGTAGATCTTAAATTGTATTATTATTTATATATAAATACTATAGTATTTCATAAAGTCAACACATCGAAGTAGGTAGTATTCTAGTTATATTTATAATAAAAAAATTGATTTAAATGCAATAAAATTATGTAAATATACAATTTATGCACAAATAGGTACGCATGAAATAGGTACGTGTATATAGAGAGATAAGTACCTATATTAATATTCTGAACATTCCAAATCTCTAAAACACGAGATTCGAATGTGTTGCGCAAAAAAAAAAAAACTTTACCTTTCCCTAACACTTAATTGTTTCAACCATAAATGGTTTACACGCATCATGATGAGTATACGTCAGTATAATAATAATGTATTCGTATTGTTTCGAGTTATGCAAATTACGTACACGTAAAACATTCGAAAAAATCTATATTATTAGTTTTCAAGAACATTTATGAATGAGATGACGTTTTTAAAGCGAAATTATTAAACCGAATTAAATGTATTCGAAAATTCATCATTGATTACCTTCTTCTTCTTCTTCTTTTACTTCGCCTTCCTCCCAACTATTTGGGGTCGGCCACCCTTGTCCTACACCTCCACTTTACTCGGTCAATCACATCTCCTCTGCACACACCGACAGCCCTCATGTCATTCTCCAAAGTCGCCAACCATCTCTTTATTGGTCTTCCTCTTCCCTTTTTCCCTTCAACGTCCATCCCCATAACCACTCATACTGCATTCGTTTCCTCTCGCCTCATCACATGCCCAAACCATCTCAGTAATCATCATTGATTACCTATTGAGTAATATATATTTAAGTATCTATATTAACACATAGGCGGTGCTTGGGGGAGGGCTTAGTCCCCGAAAAAAATCGAAAGCCCCCAAAATTATTTAAACATTTTTCAATATATTAAAATAGTTGGACAAAGAAAAATTAAGCCCCCTAAAATTCAATAAAATCTTTGCCTATGCATTAACAATAAGAATTTTTCTTAATAGGAGATATCAAATGGCTAATTATTAATAACAAAATTAACATATGTTTAGTTATAACATAGTTCAATTAAAATAAATAAAAGGATAAAATATTTACTCCTGGCATACTTTTTAAATTCGTTGAAATATGCAAATGTATGATATAATATATATACGGAATTAACATAGAATAGCGTGAAGTGTTTGGTAATCATAAAGTTAGGTTTTTATTATAAACGCTCACCAGATAACAATGTATGGGTTTCTCTCGGATGCCGTTCTTGTTGGTATAAGATTTATGTAATTCGGTGGCACGCAGCGCATGGGCTATGTGCAACGCAGAGGCATCAAATCTACCATATTGGTAACCGGTGTCTGGCGTGGTCGATCCGATGTACGGGGTAGGCAATGGAGATTGCGAGCGATTCGGCGTTAAACCGTTTAGGTGTTGTTTGATGTTGAGTGCTTCGGCATCGAATGTACCTTTGCCACTGCCGCGTATTTGGTCATTAACGAATGTCGTCGATTTGGGAACGTTCAAGGCGCTTCGAATGCCCACCGATGTCCCATCCAGATGACCAGGACCTATTTTCGGGACGTGGCTAGAGCAGTATACCTCTTTGTCTTCCTGACGGTGCTGATTGTTGTAATATGTTTTTAGAGTTAATTTTGTACCGCAAACAATGCACTTAAAACATCCACTGTGAAAGAATGTGAAGTCCTTCAGCGGACCGACTCGATCCACCTGGTAAACCGTCTGGTAGCAACGCAGACACGTGCTCTCGTAAAAGTTTGACCGGTACATTGTGAACGAAGGTATGACGGAAAACGATACTCGCGTTATAAATTTACATTATATAAGTTTTTTGATCTGGTTGGTTTCTACATAAAAAGCCGTATAATAAATGTCACCTGAAACACTGCAAAAAACATAATGAATAATCAAGTTACCGATAGTGAAACGTGTTGATATCAATAGTCAGATAAGTAAGACAACAAATGAAAAATATCTGTGTAAAAATAAATTTAAATATAATCTGTTCTGTAATACTTAACATCTCTAATGTTCTCGTATTAAATTATTTTTATTTTTGATTATTTTCAATTTATATTATTTTGGTATTTATGTAAATTATTAAAATACTATTCGTAATGACATATGATCTTCAGTTATAACACTACCAGTAATTAAAATGATTTATGTTTTCATTACTTTATTAAAATACAATTGATTTTGAAAAATGATCTTAAATAAATATTAATTAAAATTTCCAATTTATTGATAAGTTTATTATATAAGTAACTATTTACAATATACATACTTAATAACAATGATTTATAGCATTATAAACTTATATATCTGATGTATTTTATATTTTTTAAGAAAATGTAATATTGTGTAATTTGTTTGTTTAATCTTATGCCATAATAATGTAGATAAAATAGTGTAGATCGTTGAAAACTTAAAAATGTGAATGTAGTTCAATGGTTAGAAAGTTTTGGGATCTCTATTATACAATATACATTTTAAATAATACTATAAAAAAAAAATTAAAACGGCAATCAGTTATATTTATAACATAACTTATAATAAAGGAGTAAAAAATATTCATCGTTGTATATAATAATAATATATTGATTTGAAGATGTGGATATTATTATATAATAAATGATAATCATTTTCAAATGGTCACTGAAAAATCAGGAAATAAAACAATTTATTTTATATGGTTATTTGATTTTAATATTTAATATAATAAGTATTTAGTTTATCAAAAATAAATTATTAATAAATACTATAAAGAAACCGTATACGCCTATACATTAAAATATTCATATATTTTTTAAAATAGAAAAGTAAATATTAGGACGAGTAAATTAAAATAATATATTTAAGGATGAGAAACGGTTTTCCGTATTTATGGTTAAATATGTAATTTGTTATATGATGTTTATAAAGGTATATCAAATGTATATTGTAAATATTTTTGTAGTCCAAGAATTTTTCCCATAAAATTAATATACGTGTAGTTGAACATTCGTATTTGAAAGTATTAAGTTAAAATAGTGTTTGAAATAAATCTAAAAATTAATAATATTTTTGTATGTTGTAAACCATGTATACATGTATGTTTATATAATATATAAACATAAATGCATACATATATGTTATATAGTATTATTTTTACTTATATAGTTACACATTAAGAAAGTAACAGTATAAATTATTGTATTACAATTATTTTAATATATTTGATAAATATTTTTGAATAATATCAATATAAATGTATAATTTAGCATCATATAACTAGGAATAATGTTTTGATTTAACATATTTTAAGACTTCAATAATCAATTTTAGATCATTTTTTATACATTTTAAAGTAATTTTGATATTTTACAAAATAAACAGTTTATTAAGTGTGTTTTACGAATGATATATTTATAATAATTTCAACACCGATATGCGTGGTCTTCGACTTCACAAGTGCAATATACAAAATAGTAAAAACTAACCACTTTTAGTCCATCATTACGACGGATAAATTGAAGGTAAAGATTAACACAATTAATATCGTCATGTAATCTACTTAAAATCTATCAAGCCAAAGTTTTAAATTATACTAAACTTTTTTTTTTAACAAAGAATACGATTTTCAAGCAGTTTTATAGTACTGAAATTAAATTGATGAAAGTTAAAAGATATAAATCGAAAATAGTGACCCGATCGAACTCACGTAAACATGTCGAGTCATTCATGCCGAGTTCGAATGTGTTTTCAGAATCCTTATCGCTTCAATACATCAACATTATGTTTTATCTGAGTTTTTGCATTTGATCCTGACAAGGTTATTAAAGATTTTATTTTCAGTCAGTTATAACCAAAGACCGGATTTATATGTTTTTACATATCGTTACTGGGTCTATGCAGTCTTATGAGAGTACAAAATGTGGACGATTCGTTCAATGCTGAATGCGAAGAAAAAAGTTTTTTTTGCATATTTAAGAATATTTCATGGGTTAGAGAATATTTAACCCATTTAGCATATTTTGGAATACTTCGTAAATTGTGAGAATAAATATCTATTTATTTTTAATTTCGGTACCCAGAAAATTTTTTTTGAACATTTACAATTTTCTTTTTTTTTTTATCAATTTGATAAAAATAATACACACAGTAGTTCTTTGGTATTATCAGTGTTTTAGCACAGAATAGACTAAATCTAGTCTTTTCTGTGGTTATGGTGCTTTATCATATTAAGTTTCTGTGCCGTTCCCTAAACATGGTGGCTAACCTACAATGCTGGCAGTTGTTTTCTTACTGATTTTTACTATTATTCTGTTATATTTATACTATATTCCTATTTTCCACTCTTACTAAAGTGCAATGGTATTCCATTAGGTATAATACGCAACTTTAAATACCTAATTAATACCTCACTATTAAAATAATGTTGAAAAAAAAATTTAAAAATGCATATTAAAGCATATAATGATATTGATTGAATATTTTATAGCATATTTTTGCCTATTTTATACATTTTTGAGAGAATATAATGAGAATATATGAAGGATTTTTAGAGAATATTAGCATCATATTTTGGGCATTTTAAGAGAATATAAATCCGGTCTTTAGTTATAACCAATCCTTTTCTCACTTTTTACATTTGATATTTGAAATTCTTTACTTGTACTTGTATCGATTTATACTTTGATACTCAACATGCTACAAGAATGTTATATTCTAAGATTAATATTCTTTCATTTAACTGTTTTAATTATTTTTAGGATGATGGTAACAAAAATATGAAAGTTGATAAAACAATAATACACGGCTATATTATAAATGAATAATAATAATTATTCTTCAAGAATATAGATTGTATAATATTTATGTAAAACTCAATTATAATATGCCACATTTAATAACTACAGTGTAACTGTCTAAAATGGAATTGAATGAACCCTATGATAATGACAATTTTATAAAGCTTAGATTTCTTATATTTCTGCAAGGAGCAAAAAAAGATTTCATTGGAAATATTATTAATTTGTTAAAGACAAACAACAGGTCTTATGAGTTAGCTTTATAATTTCTCATCTAATTATATTTAAATTAAAATATGCTATTTTTAATAATTAAGTAAAATTATTTTTTTAAAGATAATTTACCTATTCGAAAATGTTCATAAAATATAATCTTTAAATTAAATTAAATTTGTTTTTTTTTTATTAAAAATATAATATTGACTAATCTGTAATATATATTGTACACAAGGCCGGAGGGCCGGGATTCCTGCCTGGGTCCTTGCCATAGGCGTGGGCACGGGTGCAGCACATGCAGCATAGGCTGCATCTGCCATTTCTGGGACGACGGTTTTTAAGGATATAGTTAGTGTCTATAAAAGGATTTATGTTTAACTTATTGAAAAAAGTTTTTTTTTTACATACCGTAGATGTGATAATCTAATAATGATATAATAAAAGGTAAATATTACGTCATATTTATCTATTCTGTGATTAAGTATTATTATTATTAAAAATAATCGTTTACTATCGTATATTCTATAGCTGCACACAATTTGCAATATCACACTAGCTTAATTGAAGCGTAGTGTAAAAACTGGTTGATTAAAATAAACGAGAGCAAGTCAACTCAAGTTGCCTTTACCCTTCATCCCGGCAATTGTCCCTTAATCAAATTAAACAACTTAAATATTTGTGTATGTAACGAAACTAATTATCTCGGCATTATACACGACAAACGCTTAACTTGGGGCCCTCACCTCAAAAACTAAAGAAAACTAAGCGAATAGCAGACTTCACCTTTTTCGACCTCTCCTTAAGTCCAAACTCAAAAACAAATATTAACCCCTTAATTTAATAAATGTCCTCAAATCTTATTCCCGATCAGCCTCCACGCAGACTGATAAGAAACTGGAATCGCGACCTACTACACTTAAAAAACAAATATAGAGCTATGCAATTATCATTACTGCGCCTAGATAATTAATAAAATTAAAGAAATTGTATGAAGAGTATTACCAGTGGGTGACTTGCCCTATTATGTGACTCGTGTTATTTTCATATTTATATTATTGTTATCCTAATGACTTATTATACTAATTATGTACCTATATAGATTGTTTTTTTTTCATTCAATAACAAAAAAAACAATAAATAAAAATAAATGATAAATAAAATAAATAAATATGCTTTGATATTACCAGTAACATGTGAAAGAGTTTTTTTAAATTAAAAATTATTAAAAATAGACTCAGATCAACACTTTCTCAAAATATTCTTACTCCATATGTGCTGATATCAATAGAAAAAGATATAGCTGAAAATATAAATAAAGAAAATATTATAAATAAAATTTCCAAATCTTCAATGGAATTAAAAAGGCTACTTCAATAGTTTCGTAATTTATATACTAGTATAATTGTATGTATTTTATTATTTAACATTATCTACTTAATAATATATTAATTAAAAAAGTGAGTTTTAATAAAGATAAATTTAAATATTTTCATGAGTTAAAAAATTTCATTCCAAAATTATTATACTTTCCTTTCCTTATTTTGATATTTGGTTTATATTTTTAAATTATGGGCCCCTCTCCCCAAAAAAAAATTCCTGCTTGAGCCCTTAGGTACCCAGGCCGGTCTGATTGTACAATATAGTAAATTAGATGATTACAATTTCATACATTTCATGAATTATAGTAAGGAGAGTGAGTGTCGTGACAGAATCTTCAAAGTTTAGTGATTTAAATTTAGGGATTATGTTGGTCTCTGCAGTAGTATCTTTTTATCGATGCTGGATTATCCAGTATGATGACATTGCGTTGAATCAGTGGATTGGAGGATGAACATTTTTTAAATATAAAGTAATATAATATGTAGTATAGTAATTCATTGTTTTAAATTTAATAATAGGTTATTCAATTATTATTATTAATCCTTGAAGATAAATGTCCACATTAAATCATTATTATCAAAATATTTATAAAATATAGTATATTATATTGTCGGTTTCTCATTTTATTGACAATTGAAACTATTAAAAATTGAGTAATTAATATGGCAAAATTATTATAAAAAAACTAACATAAGACATTAATTGTATTAGAATTATTAAATGCCTATTAAACATACATATTTTAATAATCTTTTTATATTTATGCAATGTTAAATACATACTATCATTATCTTATACAAATCTCCTCGTAATCTTTCCGTTGGAATTTCTAGGAAATATTCATATGTATATATTTAATTAATTTAAAGTACACATTCGAAAAAATATATTCTTTGCACTCATTATAAAGAAATACGTTTAAAATAAAAAAATAATTTAAAAATAAAAATAAACCAGAAATATAAATTTTGAAATTTGAGATTTTAAGAAAAGTAAAATATGTTTTTTATAACGATAATATTTTTTGGGAAACATTTTTTATAAAATGAATTAAAAATTGCATATATCGGAGACCATTTACGCATTGAGTTTAAGGCATTCAAATTCATAAGTTACAATAGATTCATGTGGTTCAAGTTCCGAAATTTGAAAAAAAAATCAGATGTTAACCTTACAGATAAATTTCGTATTTGATATGAATATTAAACTTTAAGCTACGACTATTTTAATTAGCCGTATAAATTAAATACACTGGTGACTTATTAACATATAATTATTCCAAAAAATGAATAAATATTTTGATTACTACATGAATGTTAGTAACTTTTTCATAAATGTATACTATAGTTTATTGTATTATCAAAAGTGTTGCAGTGTTGTAAACATTAAAATAGTTTACTATTAAATATGTCTAACCCTATGTAACAAACGTTTGAATGATTACCTAAATGTCAATATATGATATCAACAAATTATTAAGAAATCAAAATTTAAAAAACTACTTAAATACATCAACAAATTATTTACTTTAAGTTTTTAAATTATTACACATTATATTTTCAAATAAACAAAAACATACGCATCAATTAAAATCGATTGTAGTTTTTATAACACATACTTATTCGCATACTTATAATACTAAAAATATTTTGTGTCCCAAATAATAATTTAGAGACTTAAACGATAGAATATAAAAAGTCTTTATGTAAAACATCCATCGATTGTCAAATCATCAGAATTGTTTAATCTAATTGCAATAAAATATTTAGAATAAATTTCCTTTAATGTGTAATTTACATTATCTTTATTTAATATGCGATTTTTAATGTATATAAACTAGTAAGATATATAAAATATTAAAGTTAATACCTTATTTATTCCGAAGAACTCTTAATTCAAACGAATTTGTGTTATCCACTTACACTCGTACATTACACAAATAGAACCACGACTAAATTATAATTCTCGACCATAATTATTTCGGCGATTACCTAATTTTGTTCACAAATAAAAATAAATGCGATCACTATAAAATAAAAACAACTGTGAGTTGACGCACAACTATAAGCACAATATTAAAACCGTTATAATTATTTTATATTAAAAACGAGCGCGAGACTATTACCACGACTCAATGTACACTCGACACTAACCGTGTTGCCGGAGTCGCGATTGCAAACGACCTTACCAGCAGTTTTCTGGTTACACGGTTTCACCTGTATGGCTCTACAACTCTACCAGTATATGCCATTGTGCGGACAACCCCCACCGTATACAATAGTCCTAAACTCGTGTTCAAAGACCTGAGTACTCAACTGTATGTTGAAAATGATATAAAAATACGCTCTGCAATAATTTTTATTCTCTCCGGCTGTATTGTTTTTAATTACACAAATCTGCAAGCGTACCTACACAATATGCACTTATATTCATATAAATTATTTATAAGGATAACATTTTCTTGTATTTAAAAAATTTATAAATTTCATTTATTACGCTTTCTTGATTAGATACATGTATTACTCATAAGCTCAATAAAATTTTAACTAGAATAGAAAATAATTTACAAATAATTTTTATATTTTTCATTATTTAATGACTTTTCCAACTATATATCATTTATTCTTAAATCTATTTATTATATTACGATTTCTACGATAGTTGACTATTGACCTCAGAAGACAGGTAAGAACTAAAATGAACAAAATATAAAACTACTGTGCAATTCATTAAGCAAAATATGAATGGATAATGCAGATATTTGTAAGTGCCACTAAATATAACAGTATATAACATTTTCAGTTTTTGTATAAAAGAGGTTTTTTCATTTATTATAAATTACAAAATGTTTCAGCGCCTTTAGTGCTATTACAACTATTTTTTTTTTTTTTTACATTTATGTAAGTTACAGATCTAAATAATTGAATTTGTTTCTGACAGATTATTAGTGAAATTATGATAATGTGCTAATACTCGTATATACGAATAAAAATAATATTAATGAGGTCTTGTATATTATTTTAATAACAATCTTCATTTTCTGATGATGAGTCTTCAATATCTGTTAAGAGAATGTTCTGGGGAAGTTGAGGCCGCATACGTCTATTGATTGTTTTTCTTCCTAAATTGTAATGGCTAACTGTTCAAGCTTTTTGGTTTTGCGTGGAAGATTTTAAACTGGGTTTTGATCCAAGTGATTATTAAAAGTGTTCCCGTGTTGTTATGGATCTGACGATACCTCATGAACCATGGTACTTTGGGGCATATCCTTAAGAATTTATTTTGTAAAATTTGGATTTTATTTATTTTAATGGAAGAGGCAGAATACAGAATAGGCATAGCATATCAGTGAAAATGGGTTTTGAAATTGGTTATTAATATTGATTATTATATAGACGAAAATCATTTCAATATATTCTAAAAATAATTAGTTAATTGGTACAATATAGAATAATTTTTAATGAAGTTATGGTATTGCTATATTTTAACAACGATATTTTTTAAGTTACTAAATTTTAAATATTTTAATTTTCGGCATCAAGTAAAAGAAAAAGAAAATTTAAGTTTTTTTTTAAAAAAAACAAGAAATAACTAATTTTAATGAGAAATCAAAAAAAAATATCTTAGAACAATCTGAATTAAAATTATTTAAAACTAATTTAAGAATTTATTGCTAACGTGGTCTAAATACAGAAAATAACAGTACTATTCTTATAAAATTTTTAATTTTCTTAGTAAAAAAGATTCGATTGTACATCTATATAGTAAGCACTCGTACATAAAATCTGTATTAATAGAAGATAGAAAATAGTATAGTGATTATATTTTATTACGGGGTAGTATATTTTTGTATCAAAAACTTTGTCGCATTAAAAATCATGATTTTGATACCAAAAATATGTTCATTTAACTCTGAATAGCTATCATTAATAATCATTAATTTTTAATTTTTTTTCCATTTTTACTATTTTATCATTAATAATCAATAGTTAAAATGAAATAACAATTTAAAAACATATCTGAAGTGAACACAGAATAAATACAACTATGAACTTTATAAGAGAGTTTGAGTTTTTCGACTATTTAATAAATCAAAAAATATCTAGATATAATCAGACCAAACTCAATTTTTTATAAGTTTAATAAATGATGTGTTATCTATAATGTAATCAATAAGAAATAAATTACATCAATAAATTATTTGATATTTTTATTAGTATAATTATTTACTATTAATGAATATAGTTACCAGTTAACGTATAATAACACAATAAGTGATTTTACTGTTTTATCTAAAAAGCTTAGCATGGTTAACTTTTCATGTAAATATTATATTAATATAATTATATGTTTAAATTAATTTATAATTAATTATTTTTTTAATTTATTAATATTGATTTATTTATTTTATTTAAGTAAAAATATAATAATTAATAAAAATATAAAAGAAAAAAGTTTTCTTTTTTTTTTTAAATTAATTAACCCCAGTTAAATTTACAAAACGACATAACAAATAATATTAATTACACATACATCTTCAAATGACTGGCGTTTTTCTACTAAATAATTTATATGGCATGATAACTTACGATTATGTGTTTAGTAGTAATTATAAAGAAATTTAATTCAAAACGTGAGATAAAATATATTACATCTATTTAAATTATTATATATAACTCATAATAAATTAACAAAAATCCCTTATATTTATATTAATAAGTACGAGTATAATTAATAAATATGCAAAAGCATAACTGTGTAGAATTATAGTATATTGTTAAGTATTAAATAAAAAAATGATTATTAATGTTACTCATTTAATACGAATTATTCAAGTATAAATAATTGGAACCTTGGATACTATTTTTACGGTCTTAAAGAATCCATCTATATATATTTTAGATGTAAACATTATTTTATTTAACACTCCAATACATGTCTAAATCATGTCAGTGCAATGTATCTTATTTACACTTATGTAAAAGGGACTTGATTTTCAACAATTGATGATTACCTACCTACTAAAGAATGGATACGCTGTACGCCTATACATGCACAAACTGTGAAATATGTAAATCTGTATAGGATGTAGGCTGCATGTATATAGTTGTATAGGTAAACAATATGGTAAATTATATGCACTAGACTAAGTTTATTCCAAACGAATATGATTAGAATGCGTATATTTACATATATAGTTACGTGACATTCAATTCACATGGACCATGAAAACAAAACATAGCCATGAAAATGTTAGTGCGGTTATTTATATCCGGTCAGCTATATTATTACAAATAAATATGTTTATAGGTGTATGCATTTACATATACATAATATCCATATTTATTACCGAGTAAACCAACTGTTTATAATAAAATCGTTTTAGTTGTTATATACTGATTTTAATTAATTTAGATCATTAAGTATTAAACAATGTATTGATATCTCTATAATATATTAGGGGTTATTCTTAAATAATAAAATAATCAAGAATACATATAACTCTATCAATCAAAACTTTTATGAAACAAATTGCAACTTATATAACTGCTTAATGCTTTGTTAAATTATTTGAACGTAAAAACTTGAAGTTATTCATTTTTCTTTGTGCTACGATGATTTAATGTAAAATTAATTTTAATGTAATTTGTATTTGCACTTTTTAAAACTGTCGAAAATTATAATTATAATTAAAGCTATTCTAAATAAGATAATGTTATTGTTGAAATATGTAAATAAATATAATAATATAATATTCTAAACTTATGTATAAGAATGGTATTTCGAGAAAGTGAATTTTTAATAAAGAATCAAGAGTTCAAAACTACACATAAATTACCAAAGATGAATTCTAATGTGTTACCACAGAATATATGAAATTATTTATTATAAATTATATATTTCATATATTCAGTAGTAGTACTCTAACCTAAATCCTAATTACTTAACCTTCCGGAACAACTTAACATTATAACATTATGTACTGATTCTCGTGGTACAAAAATCAAATTATAGATTATGTCACACATTTTTGTAGAGTTATTAAAAGCTACACTGCTATAAGAGATAGATCGAGATGTTTCGGTTTACGGATATTTTCATATTTTAGTAACCCGGTTCAGAATTTAAGGTCCACTTAAATATAAATAAAATGTAATTATGTAATATAAGAGTGCCGAATTATTTATTTTGTTAAATATTCTCTTTATTAGAACTAATTTCGAAAATCGATTATGTGTGGTGCGATCAATATAAATATTGATCAGAGATATAAAATTTAAATCCGTTGAATAAAAACTAATATTTATAAGTAGAATCATTCAAATACATTGTACGAGTATAACGTATGTAGAGACTTTGGGGTCATCCAAACTCACACCCATTACTATTTTATATATTAGTAATTAGTGATTAGTGTTAAAAAAATTGTTTACACTTGCGATTCAAAATTGTAAAAATACATTATACGTCTTATGTATTATTGACTTCAATGCAACCATTTTCAAAACGGGTTCATAAATATACTTAAATACACATTACATATGACCGTACATTACGCGTATTACAAATCTCCTTAAGTAGAAAATGAATTATTATTATTATTATTACCTCGATTCTATTCCCACCATCTTTTGCACTCAACAATATAATATCTGTTCGTGTGTATGTACATATAATATATATATGTTTACACATTATGTAACAATGGGAAAAAATCTCACTATATACTACATGTAATGAGACCACCATGCCCCGTATTGGCCAAATGGATACTACACACAACTATTTAACACACGTATTATTCTCTAGGCACAGACATGCCAACGTGGCAAAGAAATGCAGCAAAATACCGTAACATTAATTGTAATATCAAAATTATTTACAAAGCAGTTGTAAATTTTTGGACTTATTAAAGATCATAGGAATTTTGCATTACATTTTTTTTTAAACTAATTTTTGAAAAAATATCTACTCCAATTAAGTAAATTAAAAAATATCAACCAATGCTTTGATTTTGACAGAAATTAATTTGCTAATGCGATTCTTTTAGACGTTACAAACTCATTATAAATTTAATATGAAATATTTACTTTGTCCGTGATCTAATTCTTACTTAAAAAAAATAGTTAAACACCTTACAGATTACAGATTAATCTAAATACTCAAGTCTTAAACAACCATAAAATATATAATTGTTGGCACTTAAAGAAATCGATGGACTATTTCTATTATGAAAAATGCATTGTAAAGTTCTAATAAAAAAATTATAGTTTTATATTATTATTTTCAATCTTAATACTATGATGCTTTTTATGATTGTTTTCCTATAATGTTAAATGAAAAAAGCAAATTAAAAAAAAAAAAAAAAATAAAGATATTTATTGTAATGACTTAAGTTCTGAATGGTTTCTATAAATTACGGCAATAATAGTAGCAAGTTATTTATTTCGAATTTTTGAAATTAAGGATTTTATTCAAAAAATATCTAGTTATATATGTTATTTTATTAAACCCATGCTACATAAAATATTTTTTGTAATAATAATTTTCAATATTTTAATTTGAGTTTTTTTTCGTTCTCAGAAACATATAAATACATGTATAGATAAACTATAAACATTAATCCTATACATATATAATATAAACAGTATAAATTAGTGTGTGATTTGTGTATATATGTACCAGTGGCGGATTTAAGGGTGATAAATAATGTTGGAAAATTCATAAAAGGGACGTCATACAAAATGTATCAATAATATACTTGGTTTTATTTTACATAACCGATCACTTCACTTATGATAAATAATAACTAATCAATATTGGTTTTCAATTCAATTCAATTTCATATTCGTTTAATGATAGTAGATATATAAAATAAAATGATAAATTTTAATTGAAAACTTTTGCCAACTTAAATCTTGGAAAAATTGTTGATATGACCGTTCATATCAAGGAGTTATGTTGCTTTATACTCAATGGAAAGCAAGGCTTAATTGCTTGTTCGATTTTGAAACAAAGTTGAATGAAGATAATTTTTAAATCGTCGCTGTACACTTATAACTGTTTTAGAATTCACTCTGTCAATAAGTAATGTTAAAAATATTTTTAAAAGAGTTTCCATTTGAGCAGTGACACAATCGTCGGAAGTATTGGATGTGCAATTCACAAGAGCCCCAGGTTTTGGGGGCCCCGAGATTTCTTCTGATATTATCTTTATCCCTTATGATATTCCTACGAGTATACACATATTATATTATTTGTTTTAATATAATGACAATAAATAATAATGAAAATAATGAAAAAGGGCCCTAATCTGGAAATATTCACATTGGCCACTTATCAAGTTGTGCCATTGCATTTGGGGCATCAGACAATGAATGACAACAGAAATTTATGATTTCACTATTGTTACAAATTCGTTAAGGACTAGTGACCTGAGGATAGTTATTTTAGTTTCCGCGATAACAGAGTTCTTGGTATTGGTGTATTTTAATTTTTATTGTATTTGTAAACCGAAAATGGTAAGTACATAATATTATATAATTTTACAAGAGAACGTTATGCAGTGAAATTTAATAAAAAATCATGCATTTGTGCATAAAGTTCGCAGTAAAAGTACCATTGAATCATCAATTATAATTATAAATAATATAATTTGGATCAATGATTGAAGGTAAAAGGTATTACTTATTCTATAGAATAACTTTGATTTACGTATGTATGTTATTTAATCGACATTTTCTACTTTGTTTAATTATACAATTTTCTACTCTTGAAGTATTCCTTTGTATTAATATTATTTTATAAAACAATAGTAAATTACAATTCAGTTTGTATAAGAATTTTTTTTTTTGTAATCAAAAATTAAAAGAAACAACTATATTATTTAGGTGGGCCCCAGTACACAATTTAGGAGATACCTCGTCGACATTTGCCGACTAAACGACCGTTAAATGCGCCACTGACATGTACATATACGTATCACTTGTGTCTATTTTACTAAACACATATTCCAGTTTATATTACAAAGAATATTTACAAGTTTATATCGTAACTGAGTGTTCTGAGAATGTCTTCAGTGGCGGCTTTACTTGTTTTTGTTTTTAATATAAGTATATGTAAAAATATTGAAATATTTAGTATAAACTACATAATATCAATACAATACTATATTACAGCAATTATTAAATACCGTTTCTGCAATAATGTAGTTCAATTTAGCAGTATCTATATTCTTAATGTTGATATTAATACAAATAATACAATAATCGTTTGTACGCTCTAAGTTCATAATACATACTGTTAAGATAATAGGTAGGTACTAGGAAATATTGTAAATTATTAACAATATTTATGTACGATCGTTAATTTTTGAATTTGAATATATCATAATTGTAAATAATATGTTATAGATACCTATTTCTAATATTTTATGCTTTCAAATATTTGATAGTTATAACTTATAAATAATTATTTATAAGAACGTGAACGCATTTTCCATTATTTTTATTTATTTTATTTTTTTAAATGCAATTTAATATTAAAATACAAAATTATTATGTTCTGAAATATATAATTTAGTCCAGCTGTTCCCAAACTTTTTTAGCTCACGGCGCCCTTTTTGAACTAAACTTTTCTCAAGGCGCCCTCCCCAAGACATATCATGACAAATCATAAAAAATGAATAAAAAAACAAATAAGAACCAGACAATTTTTTAATTATAATACAAGAATATTTATTTAATTTTCGTTATATACTTTTTACACATTTTAATTATTTTTGAAGATTTACATTTAAATTTATATTTAGAGGTCGAAATAGATATAAAATTAATGTGATGGATGTGCATGCATATCACTGCACATTTTTTCAAATCTTGGAATCAAACAAGACACAGCTACTCTCATTTTTTTTTCAACATTGATTTTGGTTCGATACTTGCTTTATATTACAGCAACCGTCGAAAACCCAGCTTCACACAAAGATGATGTCGAAAACGGAATTAAAATACGTTGAGCCTTATCACTTAAAAGAGGATATTCATCTTTTATAGAAATCCAAAATTTGGTTAAATCCATACTGCTAAATGTAGTCTTCAAACTACTGTCGCAAAACAACTCGATAAGACTCTCTTCTTCGGTAGAAGTAAACTCAGATGGAGCAGTGGAGTTGAATGGATCTTGAATCCAAAAAATGTATCTATATTTTCATTTTGAAAGTATTTTTCAAACCAAATGATAAGTTGTGATAGGTGATCTACAAAAATAGACTTCATATCTTGAGAGATTTCAACTCCGTTAGAGGTCGAAAACTGCTGCAAAGTTAAAAAAGAATCCTTACTCGTGCCTTCATTCATTTTTCTTCTCCATAATTTGAGTTTTTTAATAAAAGCTGAAATTTTTTCCATTGACTTCAAAAGATGCATATTTTTTCCTTGCAAAGAGGTATTCAGTGCATTCAGTTTATCAAAAATGTCACACAAATATGCCAATTTAATTAAAAATTCTTTATTGGAAAATTCACTGGCATGTTTATGTCCTTCTTCTTTAATAAATACATAAATTTCCTCTCGTAGTTCAAACGTACGTAATATCATATTACCGCACGACAACCATCGTGCGCTGCTATAGTACAGCTAACTTGTATGTTCAGCTCCCATATCTTCAAATAGTTTTTTAAAAAATCTCGATTTCAGTGGACGAGTTTTTATATAATTGACCACATTCACTACACATTCTAAGACTTGGTTCAGTTCAGGACTCAGATGTTTTGATGCAAGAGCTTCTCTATGAATAATACAATGAGTCCACAGTGCATCAGGAGCTTTGTTTTGAATAAGTGCTTGTAATCCTCCATAGCAGCCAGACATAGAACGAGCGCTATCAGTACAGACACCAACACACTTAGTCCAATCTACACTATTTTCAGACATAAAATTATCAAGAATCTCGAATAAGTCCTCAGCCTTGACACCAGCTGTAATATTTTTACATAAGAGTAAGTCTTCTACCATGTCATCATTATCTATGACCCTTATGTAGCATATCAAATGAGCATCCTCATTAATATCCGTAGCCTCATCCAGCTGCAACACAAATGTCTTTTCTTTAAGTTTTTCTATCAGCTGATCATTGAGATCATCTGCCATATGGTGAATTCGGCGACTAATTGTATTATTAGACAATGGTAATTTTGAAAGTAATTTCCCAGCCGATTCGCCAATCATAATGTTTACTATATCTAAAGCAGCTGGTAGGATAAGCTCTTCTGCAATTGTATGAGGTTTCTTACATTTTGCGATTCTAAAAGCAACTTTATAAGAGGCTATCAATGCATTGTTTGGTATTGATGCATTTTTAAAAAATGTACTTTTTTCCTGTTTTAGTTCCTTCCTCTTTCTATCAAAGTAATCGTGAGATTTTCCAACCGCATGCTTATAATTCGTTTCCAAATGGCGCTTCAATTTACTCGGCAACATGCATTCTGGTGCTAAAACTTTCATACATAATACACATAATGGTCTTTCTTCACCATTCACTTCTGTCGAAGTAAAACCAAATTCCAAGTAACTATCATCATACTTCCGATATTTTCGTTTTTTTACAGTCGGGCTGTTACTGGTTGAGGGTACACTTTCCTCCTCTTCACAACGTTTATGACTGTTCAATAAAAATCGATCCATGATTTAAAAAAAGTCACAAAATTAATAAAATTTCTATATAAAGACGACGAACACGATAGAGCAACACACTACGCGAGACTGGCGGTCATACTAATCCGAAAACAAATTTTATCAAACACGTCTCATTAAGTCATTACTATGGTCTAAAAATAAATTTAAACTCATTAATGTTGGTGAGGATAATGCGACAGAACCGATAACGATAAACAGTTTATCAATTTTGTGAAGTCGGAGACATAAAAATTATTTTTCTCTACCGATGTTATAGTAATCGGTTTTGTCGCATTAAAGTAAGCGTCCATATGTCCGCATCGTACGTATCGGGCGATCATATGAAACGGATTTTAGAATTCTTTGTATAAAAACGTATACAGGCGCGTCCACTGACCGGCACTGGACGGATCGCACGCATCGGCCTATCGGTAATGCCGACAAGATTTATCGAAGGGGCAACTTTTCCGACTGGTGCGTATGACGTCACACCGATTACGCAAACAAAAATCCGATTGTTTCATCAAAAACCGATTTCCGGATAGGAAATCCGATTGCTGCTGATACAGTGGACGTACTACCACAAATTGATCCGTTTCATACGATCCGCCCGATACGTACGATGCGTATATATGGACGCGTACCTTTACCCTCGCCATCATCATCGAGTTAAAATTTATTTTAAGACGAGGTAAATTTCTATGGCGATGCGGCGCCCTTGAAAAGACATCGCGGCGCACCAGGGCGCCGCGGCGCACAGTTTGGGAACCGCTGATTTAATCTAATAACTTTTCCATTTTATGATAATTATCAATTCTATTGGTGTTTATATTAGATATATATTGAAAATCCAATACTTGTAAAGAGTTATCACTCCAGACATAATAATGGTTCCAATATTCGTTACCAATACAATGCCAACATTGGGTAATACTGGTACAATGTTGCGTCTGTTGTAGATTTCCTATTGGTTTATATTATATACTAAGATATAAACATATAGCAAAAGCCAAAAACTATATTATCCATATAATCATATAACCATATGTGATATAATGTATGTACATGCATTTTAAAAAATATGACGCTGTTGGTGGTTTACTGGTATGGTACGGTAGAGTCAGTAAAATTAAAACATAAAGGATTTTCCAAAAACACTTAAAGAGACTATGACATATTATGGATTTTAAATTATATATTATAAATATAAAAACTTTTTACATACCTAACGAATTTTAAGGTACAATCATTGATTATATAAAAATGTGTGTGTAATTTTAAAAATCAATGATAAAATATTATAACGACATTTCTGTTTAAAGATAATTTTAATTCTACAGTATTATAACTTAGATTGAGTATTTTGTATTCTATATAATCTATTAAGTACCTATCTAATCAGTTATTAATATCCTTAAATGAGCGATTTTATTTTTTCTGTGATTGATGGTCAATATTTTCAATTTACACACTATGAACTTGTTATAACATGCTAATTTTCAATTAAATGATAATTAATAATAATTATACATAAAGTAATAAAGTATATTATTTTATATACCTAGTATTTTAGCTTCACATATCATTGTTCTTAGTAAAAATTTAAAAAAAAGTATGTAACCTAAAATATATGGCCTCCTACGTATAAAATGTTAATCTGATTTTATATAGTTGATAATTTTAGTGTTTCACGGCAATTTTTTTCATTTAAAAATTGGAAAACAACAATTTCTCATTTGTAGAAATGAGAAGAGGAACTATTTTATAACTTATTTTTCTAATCTGAACTTATTATTTTTTGTTATCAAATTAACGTCATCGTGCACTAATTCCTTTTTGAAAGAAACGTTCCATACACTATATGTGATTTGTGTCCCAGACCACAACGTTAGCTAGCAATGCAGTAGGCGTCCATGTTAATGCTGGTAGTGACCTTAATTGGTATTGTGGACTGATTCCCTAAACGCCTCTTTAAGTTTGAAAACAATTTAAGTGGCAGATAAATATTTCGTTATTTAAAAAGCGAAAAAAATTTAATAAGTGAATATATATTAAGCTAACTTTTATTAATTATTTATTAAAAAATACAGACAATAAATATTAAAATAATACATATATACGATAAACCTGTTTACCCTACATGACCGTCCGAAGTTTATTGCATATACAGTGTGTTTCGCTCAAATGGTAGCATGAAATATTTTCATCCAGTGACCTTGGATTGAAATGGGGTTTTTTCGGGGATCTAGAGAATTCTAAAATACACATTTTGTGATAATTTAAAATTTTTTAATCCTTTTATTGTGCACCTGCGCAATCAAAAATGAATTTGTTTAAATGGCAACACTTTTTTCGTTTCAAATATTGATTCTCCAACACTACAGTCACCTCCGTTAATACCTCCATCGTACAATACAGACTAAACACTATTTACCTACTTATCCGTTCTCACAACCACTTTTAGCCCTTCTTTTACATACAACTCAATTTTGAGCTGTCTTAGTATCAAAATCCAATAGTACGGTGAAATGGTACGAAATCACTCGTATCCTGAATAAGTATAATTGTACTTAATTTTAAAATTATTTTTATTTTTTATGTGCTAAAAAAAATTATACGGGTACATATTTTTATCATCACATAAAATCTATTTTAAAGTCAGAACTGTTTATATTGGTCTCTATCGTTTTAAATGCTTGATTTCACCAGAATCAAAAAAGTTATGAGATCGATTTTATGAAGACTTAACAAAAAAAAAAATAATAACCGAGATTAAATGTAATTAAACTGTAGTTTAATAAATTCGATCAATTAATATGGGTTACATTCACGCGCAGACAGTCCGATAGTGCGCACACATTTATACGTTGCTCCCGGATTATGTTCAGCTCTGAAACTTCTACCGAACAGAAAATTCTATTTTTTTTTTCATGTCACTCAACGAAATACTTGGCACCCTTGCCACAAACTTGTCAGCTGATCAACTTACGGGATAAATACTTCTCCAAATCAAGTAACATCGTCTAATATTTTATTTATTTATAAATTAAACAAAATAAATTACATCCCACTACCGACACAAACCGACCACAGGTTACACAGTCACCGTCACGCGCGGTGACCTTTGGACTCCGATAACATAGGCGATATGGCCTACAGAACCGTGTCCCCAATTAAAATTATCAATAACCAAATAATCAGCAAAAATAAAGAAGACAAAAATAAAAACAAACATAACTTATCGACATCGTCCACTCCACCGCAATCACCATCCTTACAGCTTGCATTAAGTAAGCTAAATCGTTTGTCACGCGTTCTATCTGTAGACGAGCCTTCTATCGAAAACCATATAACGTCATATCTGATAATCAAAACGAGGAGCAATTGAATACTACTAACAATACTCTAAAAACAATTTTGCCTCCACCCATCTTCATTTAAGGGGTTCTTAACTACATGGGCTTGCTAAGCCAATTTAAACAAATCATCGGTCCAAACTAGTGCTCGCCATTTGATCTTTTGTTTATAAAACAGAAAATGTTAATTCTATAAAAATAATGTGTAATATAGTTAAAGGCTCATTCGATAATGGTCAACTATCACATTCAATATATGAATTTTTCCCTCGTGAAAAGACAGGAACTAAAATAATTGAATCACCCATTAATTTAATATATTTTAAACTTAAGACAGCAATTATTAAAAAAATAAAAATTGAATTAGTTGATGATAAAAACAATCCTATTATTTCTAACGGTGAAATAACGGTTATATTACATATTAGACCTATTAAATCCTAAAACAATAAAATGGATGAATCGATTACTGTAATTATGTCAGGTAAAATTACATCTTTATCATCAACTTATTTTCCAGCAATAAATGTACCCGAAAACTCCGAAATCGCACTATTATGTTTGCATACATATAATATGTTTCCAAGTGTGAACGAGACAAATAACAATTTTCGTATTATTATACAGCAACGAAATTTAGATATTAAACTTCCTTTCGGTTGTTACGAGATTGAAGATATTACTCAATATATTTGCAACCAAATACATGAAGATAATGAACGTATAAATAATATAGATGGACACGACAAAAAGTATAATGACCCTATAGATTTTACCATGAATACTGATATCACTCGTATGAAATGTGTAATTAATTGTAATTACCCAATAGATTTTACAATTGAAAACAGTCTAGTAAGTCTGTTAGGATTTTAAAAAAAAATATATGGGAAAGAAGGTCTATCAAATTTTAGATCATCGAAAAATATTGATATAAACGCCGTTAATTCTATAAAAGTCTTGTGTAATGTAGCAAATGGTTCATTCGATAATGGTTCACAATCTCATTCGATATACGAGTTTTTTCCTCGTGAAAGGACAGGTGCTAAAATAGTCGAGTCGCCAGCTAATTTAATATATTATTAACTTAATACTGAAGTTCTTAATACAATAAATATTAATTTAGTCGATCAAGAAAATAATCCTATTCATAACTTTAATGAAACAATTACAGTTGTATTACATATAAGACGTTGTAAATCTTAAAATATGGGGTTATTATTTAAGAATATAAAGCAGTTACAATCGATTAAACCGATTAGTCATTCAACAGAGTTACGACCAAAAGTAACTAAAAAAAAAGCTGAAAATATAAAATTAACTCGTAAAAACAAAATAATATTAAAACAGTTAGGATTCCAAATCAGACAAAATGCCTGAAAACGATATTTTAGATATTGATTCAAATTATACTATAGATTCTAAAATAAGCAAAGTTGAATATCATTCATATATTCCGTATACTAACTCGTTTAAACCAAACGATGAAATACGAATTGGGGTCCAACAAACGGATGTATATCCTTACCTACATGAAAGTTTCCTATATATCGATGGAAAAATAGAAAATCCAGCAACAATAACATTGTCAAATAATGGATTATCGTTTCTTTTTGATCAGGTTCGATTAGAAATTAATGGTGTAGAAGTTGATAGAACACGTGTTCTCGGAATAACTAGCTCATTAAAAGGATATTTAACATGTACGTCAAATAATTATTATTGTTATCAGAATGCAGGATGGAATTTAAACAGTAAGAGTATACTCAATGAAAAAGGAGAATTCAGTGTTTGTATACCATTAAAATACTGGTTAGGATTTTTTGAAGATTTTAAAAAAATATTGGTAAATTCACGAATAGAATTAATTTTAACAAGAAGTAATACTGATTTAAATAGCTTAATGAGTAAAAACGAAAACGCAACTACAGCTACAGGTACCGTCATACTTAATAAAGTAATTTGGAAAATTCCACACATTAGTGTAGATGATTCTGAACGACTTAAATTATTAAAAATTATTGAGAAAGGAAAAAGTCTATTTATCCCATTCAGAACGTATGAAACCTATGAATATCCAGAACTCGGAAAATCTAGAAATATAGTTTGGAATTTAAAAACAGCATCAAAATTAGAAAAACCGCGATATGTCGTGATAGGTTTACAAAAGAATTTAAAAAATAATATTGTTAAAGATGCAAGTCTTTTTGAACATTGTAAATTAACTAATATAAAAGTAATTCTAAACTCTGTTATTTATCCGTACGATAATTTAAATTTAGATTTTACTAAAAAAAATTATGCCGTATTATATAATATGTATACATCGTTTCAAGAATTGTATTATGGGAAAGAAGAAGGTAAACCAAAATTAAGTCCAGTTGATTTCGAGGCTAAAGCACCGATTGTTGTGATAGATACTTCCAAACAGAACGATACAGGAACATCTTCGACTATTGACGTTAGCATAGAAATTGAAGCTATGAAAAATCTAGAGGGCGTAAGTGCTTACTGTCTTAATTCATGATCGTATTATAGAATATGAACCTCTTAGCAGAGAAGTTAAGAAACTTGTATAAATTATTTGAATAATATTGTAAAAAGTATTGTACTGTAATAAAAATTGTGTTGACATTATAAGAAATAAAATATTTATGTATTTCAAAAAAAAAAATATGTTGTTTTTAATTTTTATTTTATAAATAATTTATAAAATAATGGACTCAGAAAATACATTGGGTTTTTCGATGGACTCAGAACATACATTGGGTTTTTCGATGGACTCAGAACATACATTAGGTTTTTCGATGGACTCAGAACATACATTAGGTTTTTCGATGGACTCAGAACATACAAATACATACTACTTACTGCGCTTACCCACCCATATGTGTTAAATGTGGAGAAAACCACCTTTCATCATCGTGCACAAAATCTCCAGATCTACCAGCAAAATGTGGCCTCTGTCAAGGCGCGCATCCAGCCAACTACAAGGGATGCATAATATATCAAACAATTTCCCGGAAACACAACAACAACACCTCTAGCAAGAAAGCCCAGCAGCCACCGCCTCCATAAAATCTCGTTTTATGATAATATTTAATAAAATTTTATAAACTTAAAAATAAAAATAAATTACAATTTTACATATTTTATTTCGTAATGTAGAATTACATCTGATGATCTAAGGCTATCATTATATTTTCGTAACCGATTATTTTTTGATACCTACATGATTAGATTTGAGGTACTTCCAATACAGTTTTTTTGAATCCTTATAAATTTGGACGACCTCCCAACAAGTCAAAGCTTTAGCCATGAACACAAAAAGGTCCAATAAAGCTACAAACACTAAATCAGCCAAAAACAGCTAAAATAAAAATATGTCCATGGTTTTACGTCATGTAAAACATAACTGACCTCTTAAAATATATGCACCACCAGAAAGGATAGTAGAGTGAATTCTCATATTGTGGATTTGATGTATGGATTCGATTGTAATCGAACTAAAGAACAAACTCATCGAGGTTTTCTCAAAATTACTAAAATCATGTTTAGTTGAGTAAACGCGTTATATTAACTGCAAAATCCGGATTATCGCCTCATAATCTGCACTTAAAAATTAGATCGCTATTAATCATGTTGCAGAATATAAACTAGTCACATCTTTATTTATTATATATTTGCACCCAACTAGTGATGATGAAAATAATGAACAACGTTATAGAAACCACAATTTTGAAAAATAAATACATAGGCGAAGACGTTTTGGTTTCACGGATTCCTTTGATTCCAAACGACATGCCATTTGACTTTAAACGGTTACAATTTCCAGTGCAGCTAATATTTGTAATTTTGATAAATAAATCGAAATAACAATCACTGAGTGTTTGTGGCATCAATCTTGAAAATCCATGTTTTTCTCGTGGCCAGTTGTATGTTCCATAGTCGGAATACTGACAAAACTATTCATACACACGCCAAAAAATGAAACTAAAAATATTGTGTATCAGAAAGAACCAGAATAATAAACACTATTTTTGAAATAATTTTTTTTATTAAATAAATAAATTCGAATTCGATATTCATAACTAAGATAAAACAACGTCTGTCGGGTCAGCTAGTAATAAATAATTTTATACTAAATGCTAGTATATAATATATTATATGTATATTTGATCAGATATGAGTATAATTATATACGCCTATATGTAGCCCATGATAATCGCTATTACACAAAGTACAAACATAACACTTATTTTCTTACCATCGCGACGGAGTACGAACGGCGAGAATCGATCATTTAACTTTCCAAGAGACAAGACGAGGGACCAATAATGCGGTCTAGGACGTAAAAAAAAAATTGTATTTTGTAGATCCTAATAAGACATTAGTCCAAAGTTATCAAAAATAATATAACTCCTATTGTCGATGCTATCAGCTCTTATAATAAGAAATAAGGATGCCTTAACAGCTAAATCAAAAAAAAAATAAACATAATTATAATTATAATAATATGGCCTGGTTGGCCCAACAATATATAAAAATATAAATACTAAACAATATGCAGGTGTAGAATAATTTGATATAAAAAACCAGTTGGTACAACTAAATAAATACTATAAAACACAAGTAGAAAAAATTAAATAATATTTGACAATATGTGGCCCACACCAAATAATAAATAATAATAAACAATAAAAATAATATATATATAGCCTTTGTTGGCTAGGCCCGTCGGCCTTTTACACACAATGAAACGAATATGGTCGACCAATACTCACATGTGACTGTGATTGATGGCGGATTTCATCCCAACGCGACCGCACCAGTGCTGTGACTTGACAAATGCCTACGACGGTACACCGCAGTGTATAATAAAAAATAAGTCACAGCGACTAGTGCGTGCGACCAACAAAGCACAGTCACCAACGAAGACAAAAACCGTTCTGCAGCCCGAATGATGACACGAATGACAAAACCACGTTATTCACAAGGCGACCGCTGGTAAACTACAAACAATGAAAATTAGAACGCTGGACAATATCTGATTGCCTCGAACGATACTTTACCAGACGGTCGATTCACAAAACGAAAAGGTGACAACGTAGTTTCACAAGAAAATGACTGCAGACACGGGAACACGAACATCTATCATTTAAAATAATATATAACACAGTCTTCTAAATTTAATTTAAAGTTATTTTAAAAAACATTATTTACAAGGCATTTTAAGTATAATAATACATTTGTTTTTTCGTAACTAATGTAAAAATTCTTTTATCGGAGTCTATAATTTTTTTTTTTTTTGGCGGACTTATCCCGTTAACCATTTGTTCATAATAAACGTCTCGTCCTAAATGTTTTTTTCGGAGACATTTTATAAATGACCAACTAGTAGGATTTGTAACTTCCATTTGAACATTTTATTGACGATTCTCTGCTTCAGCGTGGTTATTAGTCCAATTTCGGTTACTTAAAACAAATATTAAATATTTGGAGGAGATTGGTGGTGATTCACGACCTGATTTTCTTCGATTTCTTCGGATCGTTTTGTCGTTTATAAATTGTCTTAGGAAAGATACGAGTTATATTTATTTTGATAACTTGAGAAAAATTCAATTTTATTCAATAGGTACTCATATTCTTTATATTTTATGTACACAGAATGTCCCAAATAAATTGTCAAATGCACAATTTTTTTAAGTTGCGGCGCCAATAATGCTAGAAATATACGCAATTTAAATTCATAAAGTAATGATGTCTTACCTTTCTTATTGTGGACAATTTACTTTATGGTTCAAGTTGACTATGAGTAAAATTTCTTAAAATTTATTCTATTAGAATAAGAGTGAAATTAATATAGTGCCAAGTACAATTAACCTAAATCCGATTAAATCAATTAACAATTTTATTACTCTTCATAATATTCATTAAAAGAAATAAATATTATCCTCGCACAAGATTAAAATAAATACACGAATGTAACTTTTTTTTTACTTCTTCAGAGAGCAATTAAAACATTGGATCCTAAGATTTAGATGTTAGCTTCTTTAATACATGCAGATTAAAAAAAAAAAATTAAATAAATACCTTTAAAATTGTAATATATTTAAATTCTTAATAACTCACAGAAAAATTTCCCAAATTATGAGATGTGTATGATCTCATATGATTTATCACTAAAAAATTAACACTTTTAAATAAATATAAAATGTATCAACCTATAAAAAAACACTAATATTGTAGTCACTCTAAAGTTAAAGTGGTTCAGAGAGGTAACAATTTAATTTTAAAAAATATTCAAAATGGAATAGGAATTAAAAAAAAAAAACACAATTTTTAAAGTTGGGTATGCATTTTATTATGTTGTATAGTATTTTTTCTTTTTTCTTTTTCCTTGATTTTATCATTCAATTTTTTTATATGAATTATTTTAAATGTTTTTAATTTTAATGCATGAATATGCACAAATATTTTCTTTTGTTCAATTTTTTTTTTCAGGTAATTTTTTAAAAATAAAATATTTATGTTTTAGATCAAATATCACATAATCAGTTATACATTTTGACAATTTTTAAAGAATTATAAATAAATCTACATACATATATGTAGGACAATATTTACATTTAAAACACAATAATTGTTTCAAATTTAGAAAAATAGCAAGTAAAATAATTTAAAAATTAGCTAGATATAATAAAACTTATAACTAGACACATACGAACTTTTCAAACCTTAAGATCTAAGAAAATAGATATATAATAATCTAAAATAGTACATTAAATAATAATTTGAAACTGACAATGTATCTAGATATTAGGTAGAATAACAAAAAATGTATAATTTGACAGTTCATATAAAGTTCATCATTGAGAGAGTACATAATTTTTTTTTATTTTAAATTAGTTATTACAGACTATGATCATAAATATTAAATACACTCGTCAATCTTGAATCAAAAAATAAAAATAAAAATGTAAGGTAATACATTTACAGTAGCCAAGTAAAGCTCTGAAATCCATTAATAGATGTATATACAAAAGATATCAATTTATTTTATAAAGCTAAGTCTTTTGTTAAAACTTGATTTTTTATTTATTTATGATAGTTAATTCCCGCCAATAAATACTGGCGATGGATTTATTGTGATCGTCAGTATGGATAATACATTGCTCTTCTTGAATAGCCACCTCTACATATATATAAATAATAAATTAAATAAATACTTAAAATAACAGTCTTATTTTTAATATATACCTTGGTCTACGTGAAGGCCTGTATCCACCATAAAATGAAGATGGTGTACCACCACGTGACATTGGACGACCTCGGAACATAGCTCGACCCCTAGTAGCTACAGGTCGATTGGTAGTACTAATACCAGGTTTGTTTGTTCTTTTAAGATTCACCTATAAAAGGAAGAAAATTGTATAATATTATTCAAATTTAATTTATGTAATAAGTTTTTAAATTACTTTAATTTGACGTCCCCTAAATAAAGAATCATCCATCGCCATGGCTGTATTAACGGAATCCACATCAGCAAATTCAATATATGCAAAACCTTTTGGATGACCATCAAATTTGTTACATAATATAGTAACCCGATTAATAGAACCACAGCCATGAAAATGGGTCTCCAATTCTTCTGCTGTTGCAGCATAGTCTACCTGAAATACATATTTTGATAATAAGACATTTTTCCAAACATATCCCTTAATTTATTATCTTTACATTTCCAACATAGATAGATCTAGCATCAGCTTCAGCCTTTTCTTGTTCAGATAAATTATATGTTGCACCTAAAAGAAAATATCAAACTAATTATTTTTAAATTAAATATTTAAGACCAAATTTATTTTATTATGCAATATATTTAAATATACAAATTAAGAATACATATTTTAATAATTAAAGCTAAAAAATCAATTAAATAATAAAATTATTATTATTATTTTTTTTTTTTAACATTTAAGCAGGACCATTAAATAAAATGAAATTAATAACCTTTTCAGAATTTAATTTCTATTAAATGTTAAGTAGATTTAGTAAGGGATTACTCTTATATTATTATTTGTATCATATGTGGAGATCTATTATATTAATATTCCTCATAGCTGTAAAATAAAATAGCCACATTGGTATTTAAAGAGCTTATGAGGTAGATATTGAAATCATTTTTATTCTTTATATGTATATGTGTGTGTGTATATATATATATGAAATTAATATTAATACTTTTAATTAACCAATATATAATAGGTTCATATAAAATATACTTGTTTAAATTTTGATGATGTTTAGTGCTATCACCAAACTAAGTAAAATAATGTATACAATTTTTCATCAAAATTTAAGTACACATAATAATACTTTAGTATCTTATATATCCACTGACAAAAAAAAAAAAAAAACCGCCACATACAATAAAACAAGAGTTGTTACCGATGGGTTTCTTTTTTAACATACTACTCATGCCATTATTACCTTATAAATATCGAGTTTACTTATTGCAATAATTTATCTACAGATTGTGAATTGACTTTAAATAAAAAACAAATTTTATGTGGAATAGATTTAGTAAGTGATTGCTTAAAAATTATTATTTGCAATACATGTGGAGATCTACTCTTAGTTTTATTTTCCTCGAATAATTTTAATAAAATAACCACATGGATATTTTAAAGAGCTTATGAGGTTAAGTTTTGTTATTATTATTATTTTTTTGAATAAAATGTATAATTCAATTCAATATTTATATTATTAATATATTAACAAATATATACATAATATAAAATACGGTTTACATTAACTTTTATAATTCTTCAATGTTAATTTTATTTAGATATATTTGTGTAACTTCTAATGTAAAGTAGATTTAGTAAGTGATTGCTTAAAAATTATTATTTGCAACACATGTGGAGATCTACTCTTAGTTTTATTTTCCTCGAATAATTGTAATAAAATAACCACATGGATATTTTAAAGAGCTTACGAGGTTAAGTTTTGTTATTATTATTATTTTTTTGTATAAAATGTATAATTCAATTCAATATTTATATTATTAATATATTAACAAATATATACATAATATAAAATACGGTTTACATTAACTTTTATAATTCTTCAATGTTTATTTTATTCAGATATATTTGTTTAACTTCTAATGTAAAGTAGATTTAGTAAGTAATTGCTTAAAAATTGTTATTTGCAACACATGTGGAGATCTACTCTTAGTTTTATTTTCCTCGAATAATTGTAATAAAATAACCACATGGATATTTTAAAGAGCTTATGAGGTTAAGTTTTGTTATTATTATTATTTTTTTGTATAAAATGTATAATTCAATTCAATATTTATATTATTAATATATTAACAAATATATACATAATATAAAATACGGTTTACATTAACTTTTATAATTCTTCAATGTTAATTTTATTTAGATATATTTGTTTAACTTCTAATGTAAAGTAGATTTAGTAAGTGATTGCTTAAAAATTATTATTTGCAACACATGTGGAGATCTACTCTTAGTTTTATTTTCCTCGAATAATTGTAATAAAATAACCACATGGATATTTTAAAGAGCTTATGAGGTTAAGTTTTGTTATTATTATTATTTTTTTGTATAAAATATATAATTCAATTCAATATTTATATTATAAATATATTAACAAATAGATACATAATATAAAATACAGTTTACATTAATTTTTATAATTCTTCAATGTTAATTTTATTTAGATATATTTGTTTAACTTCTAATGTAAAGTAGATTTAGTAAGTAATTGCTTAAAAATTGTTATTTGCAACACATGTAGAGATCTACTTGATTTTATTTTCCTCAATAATATTTTAGCTAGCAAACTATTTTAAAGAGTATATGAGATTAAATATATTTATTTCATTATTTATTTATACTTATATTGAATATATGGTACTTTTTCGTCTTTTTGATTTATTCTCATTTTATGTGCCGAGATAAAATAATTACTTTTATATAAGATAAAATTTCAAGAAACTATGGTTTTATAAGTAGTATTAAGTACAAGGAACATAAGTTAAAATCAAGGATAAGAAAAAAATAAGCAATATTCCATTTTTTCTTTTAAACTCAAACTTATACTAAACTTCACAAAAACTCCACAATAGAATTTATGACTAAATACAAAACTTTTTTTTTTTTTACTATTGTCTGGCATATTTAGTAAGTGATTGCTAAAAAGTATTATTTACAACATAAATGAAGATTAACTTCATTTAATTTTACTCAAATAATTGTAATCAAATAGCTATTAAACAACTTAAGAGTTTAAAAAATTCAACAACGCAAAAATACTTCTATTTAATTTTAATTGTATGTACATTTTTAAGTAATACATAAGTATTAATGTTAATTAAGACAAATTGAAAAAAATTGTTTTTTTTAAGAGATACCACCAATATAACTATTTTATTTTAACAATTATTTAAAGTCATGACTAATCAAACCAGTTAGAAGGGGCAAAAACAATTTTCTCTATCAGTTATACATATAAAGCAAATTTTATAAAGACCACCAATATAAAAAAAAAAAAATTAATTATTATTATAATAAAAATTTGAGATTAATTATTAATTAAGCCAAAATCAGATACTGGACTTTTATTCATATTAGGTCATAGGAACAAGACCATTTACTCATCATAGGTATTTGGCATAAATTAAAAAACAACAAAAAGCCATAAACACAAGACATGAATACATTTTCAATATCAATCCATAGATTTTCATGAAAAATTATATTAGCTACAGTCAATATAGGAGACACATAGTTTATATGCTATAAAATATTATGACATTATTCAAATTAATTGATTGTTATACATACTTATTTAGACAAAATATATTAGTGCAATAATCAACTTAAATTAATACCTATAAAACTATTTGTAAAAATAAATATTGAAAAATAAAGTATCCAGACTTATTATACTACCATAAAGTACTTTCAGAATGCTATAATATTGATAATCATAAATCTAATGATCATACGAACGAGACTATTATTCATCATTAATTAATCTACTATAATTATAACCACATAACCATATAATAAAAATAGCCTTAAATATCTGGAACAACTGAAGTTACCAATAATATCAATAATCATAAGAAAATTTGTGTTATATCTCTATATATTGCTGTATGTATATGAATCAAAAAAATTGAATTTGAAAGGATCCTTACAGTTTTTTTGTCTCCTCTAGAGGATGCAATACATGTAACAATAATCCCATATATATTAGAATACTAAAAAAAAAAAAAAACACTTAAATCTACATTTTCAATATATACTAGGTATGTCCAACCTACTATAATAGGCAATTGAAGACCTACCACGGAGATCGGTGTATGTTACAAAAATGAAATTTTTCAGGAGACAAATAATTGTATATAGACCATTGACATATTTTAATAGTTTATTATTGAAAATTTGAAACTAAAAATGAAAAATATATACAACTAAGTTGTAATATTTAAGTTTTTACACATTAACTAATAGATACTAATTATGTTATGAGATGTAACATACATCAATTTCAACAAACGTAAACAACTTAATATACATAAACGTTTTCTTGCAATTTTTGGAATTCTTAATGTACTCTTATTCATACAATATGTGCCACAATGTGTTGGCAAATCTGAGTCTTATCAATTAATATAATAAAACGGTTATAAAAAATATTGTAACGTACACAGATCTCCACGGTAGGTCTTCAATTATTACTGTATAACTTAAATAAGCACAATTCAAAATAATTAAATATCACTCATTTTTTCTCATAATTATCTAAAAACTACATGCAATTTATTGATGTATTGTTGTTTGTTATTGTATACGACCATGAAAATAACTATTTTTAATAAAAATAGAATTATAATAAGAATATATTTAAATAAAATTGTAATAACGATTAATTTAGTATTTAACATACTTGTTTTAGAAGAATTTGCAGAAGAAAGTACAGGAGTATTAGACATTTCTTGATCTACTTGGGACTGTAGTTTTTTTAACTTTTCAGCTTCTTCTTCCATTTCACGTACACGAGCTCTAATAACTTCTAAGTCCTAAGTGTATATAGTAATAAGAGTTAAAATTATACAAATATCACTTAAAAGTTATTCACTTAAATACGTCAAAAAATAATCTTAAATTAAATCTTAAAATGTTGGTTTTTTTTAAAGAAATTTATAAGTACTGAAAATTAGAAGCATACATTATTTTTTTTGAATAACTCTTTTGACACATAATTAATAAAATTATACTTACAGAATCTGCTGATGTTTGAGAATCAGCATTATTTGATTGACCATTTTCAATTAAATCAAATGAAATGCTATTTTCATTATTAATTTGTGTAGTATGTTCTTCAGATGATAAATCAATACCACCTTCTAATAATTGGTCATCTAAATCAGCCATTGTTGTACAACCTTTAAATACAATTTGAAAATGAGATTTTGATGAATAAAATGTAAAATATTAGATAATATTAAATCAATTAGAGATTAATAATAAAATAAGAAGAATAATATTCAAATTAAATTAAAATGGTATAACATTAAAAAGCTAATAACAAATAATCTTAAATTTACATTGAAATAAAACATATGAAAACTATTTTACAAAACAATTCATCATGGGAGAAAATATGTTAGGGAGCAAGAAATAACATTTATTCATTAAATAAAAAATAGAACATAGATTAAATAATAAATATTGCCAATTCCTAACTGTTGAAATAATTACATAAAAATATTAAAAATAGCAGAATAATGGTTTTTATGTACTCACATGTACCAACAATTCTCTCACAAAATATGGTGATTACAAAAAACGCGTTTTAAATTCAGCAAAAAAGGGAATGGGAAAATAAAGCCCACGACAAAATAAAAACAAAAAATTAGTATTAAAAATTTTGTTCTAGATTATAATTATAGAATTGTAACTAGAAGAATGAAAAGGGAAGTGAGTGGTTGTCAAGGATGTATGTAGCCGAAATATTATTCTAACACCCCGAAATTGTCATACTGATGGCTACAAGATTACAACAACGGGATTGCCGTGCGAGATGGTCGGACCGATGGAAAGTCGAAATAATGGCGGACACCGTCTGAATGTATTGCACGGTCCACGAGCTACGGGTACTAACAGCGGTCATTAATTATTATTCTGGTGACGATAATATATGTAAAAGCGACCGAATAGGTACAACGAGTGGACAGCGATAACGGGTGTGAATTGGCCAGCCGGCCCAATTGGTCGTACCAAGTACTTACGCAACGTCCGGTATGATGGAAACGGATGAAAATTCGGCAGAAGTCCAGGTGAAACGGTTGCGTACAATCAGGACGTCTAACAGCGGTGACGGCGGCGGCGGCGGCGGCGGTGGTGGCGTGTAAACAAAAAAATGTTAAAAATATTATCAACCGTTGGAGAGAACGAGAAAAACAGTTGTGTATATAATGGGAACGCTACACATACATGTTCGGATGGACGTATTTATCACAACAAACAACTATCAGTTTCCATGCACAGGTTGTCCAACTTTCACTAAAAAAAGAAACATGCATTTATCTATTCTGTGTTCCTACCATAGAGTAACTATAGTTCCTACCAACTAGTATTTCTGGAATGATAAAGATAATAGTAATAAGACCAATAAAATTATAACTGGAGTTCAAATGACGATAATTACATTAGCAATAATTCAACAGCAATAGATAAAAAGCCCAGTGTCTCCCAAGCACCTTAAAATGTACAAATTCCTAATACCATAATTTGATATCTCCATACAATAATTGCTATGATAACAGTACAGCCACAACAACACATATAAAAAAAAAAACTTAAAATGACCAAGTACAAATTGCAATAAAGAAATTAGTTGTAAAATATGTAAAAAATGTCTGTTTTGTCACAAAATCAATATAAAAAATAGAATCTTTGAAAAGGGAAGTTATGCATTACAATAATGTGAAAATAACTAAGGGAACACTTTGGCCAGTTTCGAGATACAAATTTCGAAAGTGAGTAGCGCAGTTGAGCATGCGGCAATACGGCCGCGGTCGGACTATTGCCGAAACGAGATTTTTCGAAAATTTTTTTGAACATGTTCCGGGAGAGCGCGGGCTTTGAAAATAATGTCAACGAAAGGGGAGATCATGATTCAAAAGGTGTTAAAATATCTAAGGGAACACTTTGGCCAGTTTCGAGATATAAATTTCGAAAGTGAGTACCGCAGTTGAGCATACGGCAATACGCCCGTGGTCTGACTATTGCCGTAAAGAGATATTTCGAAAATTTTTTTGAACGTGTTCCGGGAGAGCGGGGGCTTTGAAAATAATGTCACCGAAAGGAGAGGTCATGATTCAAAAGGTGTTAAAATATCTAAGGGAACACTTTGGCCAGTTTCGAGATATAAATTTCGAAAGTGAGTACCGCAGTTGAGCATGCGGCAATACGGCCGCGATCGGACTATTGCCGTAAAGAGATATTTCGAAAATTTTTTTGAACATGTTCCGGGAGAGCGCGGGCTTTGAAAATAATGTCAACGAAAGGGGAGATCATGATTCAAAAGGTGTTAAAATATCTAAGGGAACACTTTGGCCAGTTTCGAGATATAAATTTCGAAAGTGAGTACCGCAGTTGAGCATACGGCAATACGCCCGTGGTCTGACTATTGCCGTAAAGAGATATTTCGAAAATTTTTTTGAACATGTTCCGGGAGAGCGCGGGCTTTGAAAATAATGTCAACGAAAGGGGAGATCATGATTCAAAAGGTGTTAAAATATCTAAGGGAACACTTTGGCCAGTTTCGAGATATAAATTTCGAAAGTGAGTACCGCAGTTGAGCATACGGCAATACGCCCGTGGTCTGACTATTGCCGTAAAGAGATATTTCGAAAATTTTTTTGAACGTGTTCCGGGAGAGCGGGGGCTTTGAAAATAATGTCACCGAAAGGAGAGGTCATGATTCAAAAGGTGTTAAAATATCTAAGGGAACACTTTGGCCAGTTTCGAGATATAAATTTCGAAAATGAGTACCAACGTAGAGCATACGGCAATACGCCCGTGGTCTGACTATTGCCGTAAAGAGATATTTCGAAAATTTTTTTGAACGTGTTCCGGGAGAGCGGGGGCTTTGAAAATAATGTCACCGAAAGGAGAGGTCATGATTCAAAAGGTGTTAAAATATCTAAGGGAACACTTTGGCCAGTTTCGAGATATAAATTTCGAAAGTGAGTACCGCAGTTGAGCATGCGGCAATACGGCCGCGATCGGACTATTGCCGTAAAGAGATATTTCAAAAATTTTTTTGAACATGTTCCGGGAGAGCGCGGGCTTTGAAAATAATGTCAACGAAAGGGGAGATCATGATTCAAAAGGTGTTAAAATATCTAAGGGAACACTTTGGCCAGTTTCGAGATATAAATTTCGAAAGTGAGTACCGCAGTTGAGCATACGGCAATACGCCCGTGGTCTGACTATTGCCGTAAAGAGATATTTCGAAAATTTTTTTGAACGTGTTCCGGGAGAGCGCGGGCTTTGAAAATAATGTCACCGAAAGGAGAGGTCATGATTCAAAAGGTGTTAAAATATCTAAGGGAACACTTTGGCCAGTTTCGAGATATAAATTTCGAAAGTGAGTACCGCAGTTGAGCATGCGGCAATACGGCCGCGATCGGACTATTGCCGTAAAGAGATATTTCGAAAATTTTTTTGAACATGTTCCGGGAGAGCGCGGGCTTTGAAAATAATGTCAACGAAAGGGGAGATCATGATTCAAAAGGTGTTAAAATATCTAAGGGAACACTTTGGCCAGTTTCGAGATATAAATTTCGAAAGTGAGTACCGCAGTTGAGCATACGGCAATACGCCCGTGGTCTGACTATTGCCGTAAAGAGATATTTCGAAAATTTTTTTGAACGTGTTCCGGGAGAGCGGGGGCTTTGAAAATAATGTCACCGAAAGGAGAGGTCATGATTCAAAAGGTGTTAAAATATCTAAGGGAACACTTTGGCCAGTTTCGAGATATAAATTTCGAAAATGAGTACCAACGTAGAGCATACGGCAATACGGCCGCGGTCTGACTATTGCCGTAAAGTGATGAGAAGCCTGGTTTCGAGTTTACATGACTGTTATCGTAATATGTATATAATTTGTTATGATAAATATGTGTTATTGATAATTCATTAATTTTTGTTATAAAAATAAAAGATGAAAATGTATGAAAATGAACCAATACATTAAAATGTTATGACGCAAGAGAATGCAATTTAATAGTACAAAAAATTAATAATTAAATAAAATAAATTTTCGATGTATAGTACTAATATTTCCTTTGTTTTTTTTCTTTTGGATAAAAGAGTTTTAGTTTTATTTCCATAATGCCAGTCCTTTTTACTGTCCATAGCATTAAAAATGAAAAATAGGATTTTTTGAAAGATGAAAAAAAGCAAAAAAAAATCTCTCTCTAGGGACTACACATTAGTTTCAAACAATAGCAGATGCTAGACTAATCAAAATTCAAAATTCGAAATTCGAAAATGAAAGTAAAGGCGGATTCCCACGGCGAGTCACGAGTGAAATTTGATGGCTTGGTACTCTACGCGCGCCATGGGAACGCTCTTGCTCGTCTAGGCGCGGTACAGCTCGGCCAGGCTCGTGTTTATCCGAAAATTGTCGGTCCGATGTGTCCGCGCCAAAGGAAACGAGCCGCGCATTTAATCAGCGTTCCAATGAGCTTGCGGTTCGGCGAGCCATTGAGTCATAGCATACTGTATACTCGCCAAGTCACGCGCCGTGAGAATGCTATATGAATTGTAGGCTCGTGATATGCCGAGCACATATGTAGACTCGGTACAAAAACCACGCTGCGCAAAGTTCGCCGAGCCACGCGCCGTGGGAACCCGCCTTAAGAATATTACTCTTGGTCGTCGTAGAATATTAATAACGTACCGGCGACGGACCAAAATAAGTACGCTGGGCAATAATTATTAATATAATATAAATTATATTGTGCTCACCGCCAGCACCCGTCTTCTTATCTCATATATTCCAGGAATCAATTATTGGCAATTTATTTTCAATTAGGACAGGACCGATGACGCGCCGCGCCGATAAAATTCCGCACGCGCAGGCACATGTCAACCACATATTACTTAATAAAATTACAAAAATTTTTTTTTTCAAAATATAACTGCCACTGACTTCAATCACTACGCTCAGTTAGATGTACCGATTTCAATTTTGAAAGTAGATTTGGATACTCCACTTAATTTACTATGCTTTCACTGACGTACATTTTTCATATTCGATATCAATGTATTTAAATTTAAATTATGAATATGATCCTTTTTTACTCTTTTTGTTAGTAAATTTTTAAGTAAAAAAAAAAAAAAAATCGGAAAAATAAAAATGTTAAAGCATAGATAATTTAGTGACGAATTCAAATCTGATTTCAAAATTAATATCAGAACATTATATTGGGCGTATTGATTGAAGTCGTGAGCTATGTTTTCGACCAAAAATGAATCACGTTCGAGGTCCCTTAAAAATCATCATATATGCAAACACAGTACACACACACGGCATACATAATATTTATTTTTATCTATTTTTTTCCAATTTCTAGAAAATTCATAATTTATGTTGTATAGTATGTATGTATAAAATATTGTTTTAATTTTAACAAGTTGACTGGCAAGGAATTTTCAGTGAAATCATTCTACACGCTATGAGAGTTAAATTTAATACCTACTCAACTATTTTTCCGTCAGCGCCGTCTGAAATATTATGGTTTATCATTATACAGCATGGCTATTTTAGTTAATAAAAATAGATTTATTAGATTTATTATTTATTAGATTTTTTGGCCGACCCCAAATAATTGGGAGGAAGGCGAAGTAGAAGAAGAAGAAGAAGAAGAAAAATAGATTTTATTGCTACACATCAATGATTATAAAAATATCAATTGATTTAAATGGGTTTTGGTATAAAAATAAGTGAGAGTTAAATTTAATTCTCATAGCCTATTACAATATTTTTAGACCTTTCCTATGTATTTTCATCTTATTGTCATTGTATATACCAACTAGTATTTATTCTATCCGGAAAAAGAAATAGATGTTCTAAGTGTTATGATGAAATTGTGAAACATGGCGGCAGAGCTCATGCCCAAAGGGTTACAAATCAATCAAACTATTGGTGTACTTCTTGTAAAATAGTATTATGTATGGATTGTTTTTTTATTGTGCATAAAAGTGTGTTAAAAAAGTAAAGAATATAATGATATTGGTAAAAGAATGTAATATAAAATTAAGTGTTTTACAATTTAGTTGATATTGACTTGTAATTTTTAAAACACTGCTATTCATTAAATAATAAAGATATCGAAATGGCGTTGACTTATTATTATATAATTTTTTCTCCTCTATTCAAATATGGAATAAAATGAAAATTAAAAACAACTCTCGTGTATTAAAAATCATTTAACGAATGAGAATCATATTTAACTCTCATAGCGTAGGAAACAAATTCATTGAGAGTTTAATTTGATTCTCAAATCGAAAAAAGTAAGTATGATATAAAACTATTGACGTTCTCGCGTTCAACCCATGAGAGTTAAATATAATACTCATGCCAGTGAACTTGTTGATAAAATATGTGAAATATGCTCTTAAAATAGAAATATAACAAAATATGTTCTTATAGAGGAAAAATAGCTGAATATGCAAAATATGCAAAACAAAAATGATTACTATAAACTCCTAGTGCAATGAAACACATTTTTATATCAATTAGCTATGTTAAGAATGATCATTGAAAAATATGCAAACTCCTATAAGTCCCTAGCCCTAGTAATAAGTAATAAGTAGGGCTAAGATTTATATGCATTTTTTCCTTAAGTCCAAATTTATTGGTTATCAGATTTTTCCACGATTTGGCTTATTCTCGTTTAAATAGAACCAACATTTTTGCATATTTTTGTATATTTTGGTAAATAAAATGAATTTTTTAGAATTTTAGATTATGAACGGAGTGATGAATGTATTGATTTTACAATGATGTGTTAGATTCTGAACGGAGTGATGGAATCTATTGGTTTTACAATGATGTGTGTTTTAGATTCTGAACGGAGTGATGGAATCTTTTGGTTTTACAATGATGTGTGTTTTTTTTTTAATTTTTTTTTATTTTTGTGTCTGACGACACCTTTTTTGGCAGTAAAAATGCTTCGATTTGCTTATGTAGCAACTTTTCTGAAAGGAAAGTGAATCTTGTTGGTACTTAGGGGGGTCAAAAGTAAAAAATTTTTAATATTTTTTAAATACGACGGGAAAAACCCTAAAAAAATAAGGAGAAAACGGGAGTTTTTATGCAAAACCAGTTTTCGACAAAATCAAATTTTTTATTTTGCTATAACTTAAAAACTAATCAATGTAAATACTTGAAATTTTCACTAAATGTTAAGATTAGTGTTCTCTATGCACCGTTAAATTTTCAAAGTATTTTGACTTTTATTAAGCTATTTATAGACAATTGAAATTTTCAATTTTTTTAATTTTTTTTTTTTAAAATAACGATTAAATTTTTTTGGCCGGCCAGAAAATCTTGAAAATTTAATACAAGGTTTCTTATAAGTTGTTCCTTAACTGATAAAAAAAAATCTAAAATCGTAAGTCAATTTTTTTTTATAAGTGCTCAAAGTTCCAATTTATACGAAATGTGTAAAAATTGCTAAAATTTGCAAGTTATTTTGTAGATAAAAAGTCATAAAATTTTTTCTGTTCATACTTAAGGTTCAAAATTTTAACACTAGGTTATCTATAAGCTACTCTTCGAAAATCTTTAAAAAAATTTATACCGGACTTAGAGGAAAAAATTGTATGACTGTTTGAAATTTAAATATTTACGAAATTGCATAAAACAGCAATTTATTCTCTAACGATTTATAATATTTGTTATAATTCAAAAAGTATAAGTCGCAGATTTTTGAAATTTCTACCAGCTGTTAAGATTGGTATTTCCTTTATGTCATATTTTTTTCAAAATATAATATTGATTTTTAAGCCACTTATAGGCATTTAAAATATTTGATTTTTTTACATTTTATTTTTACAATCGGTGATAAAAAAAATTTGGCTCATACAAAATACTTGAAAATTAATAGAAAGATTCCACAGAAGTAGTTCTTAATGTCATTCAAAAATTATTAAAATCCATAGGCACAATTTTTTTTTATAAGCGTTTGAACAGCGTATATTGACATAAAATTACATGTAAAATATAATATAATGTATAATATTCTAAACTGACAAATGATATCGGTTTTTTTAAAATGCCCTAACTCAAAAACGAAAAACCGCAACAACTTGAAATTTTCATCAAATGTTTATACTGACGTTTTCTACGAATGATTAAGTTTTCAAAGTATTTTGCCATATTTTCACTTATTTATAGACAATTTAAATTTTCGATTTTTCTAAATTTTTAGTTTCAAAATAAAATATACTTATAACAATATTTATAAATAACAATGTATTAATGTATTATATTCTAAACTAACATATCATCTTCGTTCAGAATCGTTTTTCGTATACAATGATACCTATCAATGAATTCAATTTTAACAAATCCATTGTAATGACCTATCCTATAAACGAGTGGCACTTTTTAATCATGACCTCTCCTTTCGTTGACATTATTTTCAAAGCCCGCGCTCTCCCGGAACACGTTCAAAAAAATTTTCGAAAAATCTCGTTTCGGCGATAGTCCGACGCGGCCGTATTGCCGCATGCTCTACGTTGGTACTCACTTTCGAAACTTATATCTCGAAACTGGCCAAAGTGTTCCCTTAGATATTTTAACACCTTTTGAATCATGACCTCCCCTTTCGTCGACATTATTTTCAAAGCCCGCCCTCTCCCGGAACATGTTCAAAAAAATGTTCGAAAAATCTCGTTTCGGCAATAGTCCGACCGCGGCCGTATTGCCGCATGCTCACATTAATAAACGTAGCAATAAAAGTATACAATAATAGGTTGGTCACACTAAATTTATCGGATACGGTTATTAGTTAGCAATAAAAACCATTAACTTGGCAATACATTTTTGAGAACCACTGAATTTTTCTTATCACAATTAGTCGATTATTGCTAATGTAATTTTGGTAAATATAAATTATTATTATCACACAATAATAATAGTGATAACATAATCCTCCGAGCTGTCGGGATTGCCTCGTCAAATTACAGAGCTGGATTGACACGAGTACAGTGTTGTATAATTTTATAACTACGAAAACAGTGACTGGTGGTCACACTGCAGTCATGTGCTACTATCAACGACCAACGATGTTTCATCGTTACCCGACGGAAAAAAAGAATCACGTGATCTTTTCCCTACATTTTTTCTTTCTGTGGACGCTGATAATATGATCATGTTGCTTTGACGTCCGAAACACTGTGTCAATTTGTTTTCACGTCAACCAATTTTACCCGACGAACGTCCACTAATCCACGATGGTAGGCCGAAGATCTATACAAGCCATTTATGGTTACGGTTAACCGCCACGTTGACGCATCTAAACTACCAAAAATACTACTATAATCAGTACACAAACTACTCCTATTCCAAATCCTATCTGTTCGGTAAACAGGACAACAATGTTACGAAGCGGCTCTGCTTTAGGTCAGTGACTAAGTGTACATTTTGTCCAATAGGTGAGAAATAAGGTCAAAAAGTCGCACATGATATGGTAAACTCCGTAGTTTATTCAAAATAATAAAAACAAAAAATTAATTAATTATATGCCTAACAATGTAAAAAATACCATTTATTTATTTTATATGCATTTCTTCATAACCATATACAGCAATTGTTGACCAGTTATATTTTTCAGAAATGCTCCTGTGCAATGTTTGCTTGGTGTAGTGATATGGCCTTTGACAAATGGTGATGTATCAAGTCAGTAGAGTGATCCAGCAGTGACTGAACATTTCTCCACATTTATAGTCGATTCTTCCTACTCCATTAGTATGCTTATATACTTAACTAGATTTCTTTTGAATTTGACACTAACGCCTACTTAACAGAATAAAATATATATAAAAAAAGAAGTAATTTCAAGTTGAAACTCAATTTAACATAATATTAATAAGGTAAACAATTGAACATCAAAAATAAAAATGGCACTGTAGATTTTTAAAAATTAAATGAAACAATTTGTAGACTTAAAAATTATTTTTTTATTTATTCTTATTCGTATAAATATCTAATAATTTTGATTTTTTTTTTTTTTTAAATATAAGCAACTCTGAAATATATATTATTGTTATTATTCTGATTATATTTAAACATTTAAACTTAAATGTAAAGAAAAAGAAAATAAATTTAATATTCTTGGGATCCCTGGTACTAATAGCCAATGTTTTGTAATATTTGGAAGGGTTCTTGGTTATTGACAGTGACAAATTAAACTTATGCATAAATATATCCTAAATAAATATTTTTACTCTGCGCTACACTCTAAGTATCAAGTTATGTTTCAACAATTCCATATTGCGTTTGATAAAAAAAATAAGCAATATTTATTTTTATAACACCATGAATGGCATACATTTGAGTTCAATACTTTCGTTAGAGGCACTAAACATAGACATTTTGATAAAATCGCATTTTAATTTAGCTTTTTCTATATTCACTATTCTCAATGACACTATTATTACTAATTAATATGGTATTGTTGTAAAGTAAGAATTCGTTAAAATGTTAATATGATTTGTTAGTATCATAGCCAGTGTGATATTAAACATTAAAAGTATAATATTATGTTTGTGTATCACAGGATAAATAATATACAGAATCCCAGATGAAGTTTTCAATATTTTTTTTTTTTTTTTTTTTTTTTAAATTTTGACTTTATTTAGAAATATTACAATCTATACAGGGGTGTACAATAAGTAATAATTATGGTGAAAAATGAATGAAACTATGAACTAATGATGACATGGTAGGAAATCTCTCATTAGAGACACCTAGTGGCTTTACAATAGCATATAGAATTTAATACAATGACATTTAATTTAAGCAATTTATAAAATTTTTAAGTCGCGACACCAGTTCCGCTTGAGTCGTCTGGTTGGATTTCCGGGTAGTGCTGGTGTAGCAAGGTCCTTGATGAGTTGGTTGGGGTTGGATTGGAGTTTTGCCTGGAAGCGTTTGTAATATAGAGTAGCTGTATCGTTGACAGAGCGGATTTTGAGATCGGAGTTTATAATGTTATTGGAGACATACCAGGGTGCTCCTGTAATTAGACAACAACAGATATTTTGAAAGGCTTGAATGGTTCTCTTGTTCGATTTTTTGGCAGAACCCCATACTACCACCCCATATGCCCAAAGTGGTTGTAAGAGAGTTTTGTATAATAATATTTTAATGTTTAATGTTAGGTTTGAGCGAAGGAGTGGCCTTAGTAGGTGCAGTCTTGAATTCAGCTTTTTGCGTTTATTCTTGAGGTGAGATGACCATGTTAGTCGCCTGTCAAATATCAAACCAAGATATTTTACTTCGTTTGAATGAGGGATCATAATATTATTCATTTTTACTGGAGGACAGTCATGAGGCCTGAGAGAAAAGGTGATAAAGGAAGACTTTGTTTCATTTATTTTTATTCTCCATTTTGCGAACCATTGAGAGAGGATGTCAATGTGTGTTTGTAATTGAAGACTTGCAATGGTATGATCTGTGGCCATAGAGAGGATTGCGGTATCATCTGCATAGGTTCCGAGGATTGTATTTTCAGATGTGGGCAGATCTGATGTGTAGATAGTATATAGAAAAGGTGCAATGTCACTGCCTTGAGGGACTCCAGCCGCAATAGGAAATTGTTTCGAATGTTCGAGGTTGTGGCAGACCTTGAATGAGCGGTTGTCTAAATATGATTTTAATATTAGATAGTAAGGGGCAGGAAAAAGAGTTTTTAATTTGAAAAGTAGTCCATCATGCCAGACAGTGTCGAATGCTTTGGCTACGTCCAAAAATAGTCCGGCACAGTGTTTTTTAGTTTCTAGGGCAGTTGAGATTGTGTCAGCGACCCGGTGCAACTGATGGATTGTGGAGTGGTTTGAGCGAAAGCCGAATTGGAAGTTGGGTATGTTTTTATTTGCTGTAGTTATATGAGAGAGGCGCTTTAGCAGTATTTTTTCCAGAATTTTACCAAGCACTGGTAGAAGACTTATGGGCCGGTACGATGAAGGGTTTTCGGGTGGTTTGCCAGGTTTGAGTATTGTCACAATAACTGATGATTTCCAAGTTGATGGAAAATAAGATAGTCGTAGAGTTGCATTATAAATATGTGCGAGAAAGATTATTGTTTTTGCAGGAAGATTTTTGATTACTTTGTTGGTTATGAGATCGTGACCAGGAGATTTTCTGTTGGCCAGTTTTTTAATTATACCACTTATTTCAGCTGGTGAAGTGGGTTTGGCGGGTAGTGCCATGGGTAATGGGGAGTAGAGTGATTCAGTGACCATCTCTAGGTGCAGAGGTGGTGGTGGGATAGAGCTGATGATAGCTCCTCAGCTAGTGCGTCTGCTTTTTCCTTGTCAGTAGTTGCTAGAGAGTTGTTTGGCCGGAGAAGAGGGGGTGTGGTTTCCTTTAGTCGAAGAATAGATTTAGTTTTGCCCCAGAGAGAGCCGTTTCTTAGTGATAGATTTTGTAGATAGTTTTTATATGAGTCATTTTTGTGTATTTTTAGCAGAGATTTAAGTTTATTTGAAAGCATGTTGTATCTTGTCTTATCGTCTGGGTAGTGGGTTCGCTGCCAGGTAGACCTTGCTTGACGTTTCTCAGCTAATAATTGCTTTAGCTCTGGGGTTAAATTGTTAGTTGGGCTCTTGGTTGGTCTCTGGGTTGAAGAGTCTTTAGCTGCATTTTGTATATTGTTGGTAAGTAAATTGATTGCGCTGTCAATATCAGCTGATGATTTTAACTTAACATTAAGTATAGTTTTTTTTGAAAGTATATTTCTGAATGTGTTCCAGTTTGTGATTCCAGGAGTGATGGTTGGTCGATTTTGTTTTAATAGGACCCGTGCTCCTATGTGAAGGAGAACTGGGGTATGATCAGACGCTGGATCGTTTAGATTTGTAACGTGTGTGATAAAACGATTTGGCATGTTAGAGATGAAGAAATCGATGGTGTCTGGATGACGATTAGCATGAGTTGGCCAATAAGTCGGAGTGGTGCTTGATAATAGTTTGAGATGTTTTTGTGTAACGAGGTTGTGTAGCGCGCGGCCACGGGTGTTGGTGTAATTGCTCCAGGTTTGGTGTTTGGCATTGAAATCCGCGCCTATAATGTAGCTGTGACTGAGAGATTGAAGAAGAATGATGAGTTCAGGTATAGGAAATGGTATTCCTGGGGGGAAGTAACAAGATGCTATGGATATAGGTACCGAGTTTATTTTTAAGGTTGTACTAGCTGATTGAATATTGACGCTCCTATGAGGTGGTAGGGGGGAGTGTTCAATTCGGTTGGAGATTATAAGTGCAGCTCCACCATGCGCCGTTCCGTCTATATTTAAAACACCATTTACCAACAAAATAATTGCTTTTTTACCGTTTTTGATCTAAGCTGATTTGTTTGTAACTGTATGACTACGTCTACTTTGATTTAAAAAATATATCATAGAAAAATAAATAACTATTCTTTGTAACAAATTTGTATTATAACTATTATAATATATTAAATTTTACAGTTCAAAAATTCCTACAAAACATCAGAATGTACACTCCAATAAAAATAAAAAACCTTTTAATAAATATTACACATATATTCAACTATCTTTTAACGATGGCCATATTCTAATAATATTTTTTCATTTCAATAGTATCCAAAATACCTTTCTCAGAATCGAGTATAATTAAATTATGTATTCTGGAACATTTGATAGTTTTTCTGAAATGGTTTTTTTTTTAGCTTTCTGAAATATTTTTTATTTAAAACTGTGGTAACGGGTTTTGTTAATGCAGAACAGTCAAGTTCACATTAGTCCTAGACTTTATAATATATGATTTATTGGATACTTTTATAATATTAGCTGATGATTTAACATTTTCAGTATATAACCTGAATATATTTATTTCACATAATGTGCTGTTAAAATCTGTTACATTAGACATAACACAGTCTTATCGAAAGTAAGGAAAATACTTTTCTACGTTTCTACTGTTAAATTTGAATTTGTAGGTTATTCTTCTGCGTCTGGCTATTCTACTCTCTAAGAGTTTTAGCTATCACTACAATATCCTGCCACTATTCTCTATTTTGAACATATAGATACTGATAATTAAGGCCCGAAAGTTCGGTATTTGCAAGTTGTTATTGAATGAACTAAAAAATCAGCTATAAAATGAAATTATACCTGTAGGAATCCAAATTTAACATTTTATTTTGCATATAGTTGCATATTTTATGTTTTTTTTTTTTTTATGTATTTGTTTGTTTTACAATTTTGTTTTTTTGTTTTTAACTGCATATTTGAGTCAAATATTATGTAATTGACAATTTTTAGCAAGAAGGATTTCTAGCTTCTACTATTACAAGTTTAGAAACTCAGGGAACTCTTTTAATTGATGCGATAAAAACTGCTCCAATGATTCTTCAATATTTGTTAGAGTTTTATCTAAACTGCAACTTCATTTAGTACTCAAATAGAAAAATACATACAAAGTTTTTAATTTAGAAAAATGTTCACAAGTTACAATACTCCTTTCACAACTAAACTTTACGAATATATTTAATTGATGTGCTTGACAAGGTATGAAAGGTATATGATAACCAACTGGTTCAGTTGACATGGCTTGAGCTCCTTGAAATGTTTCAAACATATTGCTAGCATAATCGTATGAATGAAATGATAAACATTCAAATAAAAACAGTTTTTAGTTTAACATCTAACATGATGCATTGATTATTTTACAACTATTCAAGAATGTTTTTAATTTTATTCTATGAATTTTCTAACTATAACAGAATGGATAATTATGAAATATTTAGTAGATCTAAACATATGTGTTTGCAAGACAGGGAATAATAATTAAATTTAATAATGTTTCACATTATAGTATATGTTGATAATTATATTTATCTGATAATACTGTCAATGATATGGAAGAATTTGTGTGGGCTGAATGCTATAAAATGAATATTAAAAATTTGTGAAAGCAATTAACTGTACATAAGTATACTTAGTTTAGTATTTAGTCTAACTAAATTAGACTAGATCTAAGATCTTTTCTCCGATAAATAATCAATAATATACGATGAATGTCTTCAAAGTTTTTTTTTTTTATTTATTATAATTTAAAATGTTTCAATACACTGGGTGTTATTACAAGTATTTTAACAATTTTAAAATTTATAAGTTACATATTTATAACATAAGTTATATTGATAATAAATAATTAATATTTAGGTAAAATAATTGAGATTGTTATTGGGAATACAATTTGACGTTTTTGAATTGTTAATGAGGATATTTATTAATATAATGATAAAAGGAAGAAATAAGATTATGGAATATTGCTATTAGCATTAAGTGCGTTTAGGACTGACGTGAGGAGGGAGATAAGTGGACCAATTAATGAGTTTAAGTTTGAAATAAAAGTTGATATAATGTCGGCGATATTATTCTCCGTGTATGATGATTGAATTTTTGTGGCTTCTGTATGTTTGGTCTTGGACTGGGCATTGGAATCAGAGCCCTTGGCTGGACGGACTCTTGGGACTGTTTTTTTGAAAGTAGCTTTGTAAATTGGACAGTCTTCAAAGTTTAAAATAATATTACATTATTATTATTTATTTGCAGTAACATTTTTGACTGTGCGTTTTCAATATCATTTAAAGTAAATATAAACCTGAGTATTTTATAGGAAATTCAGTTGGGCTGCACTATTATTTTCTTCAAAAAAAGTTAGTTGTTATGGTATTTTTAAAATTTGAGAGAAAAAATACAAAAAGTAGTTATGAATCACGCAGAATTCGTAATCTAGGCTAAAAATAAAAACAAGTTACTTAAAGAAGTATGAAATAAAATGGAGTTTTATAAAATAATTCACATATTAGAAAATTTAAAATTTTTAGATTTTATTTTATTTAAATAAATTTAATTTTAATGATTTTTATACTACTAAACATTTACACATAAAATTGGATGAAAAATGAAAAGGACTTTGTAGCTCTCAAAAGAACTTGATTTAGTTGGAAATAAGAAAAAAGTAAATATTAAAAAGGAACAAAACAAAATTTAATTAAAGTTTGAATTTTATGACATTAAATGGTAAAAATTAATTTATTCTTGTGAAATTTTTATCATGATTTATAAAGCGTTATATTCTATTCTTTACACTAATGATTTTAATTAAATGTTTTCACACAATTTTATGTATTATTTACGTTAATTAAATTGATATGATATTTATATTGCTAAACATCATAGATTAGGTGGTATAATGACATGTACATATATCTAGATCAATAACACTGGCTTGTATAATAACGAAATTGTATTGTTATTGAATTCCTTAGTATGTTTATTAATGAACGTCTGTATTCGGACTCTAAATAATACACATAAAATTATACATTTCTTATCCATATTTAAAATCCTGTGTGGTAATAAGAAGATTTTACATACTTCCACACTTGAAAATACAAACTAAAATATTACATATTGTATTAAATAAACCTTAATAAGTTATTTAATTGTCACAATTCCATCAGGAAAACAACGTGGTTTTGTAATTGAAACATTTTTCAAAATCGTCGAGTATGTAATTGCATTTCATACTGTTTGGTTAGAATTTAAATGATAACGTCCCGTATCGGAAAACTATTTTGAATTGGTTACAACATTTAAGGGACACGGAATCTTTTATAGGTATATGTTAAGATCACAGTTGTAAAATTTGCTTACCGCTTGGATCTGGTATCCCTAGAGCAAAGGCATGAAATCGAACAGAACACAACAGAGTCTGCTCTATTGATGAACTCTCACTGGAACAATGTTTTCAAGAATTCTCACCGAATTGAGATATCCAGGTTGTTTTTTAGGCATTTCAAATCTTGTATGTAATTTTATTAGGCAAAAGTAAATAATTGAAATATGGGAGTCAAATACGCCGCACTCTGTAGTAGATACTAAATAAGTTTTGAACTTAGATATCTATATAAAATATATAAAATATTTTATAATAATGATAAATAATACAAGTACTTTATGATTTTCAATATTATTCACCATAATCATTTCATGTACTTATATGAATCTCAGATAATACTTAGATTAGTTAGTTACAGTGGCGGCTCGTGCCTAGGTGTGCGCACACTACATAGATTAATATAGATATAATAGTGAAAATGTATAATTATAATGTATATTAATTAATTATTTTTAATACAATATCTGTTAAACTGTAGGTACCTATTTATAATATAAAAAAAAAAATTTAATCGAGTTATGTAACAAATACACATCAATTGGTGTGCAGCTCAGTCTGAACACCGCCAGTCCGTGTAAAATACGTTTGGTTATTGAATAGGGAGATCGACCATTATATGTGACTTTGGTGTGCAGCTCCTACTGCACACTCGTCGAGCGGTCGCACGCGAATACGCGATACAGTACACACACACGGTAAAAGATATACACTATTACCTACATAATATGTAATATTATTTTCACCTATATCAAAATTAAAAATTCTAATAAATATTTTACTAATTACATTTATATTTTGAACTGATTATTTTTTTGTTTAATTAACTTTTGCAATAATTGCACACCACCTACTTTGAACACCACGAGCCGCCACTGGTAAGTTAAGCAATAATTATTGTACAAAAAATATTGTAATATTGTTGTCACTATCACAGTTATGTTTTACTATTGCCTATCTATAACCCCGTCATGTCAGTTTCTGATAAATGGCTCTTATTTGTTTAAAAAACTAATTATTTTGTGAAAAAATATAAACGATCATTGTATAAATAACAAATTCCAATCGAAGAAATCCAACCAAAAGAAACTATACAAATAAAAATAAAATATTTTCTTTGATAATATTATACTTGTAAAAGTGAAACATTACAAAACTGAATTTCTTACTATTAATTAAAATTTTAGTAATATTAAAGGACACGAAAAAAATATACACTATAAAATTAATATATTTATATATAATATAATGTATTTTAATTTTAAAACTACTTTATTAAGAGGGAGATTAAAGGAAATGATTAATGAATTTTTAAAAGATTATGAATAAATTGAAGATAAATAAATTGTTATGTATTACATAAAATTGAGAGTTTAAACAAAAATTTCAGAAAAAAAATGGAAAGGGGTCCATGGTACCCCGCAGGAATACAGATTTGGGTAGACACAAAAAAAAAATCCAGTTTTAAAATAATACATGATATTATTTAAATATTTCAAATTATATAATGTATTTTAATTTTAAAACTGAATTTTTTTTTAAAGTAAAACTACATAATTAAAAGGGAGATTAAAGGAAATGATTGATTTAAATAATTTTTTAAAGAGTATGAACAAATTGAAGGTAATTAAATTGTTATGTATTAAATAACATTGAGAATTTAAACAAAAAATTCAGGAAAAAATGGAAAAGGGTCCATGGTATCCCGCAGGAATAGAGATTTGGGTAGACACAAAAAAAAAATTCAGTTTTAAAATAATAAATGATATAATTAACAAATGTAAAATTATATAATGTATTTTAAGTTTAAAACTGAATTTTTTTTTAAACTAAAACTACTTTATTAAAAGGGAGATTAAAGGAAATTATTAAGTTAAAGAATTTTTTAATGAGTATGAACAAATTGAAGATAATTAAATTGTTATGTATTACATAAAATTGAGAGTTTAAACAAAAATTTCAGAAAAAAAATGGAAAGGGGTCCATGGTACCCCGCAGAAATAGAGATTTGGGTAGACACAAAAAAAAAATCCTGTTTTAAAATAATACATGATATTATTTAAATATATCAAATTATATAATGTATTTTAATTTTAAAACTGAATTTTTTTTTAAAGTAAAACTACATAATTAAAAGGGAGATTAAAGGAAATGATTGATTTAATTAATTTTTTAAAGAGTATGAATAGATTGAAGATATTTAAATTGTTATGTATTACATAAAATTGAGAGTTTAAACAAAAATTTCATAAAAAAAATGGAAAGGGGTCCATGGTACCCCGCCGGAATAGAGATTTGGGTAGACACATAACAAAAATCCAGTTTTAAAATAATACATGATATTATTTAAATATTTCAAATTATAAAATGTATTTTAATTTTAAAACTGATTTTTTTTTTAAACTAAAACTACTTTATTAAAAGGGAGATTAAAGGAAATTATTAAGTTAAAGAATTTTTTAATGAGTATGAACAAATTGAAGATAAATAAATTGTTATGTATTACATAAAATTGAGAGTTTAAACAAAAATTTCAGAAAAAAAATGGAAAGGGGTCCATGAATCCCGCAGGAATAGAGATTTGAGTAGACACAAAAAAATAATCCAGTTTTAAAATAATACATGATATAATTTACAAATGTAAAATTATATAATGTATTTTAATTTTAAAACTGAATTTTTTTTAAACTAAAACTACACTATTAAAAGGGAGATTAAAGGAAATTAATAAGTTAAAGAATTTTTTAATGAGTATGAACAAATTGAAGATGATTAAATTGTTATATATTACATAACATTGAGAGTTTAAACAAAAAATTCATAAAAAAAAATGGAAAGGGGTCCATGGTATACCGCAGGAATAGAGATTTGGGTAGACACAAAAAAAAATCCAGTTTTAAAATAATACATGATATAATTTACAAATGTAAAATTATATAATGTATTTTATTTTTAAAACTGAATCTTTTTTTAACTAAAACTACTTTATTAAAAGGGAGATTAATGGAAATAATTAAGTTAAAGAATTTTTAAATGAGTATAAATAAATTGAAGATATTTAAATTGTTATGTGTTACATAAAATTGAGAGTTTAAACAAAAATTTCAGAAAAAAAATGGAAAGGGGTCCATGGTACCCCGCAGGAATAGAGATTTGGGTAGACACAAAAAAAAAATCCAGTTTTAAAATAATACATGATATAATTTACAAATGTAAAATTATATAATGTATTTTAATTTTAAAACTGAATTTTTTTTTAAACTAAAAATACTTTATTAAAAGAGAAATCAAAGGAAATAATTAAGTTAAAAAAATTTTTTAATGAGTATGAATAAATTGCAGATATTTCAATTGTTATGTATTACATAAAATTGAGAGTTTAAACAAAAATTTCAGAAAAAAAATGGAAAGGGGACCATAGTACCCCGCAGGATTAGAGATTTGGGTAGACACAAAAAAAAAAATCCAGTTTTAAAATAATACATGATATAATTTACAAATGTAAAATTATATAATGTATTTTATTTTTAATACGGAATTTTTTTTAAACTAAAACTACTTTATTAAAAGGGAGATTAATGGAAATAATTAAGTTAAAGAATTTTTTAATGAGTATGAATAAATTGAAGATAAATAAATTGTTATGAATTACATAAAATTGAGAGTTTAAACAAAAATTTCAGAAAAAAAATGGAAAGGGGTCCATGGTACCCCGCAGGAATACAGATTTGGGTAGACACAAAAAAAAATCCAGTTTTAAAATAATACATGATATTATTTAAATATTTCAAATTATATAATGTATTTTAATTTTAAAACTGAATTTTTTTTTAAAGTAAAACTACATAATTAAAAGGGAGATTAAAGGAAATGATTGATTTAAATAATTTTTTAAAGAGTATGAACAAATTGAAGATAATTAAATTGTTATGTATTACATAAAATTGAGAGTTTAAACAAAAATTTCAGAAAAAAAATGGAAAGGGGTCCATGGTACCCCTCAGGTAAATATGCAAAAATTTTGATTCTATTTAAACGAGAATAAGCCGAATCGTGGAAAATCTGATAACCAATAAATTTGGACTTAAGGAAAAAATGCATATAAATCTTATCCCTACTTATTACTTATTACTAGGGCTAGGGACTTATAGGAGTTTGCATATTTTTCAATGATCATTCTTAACATAGCTAATTGATATAAAAATGTGTTTCATTGCACTAGGAGTTTATAGTAATCATTTTTGTTTTGCATATTTTGCATATTCAGCTATTTTTCCTCTATAAGAGAATATTTTGTTATATTTCTATTTTAAGAGCATATTTCACATATTTTATCAACAAGTTCACTGGCATATTTGAATAGAGGAGAAAAAATTATATAATAATAAGTCAACGCCATTTCGATATCTTTATTATTTAATGAATAGCAGTGTTTTAAAAATTACAAGTCAATATCAACTAAATTGTAAAACACTTAATTTTATATTACATTCTTTTACCAATATCATTATATTCTTTACTTTTTTAACACACTTTTATGCACAATAAAAAAACAATCCATACATAATACTATTTTACAAGAAGTACACCAATAGTTTGATGGATTTGTAACCCTTTGGGCATGAGCTCTGCCGCCATGTTTCACAATTTCATCATAACACTTAGAACATCTACTTCTTTTTCCGGATAGAATAAATACTAGTTGGTATATACAATGACAATAAGATGAAAATACATAGGAAAGGTCTAAAAATATTGTAATAGGCTATGAGAATTAAATTTAACTCTCACTTATTTTTATACCAAAACCCATTTAAATCAATTGATATTTTTATAATCATTGATGTGTAGCAATAAAATCTATTTTTCTTCTTCTTCTTCTTTTTCTACTTCGCCTTCCTCCCAATTATTTGGGGTCGGCCAAAAAATCTAATAAATAATAAATCTAATAAATCTATTTTTATTAACTAAAATAGCCATGCTGTATAATGATAAACCATAATATTTCAGACGGCGCTGACGGAAAAATAGTTGAGTAGGTATTAAATTTAACTCTCATAGCGTGTAGAATGATTTCACTGAAAATTCCTTGCCAGTCAACTTGTTAAAATTAAAACAATATTTTATACATACATACTATACAACATAAATTATGAATTTTCTAGAAATTGGAAAAAAATAGATAAAAATAAATATTATGTATGCCGTGTGTGTGTACTGTGTTTGCATATATGATGATTTTTAAGGGACCTCGAACGTGATTCATTTTTGGTCGAAAACATAGCTCACGACTTCAATCAATACGCCCAATATAATGTTCTGATATTAATTTTGAAATCAGATTTGAATTCGTCACTAAATTATCTATGCTTTAACATTTTTATTTTTCCGATTTTTTTTTTTTTTTTACTTAAAAATTTACTAACAAAAAGAGTAAAAATGGATCATATTCATAATTTAAATTTAAATACATTGATATCGAATATGAAAAATGTACGACAGTGAAAACATAGTAAATTAAGTGGAGTATCCAAATCTACTTTCAAAATTGAAATCGGTACATCTAACTGAGCGTAGTGATTGAAGTCAGTGGCAGTATATTTTGAAAAAAAAAATTTTTGTAATTTTATTAAGTAATATGCGGTTGACATGTGCCTGCGCGTGCGGAATTTTATCGGCGCGGCGCGTCATCGGTCCTGTCCTAATTGAAAATAAATTGCCAATAATTGATTCCTGGAATATATGAGATAAGAAGACGGGTGCTGGCGGTGAGCACAATATAATTTATATTATATTAATAATTATTGCCCAGCGTACTTATTTTGGTCCGTCGCCGGTACGTTATTAATATTCTACGACGACCAAGAGTAATATTCTTAAGGCGGGTTCCCACGGCGCGTGGCTCGGCGAACTTTGCGCAGCGTGGTTTTTGTACCGAGTCTACATATGTGCTCGGCATATCACGAGCCTACAATTCATATAGCATTCTCACGGCGCGTGACTTGGCGAGTATACAGTATGCTATGACTCAATGGCTCGCCGAACCGCAAGCTCATTGGAACGCTGATTAAATGCGCGGCTCGTTTCCTTTGGCGCGGACACATCGGACCGACAATTTTCGGATAGACACGAGCCTGGCCGAGCTGTACCGCGCCTAGACGAGCAAGAGCGTTCCCACGGCGCGCGTAGAGTATCAAGCCATCAAATTTCACTCGTGACTCGCCGTGGGAATCCGCCTTTACTTTCATTTTCGAATTTTGAATTTTGATTAGTCTAGTATCTGCTATTGTTTGAAACTAATGTGTAGTCCCTAGAGAGAGATTTTTTTTTGCTTTTTTTCATCTTTCAAAAAATCCTATTTTTCATTTTTAATGCTATGGACAGTAAAAAGAACTGGCATTATGGAAATAAAACTAAATCTCTTTTATCCAAAAGAAAAAAAACAAAGGAAATATTAGTACTATACATCGAAAATTTATTTTATTTAATTATTAATTTTTTGTACTATTAAATTGCATTCTCTTGCGTCATAACATTTTAATGTATTGGTTCATTTTCATACATTTTCATCTTTTATTTTTATAACAAAAATTAATGAATTATCAATAACACATATTTATCATAACAAAATATATACATATTACGATAACAGTCATGTAAACTCGAAACCAGGCTTCTCATCACTACGGCAATAGTCAGACCGCGGCCGTATTGCCGTATGCTCTACGTTGGTACTCATTTTCGAAATTTATATCTCGAAACTGGCCAAAGTGTTCCCTTAGATATTTTAACACATTTTGAATCATGACCTCTCCTTTCGTTGACATTATTTTCAAAGCCCGCGCTCTCCCGGAACACGTTCAAAAAAATTTTCGAAATATCTCTTTACGGCAATAGTCAGACCGCGGGCGTATTGCCGTATGCTCAACTGCGGTACTCACTTTCGAAATTTGTATCTCGAAACTAGCCAAAGTGTTCCCTTAGTTATTTTCACATTATTGTAATGCATAACTTCCCTTTTCAAAGATTCTATTTTTTATATTGATTTTGTGACAAAACAGACATTTTTTACATATTTTACAACTAATTTCTTTATTGCAATTTGTACTTGGTCATTTTAAGTTTTTTTTTATATGTGTTGTTGTGGCTGTACTGTTATCATAGCAATTATTGTATGGAGATATCAAATTATGGTATTAGGAATTTGTACATTTTAAGGTGCTTGGGAGACACTGGGCTTTTTATCTATTGCTGTTGAATTATTGCTAATGTAATTATCGTTCATATTTTTCTTCGGGGACTTTTGTAGCAATAAGATAATGTGTAATAATTTCACAGTCCAATATATTCTATATTTATATCGAACAATAATAATTCTGATTACTGCCACGGCGCGGCCGTCCACAACACACGCTATGGTGAAGAGTGGAGAGCAAGGGAATTCTCGCACGCGCACGCACAAGTCACTTTAAGATTTAAATTTCAATAAAGAATAAATACTAAAATAAGATTTATTTAAAATTTCATAATTTTTTAAACTGATCTATAAGAGTTGGAGAACAAAATTTAAAAAAGTGGCCTGACCGATCTCAAGTAGACATATTAAGGAATTCAGATCAGTTTTCAGAAATGTTATCGCATCATTAGGTCCATCGGTAGGATTGACAAAAGATTGGTATATTTTGGCTGAAATAACAGACGTTTTCAATCCCCTTAAATCATGATCGATTATAATCGACGGATAAATGATGATAACTAGGGTGCGGATTTATATGTATTTAAAATTAAAAAATATGTACATATATATGTATTTATTTTTATCAAAATATGTAATAAAAATACAAGATATGTAAAAAAAAAGTTTTTATTCTTGAAAAAAAATTATAAATAAGTATTTAGGTACTATAAATAAGTAAATAAATAAATAAATAAACTTATAAATACTATAAGTATTTAGGTACTATAATTAGCCGCTATAAAAACGTATTGCGTCCTAATCGACGTCGATTTACTTTTGACAATCTCAAAAAGTATATGATCGTACATTGTTTTGTTGACGACGAAGAAGATCTCAACTCCAACGAATAAATACTTGATTTGAGTGTATTCCTAATTTATGTTAATAATCTAATGTAGTTGTATAATTTATATTTAAGTACAGCATTGCAGCACAGTGTCGATAATATGCGATAACGTCGATAACGATCACATAAAATGTATAAATATGTACATTGTACAATATTAAGCTTTGCCATGATTAAGAGGACGCCACACACGTAAATATTGAGACCAAAAACAAGGTTCATGTGAACACGTTTTATCAGAGCTATAATCACCCTAGGGATTCAAAATTTTTACACAATATAGAAGACAACTATTTCTATGACGTAGTGTTTTTATTTTTTTATTAAAATGATTAGAAAAGGGTTATTAAAGGCTCAAATATGCACGATATCATATGTTTTTAATAAGCTTATAAAACTACATCGAGTCAAAATATGAAAAAAATAAAAACACTACATCACAGATAAAATTCTCCTTAATACATGGTAAAAATTTCATAAATTTATTATGAATTTAGCCAGTGTATTTTATGTTCACGTAAAACAGTTTTTAACAATGTTTTATGGTAAATACAAATATTCGTCATTGATTTGTGCGCTGTTCCCATTGCTAGCGTTCGTTTGGTAAACTAAAACCCCTACTCCACTGCCGAAACAATTGTAACCGGTACGACGACGACGCATCGACGTTATCGGTAAACAGCGATATTATATAAATAATAATTATTGCAGTTCGAAGAAACAACTAGAAGCCAGGTATACAGCCAGATAATCTTAGATCTTATCGATTATCATTAGTTGTTTTTATATTATTCACACGATTTTAGCCGCCATTGTAATATGCTATTATTCTGATATTCAAAAAATATGAGATCACACATAATTCATACACTCTAGAAAATTATAATAAATAATATACTTCAATACTAAATTCTTATGTTTTTTTGAAATATTTTTTAATAAATCTACAAGGCAGTAGTTAACTGATATTTCGTCGGTTTTCTATTGAAATAATAGTCAAACGCATAAAGTTTTTTACAAGTTTTAACTATAGTCAGAAATAGAACATTTCAAAATAAAAGTAATTTCAAGTTCTAAGAATTTTTTTTTAACGCTTTACATTTTGAAATTTATGATTTTATTACTAAACGTGAGCTTCCTAAGGCGTGTTCAAACATTGCAATAGCAATACGAATTTTATTTTATGTTTTCTTATAAGTGTTGAAAAACTTGAAACCTGTAAACGTAGTTTTAGCAGATTAAAAGGTATTCAAGTCTTGTTAATATTAAAAAGTCAAATCGGCTTAAAATTGTATTTATTAGCATTAAAAATTAAAAGTCTTCTGAAATTGATTAATTACGATTAATTCGAGGCCAGACTGATTTTCCAATTTAAATTGAATACAATTGATTATGTTATTGGTCAAGGAATAAACCAAAATTAAACTAAATTATTAGGTATGACCTATCTCTATGAACGAGTCGCACTCCACCCCCAACTGTACAGTAGAGCGAGGCCCATCCGGTTGTTTTTTCAGACGTTTTTTTAATATATTTTTTTTTGACTATGGAAAATGTATATTTATTGAAATTGTTATTACTTTGTTTTAATAATTTTAAAATTCCAATTTAATTTTCCAATATTTTTAATTTTCACATTTAGTAATTTAATATATTATTATATTTTATACTTTTAGGTTTTATATGAAATGTATTTTACCTGAAATAATTGATCCACAGTTCCCTAAAAGAATGTCGAAAACAGATATTCGAGAACCAGACCACATTAAAAAAGAACCGGATGGGCCTCGCTCTGCTGTACAGTTAGGGGTGGAGTGCACCTCGCTTATAGGATAGGTCATTATTATAATGGATTTGTTAAATTTGAATGCAATGATAGATATCATTGTATACGAATAACGATTCTGAACGGAGTTCATATGTTTGTCTAGGATATAATACATTGTTATTTATAAACATTGTAAAAAGTATATTTTATTTTGAAACGATAAATATATTTTTCAATTAGGATGGGTTGGCAGTAGCATACAGCGATATAGTTTGTCAGTCTAGAACATTCTACATTATATTATATTTTACATGACTTTAAGAACTACTTCTGTGGAATCTTCTATTAAATTTTCAAGTATTTTGTAGGAGCCAAATTTTTTTTATCACCGATTGTAAAAAAAAAATGTAAAAAATTCGAATATTTTAAATGCCTATAAGTGGCTTAAAAATCAATATAATATTTTGAAAAAAATATGACATAAAGGAAATGCCAATATTAACAGCTGGCAGAAATTTCAAAAATCTGCGACTTATACTTTTTGAATTATAACAAATATTAAAAATCGTTTGAGAATAAACGCTTTTTTATGCAATTTCGTAAATATTTAAATTTCAAACAGTCATAAAAATTTTTCCTCAAAGTACGGTAAAAATATTTTTAAAGATTTTTGAAGAGTAGCTTATAGATAACCTAGTGTTAAAATTTTGAACCTAAAGTATGAACAGAAAAAATTTTATGAATTTTTATCTCCAAAATAACTTGCAAATTATCGTGATTTTTACACATTTAATACAAATTTGAGCATTAAGGGCTTATAAAAAAAATTTGAGTTAACCGATCACCGATATTTTTTAGTTACGATAAGTTTAACTTATTATAAACCTAGTATTAAATTTTCAAGAGTTTTCGCTCAACCAATTAAATTTTGTAGATGTTTAAAAACAAAAATTTTACAAAAATTGAAAATTTAAATTGTCTATAAATAAGTCAAAATATGTCAAAATACTTTGAAAACTTAACCATGTATAGAAAACGTCAATATAAAGATTTGGTGATAATTTCAAGTTGTTGCGGTTTTTCGTTTTTGAGTTAGAGCATTTTAAAAAAAAACGGTATCTTTGTCAGTCTAGAATATTATACATTATATTATATTTTACATGTAATTTTATGTCAATATTCGCTGTTCAAACGCTTATAAAAAAAAATTGTGCCTATGGATTTTAATAATTTTTGAATGACTTTAAGAACTACTTCTGTGGAATCTTCTATTAAATTTTCAAGTATTTTGTACGAGCCAAATTTTTTTTATCACCGATTATAAAAAAAAAATATATAAAAAAATCGAATATTTTAAATGCCTATAAGTGGCTTAAAAATCAATATAATATTTTGAAAAAAATATGACATAAAGGAAATACCAATCATAACAGCTGGTATGTCGAAAACTGGTTTTGCGTAAAAACTCCCGTTTTTCTCAAATTTTTTTATGGTTTTTCCCGTCGCATTTAAAAAATATTGGAAATTTTTTACTTTTGACCCCCCAAAGTACCAAATAGATTCACTTTCCTTTCAGAAAAGTTGCTACATAAGGCAATCGAAGCATTTTTACTGCCCCAAAACGTGTCGACAGACACAAAAAAAAAAAAAAAAAACACACATCATTGTAAAATCAATACATTCTTCACTCCGTTCAGAATCTAAAAAACACACATCATTGTAAAATCAATATATTCTTCACTCCGTTCAGAATCTAAAAAAATTATATAAATAAAATAGAATTAATAAATAAATTAAAGTTAAATATTTTTCTTTTTCATTTTCTTTAGGTTGCAATATAGTAAATGTAAATACCCCAGTAAATACTGTTCAAATGAAAAAATATCAATTAGTTTCAATTAATTTATGACTGATTAAAATGTTTATATGACAAGTTACGTCAATGAATATTATTGTATAAATAATATTTATTAATTAATAATTATTATAATCAATGGTATAGTTATACATTTGAAGACAATGGCAAGTATAAAAATAAATACGTTTGTCTATAAAATAGATACACAGATATTTTTGCAAACTAAATGTAAATGGTAAATCTGTCAGTTATTTTACGTAAAATATTGTGCTTATACAACTATAACTATTAAACTTATGTGTATAGGGATAATTCATTAACATTATCGGCCATATCACCGATTGATGTCAAAGATTTGACGTATACGTTCGGATGTCGACGACAGCGTGTTGGCTCGTGCGATGTTCGAATAGCATTATATTGTTTTTATTCTTGAATGTATGTATTCGGTGTGTGTTTTTTTATTATTAGCCAGGTGATCTCAATAGTGGTGAGATCCTGGACGAAATAATTATTAATCAGTTTTTTATAATTTATTGTGATATTTTTAAAAGTGATTTGTATTCAATAAACAATTTGTGCACCGAACCACGTGTAATATATTTGATGTTTACGCTACATATGGTAGAAAATTTATTTTCTAGACTTTATTGTATTGTTATATAAAAAATATACACAATTAGGCAGACAGTAGCTTTAATTAAAAAATAGTTCATGGGTAAGCGGGTAAGTAAAATATTATGGCAGCAATGCGACATTTGCGTGTACGAATTTTATATAGACACGGTAGTAGACGAAGGTTTAGACAATAATAAACATCGCTCTCGGATCCGGATGTCTAATGAGCACAATCGTCGATTACGAATAGGGGCGCGGCTTAAACGTCGCGCGCTTGCGGATCGCGAAAACACCTAACAGCGCATTCTAACGGTCATTGTTCGCTTTCGTTTCCCCGTGTGGCGTCCTCTTAAATACCTATAATTGTTAGCCATATATGATTGTATGGTGAGGACTATGGAGAGTTGCAACTCGTGACTATTATTAGCACACGGACGAACTTGAGAAAATAACACATAAACGGCGATACATTATAAATTCTGTAAATAGCTCAATATTTAACAAAAATATGTAATATCAATAAAATATGTAAAAATATTTAATTTAGATTAAATATGTAAAAATATGTAATATCAACCATAGCTTAAAATAATCAGGTAGTCCTGTAACATATTTCTGTAAAGGAATCATTCGAATATTATCATTCACGACAAATATGTAAATACATACAAATCCGCACCCTAATGATAACAAAAATTATAAAAATAATTTAATGTAATTTCAAAAAAAAATAGTTATTCATTCGTACAACGCTATCTCTCGAGAACTTTTAATATCATAATTTTAGTCCCCGATTTTCCCTATACCATGGCCCATCATCTATGGTTATACTTATTGTGAATACAAGTATAAAGTTCGCTCTATCCCCTATAAAAGGTCTAGGGACGCTAATGATTGACAGGAAACGTACAGCTCTGTTTTAAAAATTAAAAAACAATAACTATTGATTCTTTTAGATTCTGAACGGAGTGAAGAATGTATTGATTTTACAATGATGTGTGTTTTTTTTGGGGCAGTAAAAATGCTTCGATTGCCTTATGTAGCAACTTTTCTGAAAGGAAAGTGAATCTATTTGGTACTTTGGGGGGTCAAAAGTTAAAAATTTCCAATATTTTTTAAATGCGACGGGAAAAACCATAAAAAAATTTGGGAAAAACGGGAGTTTTTACGCAAAACCAGTTTTTGACATAATCAAATTTTTTATTTTGCTATAACTCAAAAACTAATCGATGTAAATACTTGAAATTTTCACCAAATGTTTAGATTAGCGTTCTCTATACACCATTAAATTTTCAAAGTATTTTGACTTTTATTAAGCTATTTATAGACAATTGAAATTTTCAATATTTTTAAGTATTTTTTTTTTAAATAACGATAAAATTTTTTTGGCTGCCTAGAAAATCTTGAAAATTTAATACAAGGTTTCTTATAAGTTGTTCCTTAACTGATAAAAAAAAAATCTAAAATCGTAAGTCACAATTTTTTTTTATAAGTGCTCAAAGTAACAATTTATACGAAATATGTAAAAATCACGATAATTTGCAAGTTATTTTGTAGATAAAAATTCATAAAATTTTTTCTGTTCATACTTAAGGTTCAAAATTTTAACACGAGGTTATTTATAAGCTACTCTTCAAAAATCTTTAAAAAAATTTCTACCGGAATTAGAGAAAAAAATTTTATGACTGTTTGAAATTTAAATATTTACGAAATTGCATAAAATAGCGATTTATTCTCAAACGATTTTAAATATTTTTTATAATTCAAAAAGTATAAGTCGCAGATTTTTGAAATTTCTACCAGTTGTTAAGATTGGTATTTCCTTTATGTCATATTTTTTTCAAAATATAATATTGATTTTTAAGCCACTTATAGGCATTTAAAATATTCGATTTTTTTACATTTTTTTTTTATAATCGGTGATAAAAAAAATTTGGCTCGTACAAAATACTTGAAAATTGAATAGAAGATTCCACAGAAGTAGTTCTTAAAGTCATTCAAAAATTATTAAAATCCATAGGCACAATTTTTTTTTATAAGCGTTTGAACAGCGAATATTGACAAAAAATTACATGTAAAATATAATATAATGTAGAATGTTCTAGACTGACAAACTATATCGCTGTATGCAACTGCCAACCCATCCTAATTGAAAAATATATTTATCGTTTCAAAATAAAATATACTTTTTACAATGTTTATAAATAACAATGTATTATATCCTAGACAAACATATGAACTCCGTTCAGAATCGTTATTCGTATACAATGATATCTATCATTGCATTCAAATTTAACAAATCCATTATAATAATGACCTATCCTATAAGCGAGGTGCACTCCACCCCTAACTGTACAGCAGAGCGAGGCCCATCCGGTTCTTTTTTAAACTTTGTTTTCAATTAAATTACTAAACAACTTAATAAAAAAAAAAAAAATTGAAAAACATTAACTCCATATAATATACTCTAATACGCTTAAATTTGTACATTTCATCCTAAAACTATATTACATACACGAAGCATAAAATAATTCTTCCAAATCTACCATATTCAATAAAATACTTAGGTTATAGTTACCCAACGAGTGCTGCTAAATATAGAAATGTTTCGTTTATATTAAGTTATATTATGTTTTTAACCATTAAGCACATGCTAGTATTAGTCAACTTAATTTAGTTTGAAATTGAATAAACGTCGTTGAAAGTGTTCTTCAAAATAAACAATCCTCTAAATTTATCATAAGTATTATGGTTATAAATTGGTCCTATTTATGATCAATAACAGCGTAATATAATAAACATAAACATTTTATTTAATTTTTTAAAAAATTTTTTGTTCAAACAAGAAATGAAACAAATGTCAATATGACCAAAAGGTAGAGTAACAGTAAATTATTTTTGCCAATAGGCTAATGATAAAAAAAAAAAATAATGATATGTCAAGAATTATTGTTAGTTGCTCGAGTAGCCGCGATAATTTGTCGTCGACGATAGCGACGGTTTTTACAATTTGGGCGACGACACAAACTGTTATTTGGACTGGCTGTTGATACGTCGGTTATGGCTGGTGATGCAGTGGTTATGGTCGATGATGCGGCGGTTATGGCCGGTGGTGCGATGGTTATGGCCGGTAGTACGGCTGTTATGTTCAACGGTGCGGCAATTATGTTCAATGGTGCGGCGGTTAAAGTCGGTGATGCGATGGTTATTACCGGTGGTGCAGTGGTTATAGCTGGTGGTGCGGTGTTTGTGTTCAGTGGTGCGGTGGTTATGGCCAATGTCACCGTAATTGAGGACGATGGAGTTTCAGTAAGTGATTTCCTGGCAATGGCCAGTGGTGTTTTCAAAACATTCATCAGTGTTGCGCCAACGGTGGCGGTGGTCGTGATGATTTTCGGTCGAATCGTTTTTTGTAAAACGATCGGTAGTGGCCAATTGTCTACCGTAACCGCCGATAACAGCTGTCTGTACAATTCTTCAGCACCAGTGGCAGTCCAAGTAATAGCCAATTTAGGGTAGGATTGTCGAAAGTGGCGGTGGTACGAAAATTTTCCTTTGATCGGATCTGCGGTGACGACAGAATTTTCGATCTTTTCCGTCATAACGTCCACATGGACCACGTATTTGTCCTGAACGACTAGTGATTTCCAGGTAATGGCCAATGGTGCTTTAGAAATGTTCGTTGATGCTGTGGCAACAGCAGCGGTGGTGGTGGGGATAGTTGGCTGAATCGTGTTCTGATAAACGATTGGCAGTGGCCAACTGTCTACCGTAACCGCCGGCAAAAGCTGCCTGTACAATTCTTCAGCACCAGTGGCAGTCCAAGTTATAGTCAATTTATGGTAGGATTGTTGAATATGGCGGTGGTACGAAAATGTACCTATGATTGAATATGCGGTGACAACGGTACTTTCGGTATTTTCCGTTATAACGTTCACTTGCACCATGTTTTTGTAGAGAATAGCTCGTGCGAAAAACAGCGGTTTTTGACCTTGGCCGTTTTACTCGTTTGGTCGCTAACTGCGACGATCTCTGAGCAATGTATCGCTCAAGGTACTGGGAAATTGTGATCTGTTTCGGCCACTTGAATGAGTGGCTGATCGGGTTAAAGGTCGCTGGCCACACACCTAACGTAATAACCCGCGTGGAGACGGCATTATTCGCTTCAGACACCACAGTAGAAAAATTAGTCAATGACAACGCGTCCAGCGTAATGGCACGCGCGGAACCAACGTCTTCTGCTTCGGAGGATTAGGCCGTGCGGTCGACCGTCGGACACAAATCCGACAAGGTGGCCAGCAGTGGTCGGCCGCTCAGTTGTTGAGCAACACCGGCTGTCCGGATGCGGTTCACTTTACTGCGAATCCGTTGGCAGGGGTGCTTTAAAAACTTCTTTACGGCCTTGGCCATCCCAACGATCGCATTAACTTTCTCGATGTTCACGACAGCTGTGGGTTGAACCGTACATGGTTTTACCACACTGACTTCACGTTCAAATGACCCGCATCGACGGTGCCAAATGTTCATGCATTCTGCAAAATAAAGAAAATAAATTACCTCTACGGTTAGTTTAATTGGTATAAAAACTTTAGGGGCGTGCGGTAACAACTGCGTTTACTTACTGATGCAGCCTACAGCTTTTGACCATGGCCATTTGAACTGTCTGCATTTTTCACATTTGTGGGTCAATTTTATCGTTTTTACTAAAACGTGTTCGCATGGCGGCCTAAAAATGAAAACATGAAAAGTGTGTTCTGTTAGATTAAAGAACTCTTACATATTAGAGCTCTGCACGGTCCATTAGACCAGACCAGACAGATAAATTTTAACCAAGACCAAGATCAGACCGAACCAATAGAATAAAAAATGAAACCGAACCGGACAGTATCATTTAGAATGTACTAGAAAAGACCGAGACCGGAACCGACATTCAAAAATAAAATCGATTGTTAAGAAATTATTATAAACCAGACTATACCTTACTTGAACATATATTTTCTATAAGATTAATCTAGAATAGTTTTTTAAATTAGATGTTTGACTCTTTTATTTTTCATTTAAGTTTCTAAATATATTAATTTCAAAATGCTATATTAAACATAATTTGTTTTGAAGTTATAAAAATCTAACTATAACCCCTTCAATAAGTTATGTAAAATAATTGTATAGGTACTAACTACTAGCTTGTATATTTTCTCGTATGGATTGAGAATATATAATTTAAATTAATTAATTAAATAATTACTTACTGAATGGGGATTGTGTTAATGATCTTAAATTTTCACTTATCTATGACATCAATACATTAAATGAAATGTTCAAAATAAAATATAAAACCATAATTATAAAATTTCACAATGTATATTGCATACATTTGGAAATAATACAGATGTCAAATAAAACAATTCACAATTATTAATTCAAATTCTATTTCTGGATCTATACTCTATAGTAAGTAAATATTATGTCACCAATAAAACCATACAAAAACTCGAAGAGTTAATTTTGTGTCGTAAAACATTATAATTCTAGTTAAAATGACATATTAGAACAAGTATAGTGTGTTTTATTTTACCATGTTATGTATATATGTAAAATCGCATTAGATTGTCACATCAAAATTAACACCATTATTATCTTATTAAACTGAAGGTGGACGGTCCAGACCAAGCTGGACTGATATTTTTTTTAGAAAAAGGAACCGGATCGGACCGGACCACATTAAATTGAAAAACACAAAATCCGAAAAAGGTCAGATCGTGTCTAGACCATGCAGAGTCTAGACATCATCACAATTATAATATACAATTTAATTATTTACTATAGTGCATAATTTAGATGCATACTTATGAACACAGGAGATGATTCAATTTAAATTATTTATAATTACAATTATTATTTTTGTTTAAAAATGGCAAAATCAATTTGGGTGGAATTAAAATTGCTAAAAAACGTTTCTATTTGTGATGGCAATGGCACCCACACGTTTTCCGTGAACCAGTGAAATTATAATTATAGGGCACCCACATTTATTTCTGTTTAAATTCAAAAAAAACATAATTTTCAAATGCTAACTTATAATATGTGATTCATTAATACCTAAAGTTTATCAGTTTCTCATTTTTTCTTTGAATAAATATAAAATTATTTAAAATCCATTGCTCAAAAGTGGGTTTCTCAAATATACATAAACCCTGAGACCCACGCGAAACCAGTGAAATTGCATTACTTAATACCCTACGTGAGCGCCTTTTAGTGATAAAATTTACTAAGACTAAAAAAATAATTCTTTAAGATTCAAGATACCAAAAGAAACCATTAATAGCTATTTTAAATTTTAATTATTTTAACTTTTAATAGCCATTAGTACCTATTAAGGTTGTTACATGGTCCAAATATTATAATTTATAGATATAGAAAATATAGTGAATTAATTTAATTAATTTTAACTTTAACGCGAGATTCCAATAAACAGTTTTTACATAACTCGTAAATTTGTATTTTAATATAAATTAAATACATTTTTACTCAAAAAATAAGTATAAAATAATGTTTCTCATATATTAATTTTACGTTGTTTTAATATTTAAATTTATTTAATTAAATTGTTTAAATGATATACTAATATTTTTAATAATTATTAGATGTATAAAATGTATCTTAGTTATAAATAATATAAAATATTATATTATTGTATGAAAATTTAAAATTTATTAAAATGGAACAAAGAATGAATATACTAAATAAAAACAAGTTAAATTAATAGAAAAACTTTTGAAATATATTTATTTAAACATCGTATGTGCTAATCAAAACTAATATTCAGTTAATTAATTTTCAAATACAATGCAATCAGTGTTGGGCACAGATAACTTAATATTTATCTAGTTAAAGATAAAATATTGAACAATAAATATTACGATAAAAAAAAAAAATTAATTAACTGTTTTAATTTATTTTTATTAACTTTGTATAATATATATATATATATATACATGAAACATACACAATAATTAATATTAATAAACTGTAACTACTGGAACTGAAGTAAATTAAAGATAAGTATTGTGTTAAATAAATTATAATATTTTATGAGTTAAATAATTGTTTAATATAGATTTTTTAAATGAAATTAAAAATTTTTTGTTTCATTTAAAATTAATTCATTTATCTGTCCCAGTAATTCAATACGATTTGTTCATCTTCTTCGCATAATTTTTATTTTTTATGTTTTAATTGAATTACTAATTTGTCTTTGGTTAAATAGTAAACTAAAATTAACCGATAAGTTATAACTCTATAATGATTAATGAATGACCACTGAAAAATTACAACAGATGGAGGGAAAATAATGACAACTGTAGTAGGGTGGAGGTGGTTTGATTACTGTGTACCTACTGAGTAATAATGTCACACAACAAATAACAACATATTAATATACATATACAAATAATATTTATGACAGTAGGATGGATTAAATTAAAAATATTTTCCGTTTTATAACAACTTATTAGTTATTATAGATTAGACTATAATGATTTTTAGTTATTTTATTATTGCGAGTAATATAGAATCACTAAAAATGTATTTATCTAGATAAATTTCTTTAGATAGATAACACCTTTATTTATCTAAGGCAGTGGTCCTCACCAGGATTATAGAAAGGGCCAAATTAAATTTTTTTAAATTACTTGTGGACCGCATACATTTTTAATGATAACAATTAAAAATATATATATATATATAATTTAATTTTAGTACGGGCCGCGCTAAATTTGTTAAAGGGCCCCGCGAGCCGCTTAGTGAGGACCGCTGATTTAAGGTAATACAACATATAATTATTTCTTCAACTATCTAGATAAGATAAAATATAATTAATTATTTATCTAGATAATGTCAAACAACAAGTTCAATACAAAACTTGAGTCTAGTTCTAAGTTGTACATACAACACCGACTTCTATATTATCTAGACTCCATTTAAGAAACACAGTTAGACAAGTTGCACTGTGTTTATATTTTACAAAATGTAATTTCTGAACAATGGTATAATAACATTTTAAATGAATACTTACGATTCCATATCAAAAAATCTGTCCATAGTAGTTCTTGATATATTTCTTTAGACCGTGCGAATGTTTTATGTTGAAGGCTAAAATAGGAGTGAAGTATCGAAAGAATAACAAACAATATAATTAATCCGTTGCTGCGGACAGTTTTGCGGATGTTGACTATCGATAATATTTTAATTTTAACCAAACACTAAAATATTATTCAGGTTTAATTTATTTGGAAAGATTAAATCGTTTTTTATACTTTTTTCAACCCCTTTTTTAAACACTTATTTAAATTTTTAGAATCAATTTTTCCTATATTATTAATTATTTAAACAGTATACTGCTGTTAACATCAAGGTTGGACAACAGATGTTTTGGCATGATAATGATTCATTATGTGGGCTTGGAAGTCTAACAAGAACTGGAATCTATGGAATTGAAGAAAATAATTACTATTGTTCAGTGTTATTTGATTTTCTTGAAAAAGAACTTGGCGTACCACAGGATAGATAAAATCAGTTCCAAACCAAAAAAATCATTATGTACTTAATAATTTTTTTAATACAATTATTGTATTACTGGTATTTAATGAAAAATATATTTGCTATGAAAATATATGAATTAAAATTAATATTATTGGGATTGAAAATGAGTCAATGTACACGAAGAAAATACTTTTGCTCCGATTATAGAGCAGAAATTTAATGCAGATAGACCAAAAGAGAAATAAAAATTCTCCTCGTTTTGATCGACTTACATTAATTTTGAAAAGATAATTGTATTCATAAGTCTATTTTCTTGGATTGCTCGGAAATAAATTAACGATTTTATTTTTAGGTAACTGTTTGCGCGAATACCCGACTTTGTAATTAACTAACTAGTTTAATTTGCCGGGGATAGACTCGCATATAATAGCGCCGGATATGTATCAAAATAATTTTGCTATGTATATAAAATAAAAGATATACATGCTAAACTAGTGGACTGTATAAAAAATATTTTGTATTGCCAAAATTCTTAGGTTATTGAACAAAACTTAATGACTTAATAATAGTGTTAGTAGCTTAATACTAAACAAAAAAACACAGGTACATATATGTATGTATATATATATATATATATATATGGAAAAGAGATAATAATAATAATACATAAGTATATATATATATATATATATAAGCTAAAAATACATAAATATAAACAAAAGAAAACTTATCCAAAAAAATGAGCAGCCGACTTGGAACCAGCGAACTATGGATTGATGATGGGAACAACGGCTACGACGATGGTGCGAAGTACCGAATACGCACGTCACGTATTATTTTATAAAAGTACAATGTCAATAAGTGACGATCAGTACTACTAATAAAAATAATAAAAATATGGTTGCGTCCATGTATCGTAGACCGTAAGGTAAAGGTAACGACCTATACGGTAATACACGACGTTGTGAGTTGCCAAAACAGCGGCGCACTACACAATATATAGCGATGGTATAAAATAACATTCACAAAACACGCACAAAATCAACAAATGTGAACAACAACACGGATTTGTCAACGGACGAACAAACCGGACGTACAACGGACATGGCGTATGTGTTTGTGTCGGGAACTGCGCAGTAGTCATGGACCAAATAATAATCCAGTTTCGTCCCGTCACGTGATGACGCATCGATGTCGGTATTAACGGTTGTCGCACGTGTTGCATGTCGTTCATGTCGCACCGACCAGATGGCATGTCGTGATATGTTTTTTTGAACATTAACAAAATATGATAGATAGTGTCAGTTTATATCTTTCTCAAAATAAACTTACACTTGACTTTGTTGTAGATAGCATTGAAATGAAAAATAGAAGTATCCACTTCTGAAAAATCTTAGAAAAGAGAAATACAAATCAAATCTAGTTTTCAAAATTTAAATCGAGCAACTGAAAGTATGTTTAATTTTATTTTGCTTATCGAGCTAAATGTAAGAAAAAAAAAACCGGATGGGCCTCGCTCTGCTGTACACTTGGGGGTGAAGTGCGACTCTTCATAGGATAGGCCATTATAATGGATTTGTTAAATTTGAATTCAATGATAGATATCATTGTATACGAAAAACGATTCTGAACGGAGATGATATGTTTGTCTAGAATGTAATACAATGTTATTTATAAATATTGTAATAAGTATATTTTATTTTGAAACGAAAAATTTAGAAAAATCAAAAATTTAAATTGTCTATAAATAAGTCAAAATACTTTGAAAACTTAACCATGTATAGAGAACGTCAATATAAAGATTTGGTGAAAATTTCAAGTTGTTGCGGTTTTTCGTTTTCGAGTTAGAGCATTTTAAAAAAACCGATATCATTTGTCAGTCTAGAATATTATACATTATATTATATTTTACATGTAATTTTATGTCAATATTCGCTGTTCAAACGCTTATAAAAAAAAATTGTGCTTATGGATTTAAATAATTTTTGAATGACAATAAGAACTATTTCTGTGGAATTTACTATTAAATTTTCAAGTATTTTGTATTTTATCACCGATTATAAAAATAAAATATAAAAAAATCGAATATTTTAATTACCTATAAGTGGCTTAAAAATCAATATTATATTTTGAAAAAAATATTACATAAAGGAAATACCAATCTTAACAGCTGGTAGAAATTTCAAAAATCTGCGACTTATACTTTTTGAATTATAACAAATATTTAAAATCGTTTGAGAATAAATCGCTATTTTATGCAATTTCGTAAATATTTATATTTCAAACAGTCATAAAATTTTTTCCTCTAAGTACGGTATAAATTTTTTTAAAGATTTTTGAAGAGTAGCTTATAGATAACCTAGTGTTAAAATTTTGAACCTTAAGTATGAACAGAAAAAATTTTATGAATTTTTATCTACAAAATAACTTGCAAATTTTCGCAATTTTTTACTGCCAAAAGAGGTGTCGTCAGACACAAAAAAAAAAAAATAAATAAAAAAAAAAATTAAAAAAAACACACATCATTGTAAAACCAATAGATTCCATCACTCCGTTCAGAATCTAAAAGCAAATGTTCAGGAAATCAATATGAAAGTTTAGAATATTATGACAATTTTTCATCAAACAAAAATAAATGTTGACGGTGGATTCATGTTTATAATTTTGTTGCGATTTTAATCATGTGGTTTTTAGTAAACGAGCCACATTTCGTTTTACGGCCAAATTTTCCTAAGGATTTTAACATATACGTTCAGAGCAATAAAGGTAATCGCCAAATATTATTAGTACTAATATAAAGAGGTAGATATCGTTACTACTAAAAAAAATAGAAAAAAATTACGAATTCATAGACACCAAAATCCTTTGAATTGTGGCTTAGATCATATACAATGGATGGAGTCATCACATATCAAACCTATAGAATGAGTTGAAGCCAACATAATACTGGGACCCGTGATATCAGCGCATGCGCGATTTCTTATCAAATATCAATCTGTTTTCCCGCTTAAAATTGAATTTACAAAACATTTTTATTATACAAAATTACGGAACAAATCTACTTTACCGGACACCCTTTTTTTTTGGAATTTAGTCATTTTTTAACGAAAAAAACGTTGGTGAAATCAGAATTTGGCGCTCGGCTTTAGTTTTCAAGTTATGGACTTACGAAGTTAAGCGTTTTAGGCAAGTTTTTTTTAAATACCATTATAGGCACTTTGAAAAAAATTAGCAACAGTGGCTAGTGTTGGAAAGCGTCAATCAAAGTAAAGCTATGTCTGGTTCCCATAAGCACCCCAAAATTTTTTGCACTTTTTATCTACATATAATCTACTAAAAACAGTTTTAAAACGTAAATATCCCTCGATTTGCTATGCAACACCACCCCAAGTAGGTCACAGGATAAAAAAAAAAAATTTATGCAATTTCGTAAATATTTAAATTTCTAACAGTCATACATTTTTTTTTGTCTGAATCCGGTAGAGTTTTTTTTACAGATAATTGAAGAAAAACTAATGAAAAACCTTGTACCAAATTTTCAAAACTTAAAACTGGTATTTAACTGGTGGTTAATTGCCCTTCTTCTTGTGGAATTTATTATAATTGTATTAAATGTTTTTTTTCTAAGTATTGTATTTTATACTGTTGATTTATCGGTGAAAATTTAGTTGAAGTTTATTATAGGATATTCTCTAAAATTTGTATTTAAACGAACGCTAAAAGATTCCTTGGTTTGACAGATAATGACATTACATAATACGCAGAAACCTGAATGCAGTCTGCATTATAGAGTTGTTGTCAACCACTGCAGTTCTATTTTGTTCAATACAAAACGATAAAACAATAATATGATTAATATGCTTATTTTTATCCACCTATCCCTCCAACACCCTTTCAGCACTAAAATGGGGGGCGGAATTTTCAAGTGCCCCGAGGCGCCTAATTTCTAAATACAACCCTGGGCATAACTAGATATTTGAATGCTATTGATGCTAGAGCTCCATGTATTTTGGTAAAAAATTATATTTGATAATATTATTTCATTAAAATTCTTTATTTTAAAATCAAGATTGAAATTATTTACAATATCTTTCTCGATGTGCAATTAGGACATATTACTGAAACAATTTTCTGTCACAGATGTTGTAGACCAGTTTTTGATATGATGCATGGCTGAGAAACATCTTTCACATGATGCATAACTGATTGGTATCATGGACACTTTACGTAAATAACGAATATTAGAAAATACTTCTTTTGGAATTAATTTTTTTAGTCCTTCCAAACCAAAATTTGGTTCCAACTGTACTGTACACTTAAAAGGTATAGTCATTTCACAATTTAATGCATTTTTATCAATATAAAACAATGCCTAATATAATAAATGTATAAATACATTTATAGATATATTAAACAACTATTATATTCCATTTATATAAATTTATTAAAATTGACTTACATAATAATGAACAATAAACTCTATTCTATTATCCAAATTTAATTTAATGATATATGTATTGTATTTTCAAGCACTAAACTCTCTTTTCAAAACATTAACAAACAGTTACTTATAATTGCATCCAATATGGCATGAGAACACCAATATTGTTCATATTAATTTGTCTTATTCATATTAAAACCTCAATTATGGATGTAATATCCTTCAGCGCCAGTTGCAATAGAAACATGAACATTTTTGAGTATTATAGATTCTTGTTAGATGCAATAAAACCTAAAACAAATTCATAATAATAATTCAATCAATATCAAGTGTATTTTGTATAATTCATAATACAATTACGTTTAGAAAACTAGAAACCATATTACATGACAGTATTATATTTGATAACTTTTATTACTGACCATGCGTATGAAGTGATACATCCATATTACATTTTACTACTTCCAGATTATTAAAAAAGGTATTTGATCCTGTAAATCAGGGGTCGTCAACCTTTTTACCTACACGGGCCATAATTTGTTTCAGTTTTTTATAGAGGGCCGCATACAAAATTAAAATATTAAAAAATATAATTTTAACAATTAATACTAATATATTTACAGATAGTAACAAGCATATTATGAGTTTAACATGACGGTTGTCCTTATTAACTAATTTGTAATTAAATACATTAGTAGAGAAAATTTAAAAGTTTAAAAATAATTATTAATTAATTCTTAAATGCATTTTAGTATACAAATATTAAGTTACTAATGTGATTTTTGAGGTTACATTTTTCCCGCCAATTCATTTATATCCGCTTTTATATTGGATGTTGATATCCTTAAAACAGCATTCAAGTGTGCATCGCTTAATCGTGAACAATATTTATTTTTTCGAAATTTAAGTATTTAGAATGTCAAACAATCAAATTTAGATACTTTTTCTTTCAGTTTAAACATTAAATTTGTTCCTAACTCTTCGGTACATCTAACACAGGTCCTAGATGAGAGACTGATGTCTTTAAGTTGTTATTTTTTCTCAGGGCATATTTCATTTACAACGGCTAACATACATTTTTTTATAATGGACGATTACACTTGGCTATCATTTCAGCAACTATGAAACTAGCTCGTACTCCTGATTCGTTTTGATTATGTTGTAATTTAAAACTATTTTGTTGATTAGTTAATGAACTTTTAAAATTGTTTATTTTAATCTGTCTAAGATCACCAGTGAGAATGTTAAATTTTAATTTATGCTCTATTTCATAGTGATGTTCAACATTATATTCTTTTACAGTTAAAATGATTTTTTGCAAATTCAACATAACAGTTTACCTCTATTTTCGATAAAAAAATATAAATCCGTCCATGATTCATTGAATGTACAATGTTCATCACTAATCTTACGTTTTTTTGACATTGAATTGATAGGTTATTATAAAACAGTTGAAATTTAAACTTCACGTTGGAATGTTTCGAAACGAACTGCACTAAGACCAGATACATATTTGTCGTAATCGACGATATATACATTATATGAGATTAATTTACGTTCTCGATCATAGCTTATTTCGCATTGTTATACAATAGTCATGAATAAATATTTATATATTTTGTAACAATTTAAGCTACAAAATTAAAATTTTAAACACCATTAATTATATTTGGAGGGCCGCAGCAAAAAGTTCCGAGGGCCGCATGCGGCCCGCGGGCCGTGGGTTGCCGGTGCCTGCTGTAAATAATTATGAAAAATAATAGGTAATATGTACATCAAAATTGTAATGTTATGTTAATAAAAATAGTATGATTTAAGTATTCATTATTATTTGTATATGAAGTTCAATAGGTCTACAACTATTTGTTATATACAAATTCAATTTATGAGCCATGCAATGAATGAAAATTGCTTCAGTGTGACAGTCTCATATTTTAGTTTGAACACCAGATGAAGATCCTGGCATAAAAATAGCACAATTATATGTTTGAACCACGAGAGGAATACTAGAAATGCAAAGTTTCTTTTTTAAAACAGAAAGAATTTCAATAAAAATATGTTTGGCTCCTTTCCCATTAGATACATCATAAAATCCATAAAATCTTTCACATACACTACAACAATTAAGAATAATGTATTTTATCCAGAGGGATAGTTGTTCTGATTTCTAAAATCTAATGGACAAAAAAATAGTATGAAAATAAAATTATGTAAAAATGTATTAATATCTCAATTCAAAGTAATAGAATATTACCTTGATCTGTCACACATGATGGAGTACTTTCTACAGTTTTTAATTTCACTAATAATAAAATACAATTATTCTATTTTGATTGCTTCAACTTGTAAATTTAATTTTTCTGTTTGAAAACCTTTTATCGGTCTTGGCAAATAATGTACACTGCTCTGTAAAATATTCTGTAGACAAGTATTCTAAGATTTACAAACAGTTAAAGGTACTAAAATAATAATTTTATAAATTATATAATGAACAATAGTATAGATACCAACATTATAAGAAACTTTTGATGACTTTTTATCATAACCTTTTAGAGCAAGTCCCTGTTTGGCACAAAAGAGAATTATATTTATAAGTACTTACACATAATGTTTATTTTTTTAACCGTTAATTATTGAATAACTATACTACCAGTTGATTTTGAACTTTTATAGCTATTATACTCAATAGTTGATGTTAAATTTGAAGAATTTTTTAATGTTTTAACGATTTTTCATTCAACTAAAAAAATAATTACCAAATAGTTGGGAGGAAGGCGAGGAAAAAGAAGAAGAAGAAGAACCTATTTTCTTTCTGTCGATCAACATGTTATCGATATCCCTACAGTTTATAAAAATAATAATTATTAATTTATGTAGGTAAAGAAACTGTCAAATGAAAAACATACTTTTTTCCAACTACTGTACACAATTTTGATTAAATTTTCAGTTTCTGAATTCTTTGCAAAATGAATACAATTGAAATAAAACGCAGCTTTACCATTCAAATTCGCTATAGTATTTAGCATTAAAATTTCTATTCAGCATTCAACATTTTATTGGTGGAAATATCTAGAAAGAAAAAATTAAGAATTAAAAATTCTTCAAAATATACTGTGTAAAACAAAATAATGTAACTTAATATATAAAAAAAATTCAATAAATTGTTATATACCTACCAAAAATCGAGTTATTTCTTGTTTTATTGTTATTATATTTATTATTTATGAATTTTTATTTACTTGAAATTTAGGTTGCTTTGGCCCAAATTAATATCACACAAATCATCAAACTGTTTATTCAAGTTTAAAACATAACTCTTAGGTTCAATTTTTTCATCATCATCATGTTATATGATATTTTTTCTTGTCAATGTGCTTTGTTTTATAAGTTCATAATATTAAAAATTGCAAACTTACTTGAAATGAAGTACTAACTACCAGTAATTTTTTTCTCGTTTTAAGTAATTTCAAAAGAACAACTTTTACACAAAAAGGGTACTGTGTCATTTCAGGTAAGTAAACGGATACACAACATATAAGTGCTTACAATACTATACATATTATGTATCGGTGCTATAGAATATAAAATTAAAGCAAATTAACGATAGTATTGTGATAATTAAACTTCTATGGTATAACATCTAACCTTTTATTATTTAAGTACGTGATTGATAATCGATTAACAATAAAACAATGAGTTTATAGATAATAGATAGTGTCGATATTAGAAAAACCCACGAAATTTGAATTGGACCAATAGGAACACGATATTAAAGAGCCGAGCTCCGGTGTCCTGGGTTTCCTAATACGCAGCAGGGTCGCGGAGACTATAATTAAAAAAAGAGAATCTCTTTAAATGAAGATATTGGCAACACAACACGTGAAAACTTGCTGGGGTATATTTACGAGTTGCATTAGGGTTTTCAGAAAAAAATCGAATGAGAAGTAGTGTATCTATGTTATGAATTACAAATAAATCGCTATATTGATCCTCATATTCTCGCACACACTAAAGAAAAAGTAAAATAATTAAATACAAATGGACATTAAAGTAAGGGTGAATAGAAAGCATTAAATGTATAACGTATGTTTGTTTTGATCGAAATAATTTTTGCAAATGAAAAACTTTTATGTTTAAATAATAATTTTAGCGGCACACCGCGATGGAAACAATGATGCCGTTGATAATCTATGTCCAATTTTAATTGTCTTATTCTATTCACGTTTGTTAAATATTTTCATTTTTGCAAATTACATTTTTTTAACTTCTGCCCAGAGTGTATATTAATATTAATAAAAAAATAAAAAATAGAATTTTAATTCTTTTTTCTTAAATTCTTAGAGTATAGTTGATTGTTAAAACATTGTATTTTTTCTTTATAACAGTAAACAGCTAACATCTAGGAGCCGATCCAGAGTGAAACGAGGACACACGCGTATCTACCGACTTGCTCGAATACAGGTACGTCGTTTTTAATTTCAATAACAATTGTAAATAAAATGGTTTCTATTAAATTAGTATTTTTTGATTTCAAGTTTAATCTTTTATATTCAATACATTACCATTTTAAAATTTACAATAATCATCAAGTATTCTCGGTTGTGTAAATAATATTTTTCCATTACTTAAATCAATTTTTATCCATTCAAAATTCATTTAAATGATTAATTCTCTAAAATTATTAATTAAATTTCTATTGCAATTCCATAAGTATTTGTTTCACTTTATTATAAAATATATTTTCTTGTTTCACCTTCATGAGCCGTCTCTAGACACGTGGATACCCTTTTTAATTTTTAAAAGATCTATTTATTATTTTGTTGGATTTATTTTTATGGTTTTTGCTCGGTATTTGTTTGGTGGATTGTCCATATTTTGGTGTTGGATATATTTGTTTTCTATTTTTAAGTATGAATTTCTTGATTTTAATTTTTTTGGTTTATTTGTAGGTAATGTTGAAAAGTATTTAATTTATGCTCCTAATTTGAATGTTTGGATAGTTTTCATAAAAAATTGGCTTTTATGTGATAATGTAGTTTATTTCTAATAAGAATATTTTGTATAGAGCATAGGTAAGGAGTTGATTGGTGGGTTTATAATCCACCATCGTAAAAAAATACTGTTTAAGAATTCATCAAGTGGACTAGGGACAGAGTAATGGAATCTAGAATGGAAAATTCTTAATCAGCTCAATGCAGTGGAAAATTGAAAATAGAGACTTTATACCAAACATGGATAGTTTTAGCATAAGTTACGAAATTTAAAAATATAGATTAGGGATCTTAACTTTACAAGAAATAAGATGGAAGGAACGAGGTTCTTAAGGTTCTATAGAAATGGAGAATGCAATATTATTTTTCGGCCAATGAGTTGGTTCTGGTTATTGATATAAGTATGTTAATGCTTAATATTTTGTTATTTATAATATAAAAGATTAACATTATAAAAATATGGAAATTAAATTACATAAAATATCTTAAGAATTTAAATAAAAAATTCATAACTAACCTAATATTTTTTCATTTCCCTTAAAGCACTATATTTGCACATATTATTTAATATATTTAAAAACAAAACAATAATTAAGTATTATATTATGGATATATATAGGTAGAGAAAGAAATTAGTATTAAAATATGTAGTTTTTTAATACCCATTACTATCAATAAAAACAAACAAAAATATATATTTAGCATCAAATTACTACTTAGATGATAAAAGAATTAAACAATTTTATTATTAAAAATTTAAAAAATAAAACAAATTTAATTTTTCAACATTTTATAAATGAAAAAAAAATTAAAATTTAAAGTATTTTATTTTATAAAAAATAATTATTGTTTTATTTTCACAACAAATAATATACTGTACAGAATCCTATTCTGGAAGTTAACGGAATGAATTCAGTTATTTGCCAGATATGTTATATCATTAATTTAATAAGTTTTTATGTATAATTTTTTAATGTATTTTTGTTCGTGAACTTTGGATGTTATTTATTTTGCCTGTATATCACCAAAAGGAGTATTGTGTTTTATCTTAGGTGTCACAAAAAAATGCACAATGTTGTCCTCTGATATTCAATTAAGAACTTTATTAATGCGATTTTGTAGGCCCGGTGATGAACATGAATTTCTGTTATTGCTGGGTATCTCATCATCTCAATCAATCATAAAATCATATTTTCATTTTTGCAAATTACATTTTTTTAACTTCTGCACAGAGTGTATATTTATATTATTAAAAAAATAAAAAAAAGAATTTTAATTCTTTTTTCTTAAATTCTTAAAGTATAGTTGATTGTTAAAACATTGTATTTTTTCTTTATAACAGTAAACAGCTAACATCTAGGAGCCGATCCAGAGTGAAACGAGGACACACGCGTATCTACCGACTTGCTCGAATACAGGTACGTCGTTTTTAATTTCAATAACAATTGTAAATAAAATGGTTTCTATTAAATTAGTATTTTTTGATTTCAAGTTTAATCTTTTATATTCAATACATTACCATTTTAAAATTTACAATAATCATCAAGTATTCTCGGTTGTGTAAATAATATTTTTCCATTACTTAAATCAATTTTTATCCATTCAAAATTCATTTAAATGATTAATTCTCTAAAATTATTAATTAAATTTCTATTGCAATTCCATAAGTATTTGTTTCACTTTATTATAAAATGTATTTTCTTGTTTCACCTTCATGAGCCGTCTCTAGACCCTTGGATACCCCTTTTAATTTTTAAAATATCTATTTATTATTTTGTTGACTTTATTTTTATGGTTTTTTGCTAGGTATTTGTTTGGTGGATTGTACATATTTTAGTATTGGATATGTTTGTTGTCTGTTTTGCAGGATGATATTTCTTAGTTTTTTTTATTCGGTTCTTTTTTGTTAATTTGGAATATGATTTATGTTGTGGCTTTTATTATGATATTTTTTTTTATTGTTTGATGTATATTTATAATATTTTTGGCTTTCTTTTTATGGTCTTTGTTCGGTAATTGTTTGTTTGATTGTCCGTGTTTTGATATTGTATATGTTTTTTGTCTATTTTTTATAGTAATATTTGTTGGTTTCTTTTCTTTGGTTTTTATTGTGGGTTGTGTTGAGTAGAAATTTTATGTTTAGCTTTCATTTTGAGATTTTCTTTTTACTATTTGATGTAGGTCTATTTATTGTTTTTTGGCTTTCTTTTTATGGTCTTTGTTCGGTATTTGTTTGTTTGATTGTCCGTGTTTTGGTATTGTATATGTTTTTTGTCTATTTTTTATAGTGATATTTTTTGGTTTCTTTTCTTCGGTTTTTATTGTGATTTGTGTTGAATAGAACTTTTATGTTTTGGCAGGGATTTTCTTTTTATTGTTTGATGTAGGTCTATTTATTGTTTTAGATTCTGAACGGAGTGATGGAATCTATTGGTTTTACAATGATGTGTGTTTTTTTTTTTTTTTTTTATTTTTGTGTCTGACGACACCTTTTTTGGCAGTAAAAATGCTTCGATTTGCTAATGTAGCAACTATTCTAAAAGGAAAGTGAATCCAGTTGGTACTTTGGGGGGACAAAAGTAAAAAAATTTTCAATATTTTTTAAATGCGACGCAAAAAACCCTAAAAAAATGAGGGAAAACGGGAGTTTTTACGCAAAACCAGTTTTCGACAAAATCAAATTTTTTATATTGCTATAACTCAAAAACTAATCTATATAAATACTTGAAATTTTCACCAAATGTTAAGATTAGCGTTCTCTATACACTGTTTTATTTTCAAAGTATTTTGACTTTTATTGAGCTATTTATAGACAATTGAAATTTTCAATTTTTTTAATTTTTTTTTTTTAAAATAACGATAAAATTTTTTTGGCCGGCCAGAAAATGTTGAAAATTTAATACAAGGTTTCTTATAAGTTGTTCCTTAACTGATAAAAAAGGGATTTTAGCTTTACAAGAAATAAGATGGAAGGAACGAGGTTCTTAACGTTCTATAGAAATGGAGAATGCAATATTATTTTTCGGCCAATGAGTTGGTTCTGGTTTTTGATATAAGTATGTAAATGCTTAATATTTTATTATTTATAATTTAAAAGATTAACATTATAAAAATAATGAAAATTAAATTACATAAAATATCTTAAGAATTTAAATAAAAAATTAATAACTAACCATATTAGGTAGAGAAAGAAATTAGTATTAAAATATGTAGTTTTTTAATACCCATTACTATCAATATAAACAAACAAAAATATATATTTAGCGTCAAATTATTACTTAGATAATAAAATAATTAAACAATTTTATTATTAAAAATTTAAAAAATAAAACAAATTTAATTTTTCAACATTTTATAAATGAAAAAAAATATTTAAATTTAAAGTATTTTATTTTATAATAAATAATTATTGTTTTATTTTCACAACAAATAATATACTGCATAGAATCCTGTTCTGGAAGTAACCGGAATGAATTCAGTTATTTGCCAGATATGTTATATCATTAATTTAATAAGTTTTTATGTATAATTTTTTAATGTATTTTTGTTCGTGAACTTTGGATGTTGTTTATTTTGCCTGTATATCACCAAAAGGAGTATTGTGTTTTATCTTAGGTGTCACAAAAAAATGCACAATGTTGTCCTCTGATATTCAATTAAGAACTTTATTAATGCGATTTGGTAGGCCCGGAGATGAAAATGAATTTCTGTTATTGCTGGGTTTCTCATCATCTCAATCAATCATAAAATCATATTTTCATTTTTGCAAATTACATTTTTTTAACTTCTGCACAGAGTGTATATTTATATTATTAAAAAAATAAAAAAAAGAATTTTAATTCTTTTTTCTTAAATTCTTAGAGCATAGTTGATTGTTAAAACATTGTATTTTTTCTTTATAACAGTAAACAGCTAACATCTAGGAGCCGATCCAGAGTGAAACGAGGACACACGCGTATCTACCGACTTGCTCGAATACAGGTACGTCATTTTTAATTTCAATAACAATTGTAAATAAAATGGTTTCTATTAAATTAGTATTTTTTGATTTCAAGTTTAATCTTTTATATTCAATACATTACCATTTTAAAATTTACAATAATCATCAAGTATTCTCGGTTGTGTAAATAATATTTTTCCATTACTTAAATCAATTTTTATCCATTCAAAATTCATTTAAATGATTAATTCTCTAAAATTATTAATTAAATTTCTATTGCAATTCCATAAGTATTTGTTTCACTTTATTATAAAATGTATTTTCTTGTTTCACCTTCATGAGCAGTCTCTAGACCCTTGGATACCCCTTTTAATTTTTAAAAGATCTATTTATTATTTTGTTGGCTTTATTTTTATGGTTTTTTGCTAGGTATTTGTTTGGTGGATTGTACATATTTTAGTATTGGATATGTTTGTTGTCTGTTTTGCAGGATGATATTTCTTAGTTTTTTTTATTCGGTTCTTTTTTATTAATTTGGAATATGATTTATGTTGTGGCTTTTATTATGATATTTTTTTTTATTGTTTGATGTATATTTATAATATTTTTGGCTTTCTTTTTATGGTCTTTGTTCGGTAATTGTTTGTTTGATTGTCCGTGTTTTGATATTGTATATGTTTTTTGTCTATTTTTATAGTGATTATTTTTGGTTTCATTTCTTCGGTTTTTATTGTGGGTTGTGTTGATTAGAATTTTTATGTTTTGGCTTTCATTTTGAGATTTTCTTTTTACTATTTGATGTAGGTCTATTTATTGTTTTTTGACTTTATTTTTATGGTCTTTGTTCGGTATTTGTTTGTTTGATTGTCAGTGTTTTGGTATTGTATATGTTTTTTGTCCATTTTTTATAGTGATATTTTTTGGTATCTTTTCTTCGGTTTTTATTGTAAGTTGTGTTGAATAGAACTTTTTTGTTTTGGCAGGGATTTTCTTTTTATTGATTGATGTAGGTCTATTTATTGTTTTTTGGCTTTATATTTATGGTTTTTGCTCGGTATTTGTTTGATGGATTGTCCATATTTTGGCATCGTATCTGTTTGTTGTCTATTTTTTATAGTGGTATTTTTTTGGTTTCTTTTCTTTGGTTTTTATTGTGAGTTGTGTTGAATAGAGCTTTTATGTTTTGGCAGGGATTTTCTTTTTATTGATTGATGTAGGTCTATTTATTGTTTTTTGGCTTTATTTTTATGGTTTTTGCTCGTTATTTGTTTGGTGGATTGTCCATATTTTAGTATTGGATATGTTTGTTGTCTGTTTTGCAGGATGATATTTCTTAGTTTTTTTTATTCGGTTCTTTTTTGTTGATTTGGAATATGATTTATGTTGTGGCTTTTATTATGATATTTTTTTTTATTGTTTGATGTATATTTATAATATTTTTGGCTTTCTTTTTATGGTCTTTGTTCGGTAATTGTTTGTTGGATTGTCCGTGTTTTGATATTGTATATGTTTTTTGTGTATTTTTTAGTGATTATTTTTGGTTTCTTTTCTTCGGTTTTTATTGTGGGTTGTGTTGAGTAGAAATTTTATGTTTTGGCTTTCATTTTGAGATTTTCTTTTTACTATTTGATGTAGGTCTATTTATTGTTTTTTGGCTTTCTTTTTATGGTCTTTGTTCGGTATTTGTTTGTTTGATTGTCCGTGTTTTGGTATTGTATATGTTTTTTGTCTATTTTTTAAAGTGATATTTTTTGGTATCTATTCTTCGGTTTTTATTGTGAATTGTGATGAATAGAACTTTTTTGTTTTGGCAGGGATTTTCTTTTTATTGATTGATGTAGGTCTATTTATTGTTTTTTGGCTTTATATTTATGGTTTTTGGTCGGTAATTGTTTGAAGGATTGTCCATTTTTTGGCATCGTATCTGTTTGTTGTCTATATTTTATCGTGTTATTTTTTTGTTTCTTTTCTTTGGTTTTTATTGTGAGTTGTGTTGAATAGAGCTTTTATGTTTTGGCAGGGATTTTCTTTTTATTGATTGATGTAGGTCTATTTATTGTTTTTTGGCTTTATTTTTATGGTTTTTGCTCGTTATTTGTTTGGTGGATTGTCCATATTTTAGAATTGGATATGTTTGTTGTCTGTTTTGCAGGATGATATTTCTTAGTTTTTTTTATTCGGTTCTTTTTTGTTAATTTGGAATATGATTTATGTTGTGGCTTTTATTATGATATTTTTTTTTATTGTTTGATGTATATTTATAATATTTTTGGCTTTCTTTTTATGGTCTTTGTTCGGTATTTGTTTGTTTGATTGTCCGTGTTTTGGTATTGTATATGTTTTTTGTCTATTTTTTAAAGTGATATTTTTTGGTATCTATTCTTCGGTTTTTATTGTGAATTGTGATGAATAGAACTTTTTTGTTTTGGCAGGGATTTTCTTTTTATTGATTGATGTAGGTCTATTTATTGTTTTTTGGCTTTATATTTATGGTTTTTGGTCGGTAATTGTTTGAAGGATTGTCCATTTTTTGGCATCGTATCTGTTTGTTGTCTATATTTTATCGTGTTATTTTTTTGTTTCTTTTCTTTGGTTTTTATTGTGAGTTGTGTTGAATAGAGCTTTTATGTTTTGGCAGGGATTTTCTTTTTATTGATTGATGTAGGTCTATTTATTGTTTTTTGGCTTTATTTTTATGGTTTTTGCTCGTTATTTGTTTGGTGGATTGTCCATATTTTAGAATTGGATATGTTTGTTGTCTGTTTTGCAGGATGATATTTCTTAGTTTTTTTTATTCGGTTCTTTTTTGTTAATTTGGAATATGATTTATGTTGTGGCTTTTATTATGATATTTTTTTTTATTGTTTGATGTATATTTATAATATTTTTGGCTTTCTTTTTATGGTCTTTGTTCGGTATTTGTTTGTTTGATTGTCCGTGTTTTGGTATTGTATATGTTTTTTGTCTATTTTTTAAAGTGATATTTTTTGGTATCTATTCTTCGGTTTTTATTGTGAATTGTGATGAATAGAACTTTTTTGTTTTGGCAGGGATTTTCTTTTTATTGATTGATGTAGGTCTATTTATTGTTTTTTGGCTTTATATTTATGGTTTTTGCTCGGTAATTGTTTGAAGGATTGTCCATTTTTTTGGCATCGTATCTGTTTGTTGTCTATATTTTATCGTGGTATTTTTTTGGTTTTTATTGTGAGTTGTGTTGAATAGAGGTTTTATGTTTTGGCTGGGATTTTCTTTTTATTGATTGATGTAGGTCTATTTATTGTTTTTTGGCTTTATTTTTATGGTTTTTGCTCGTTATTTGTTTGGTGGATTGTCCATATTTTAGAATTGGATATGTTTGTTGTCTGTTTTGCAGGATGATATTTCTTAGTTTTTTTTATTCGGTTCATTTTTGTTAATTTGGAATATGATTTATGTTGTGGCTTTTATTATGATATTTTTTTTTATTGTTTGATGTATATTTATAATATTTTTGGCTTTCTTTTTATGGTCTTTGTTCGGTATTTGTTTGTTTGATTGTCCGTGTTTTGGTATTGTATATGTTTTTTGTCTATTTTTTATAGTGATATTTTTTGGTATCTTTTCTTCGGTTTTTATTGTGAATTGTGATGAATAGAACTTTTTTGTTTTGGCAGGGATTTTCTTTTTATTGATTGATGTAGGTCTATTTATTGTTTTTTGGCTTTATATTTATGGATTTTGCTAGGTATTTGTTTGATGGATTGTCCATTTTTTGGCATCGTATCTGTTTGTTGTCTATTTTTTATAGTGGTATTTTTTTGGTTTCATTTCTTTGGTTTTTATTGTGAGTTGTGTTGAATAGAGCTTTTATGTTTTGGCAGGGATTTTCTTTTTATTGATTGATGTAGGTCTATTTATTGTTTTTTGGCTTTATTTTTATGGTTTTTGCTCGTTATTTGTTTGGTGGATTGTCCATATTTTAGTATTGGATATGTTTGTTGTCTGTTTTGCAGTATGATATTTCTTAGTTTTTTTTATTAGGTTCTTTTTTGGTAGTGTGGAATATGATTTGTGTTTTGGTTTTTTTTATGATATTTTTTATTTATTGTTTGATGTAACTAGGTATATTTATAATTTTTTTGGCTTTCTTTTTATTGTCTTTGTTTGGTATTTGTTTGTTTGATTGTCCGTGTTTTGGTGTTGGATATATTTGTTTTCTATATTTAAGTATGAATTTCTTGATTTTAATTTTTTAGGTTAACTTGAAGGTAATGTTGAAAAGTATTTAATTTATGCTCCTAATTTGTGTGTTTGGATAGTTTTCATAAAAAAATGGCTTTTATGTGACAATGTAGTTTATTTCTAATAAGAATATTTTGTATAGAGCATAGGTAAGGAGTTAAATGGTGGGTTTATAACCCACCATCGTAAAAAAATACTGTTTAAGAATTCATCAATTGGACTAGGGACAGAGTAATGGAATCTAGAATGGAAAATTCTTAATAAGCTCAATGCAATGGAAAATTGAAAATAGAGACTTTATACCAAACATGGATAGTTTGAGCATTAGTTACGAAATTTAAAAATATAGTTTAGGGATTTTAGCTTTACAAGAAATAAGATAAAAGGAACGAGGTTCTTAACGTTCTATAGAAATGGAGAATGCAATATTATTTTTCGGCCAATGAGTTGGTTCTGGTTTTTGATATAAGTATGTAAATGCTTAATATTTTGTTATTTATAATTTAAAAGATTAACATTATAAAAATAATGAAAATTAAATTACATAAAATATCTTAAGAATTTAAATAAAAAATTAATAACTATCCGTATTAGGTAGAGAAAGAAATTAGTATTAAAATATGTAGTTTTTTAAATACCCATTACTATCAATATAAACAAACAAAAATATATATTTAGCGTCAAATTATTACTTAGATAATAAAACAATTAAACAATTTTATTATTAAAAATTTAAATAATAAAACAATTTTAATTTTTCAACATTTTATAAATGAAAAAAAAAATTAAATTTAAAGTATTTTATTTAAAAAAAAATAATTATTGTTTTATTTTCACAACAAATAATATACTGTATAAAATCCTATTCTGGAAGTTAACGGAATGAATTCAGTTATTTGCCAGATATGTTTTATCATTAATAAGTTTTTATGTATAATTTTTTAATGTATTTTCGTTCGTAAACTTTGGATGTTGTTTATTTTGCCTGTATCTCACCAAAAGGAGTATTGTGTTTTATCTTGGGTGTCACAAAAAAATGCACAATGTTGTCCTCTGATATTCAATTAAGATCTTTATTAATGCGATTTGGTAGGCCCGGAGATGAACATGATTTTCTGATATTGCTGGGTTTCTCATCATCTCAATCAATTATAAAATCATATTTTAATATGACCTTACAATTGTTATTAGGGGGACCTGTCCAGTTTATCTTCATCCCAATCACATCCCATATAGCAGAGAAATATTAGATGTATATTTCTCGTATATCCATTCTGAAATATGTATATCTGTATAACATCTAAAACAAGGCTCTAGAAAATTTTTTGATATATAAGAGATATACATTATATGTCTTATGAACGGTAAATGATAATCCCTTGGATATCTTATTTTAAATATCAGATTATCAATGTACAAAGAATATCCTCTAAATATGTTTGAATATCTGATAAATATTCAAAAAATATTGATTGGTTATCAAAATTGCAACATCTATAATGCATATATCCAATATATATACCTACAAAGATGTTCATTAAACATTTTATTGTTTATATTCTATATATATTGCTTATATATATATTATTAGAATACTATATTTGGATAATAGTGAAATTATGAAAAGCATTTTTATGGTGAATATAATTAAATATTTATTTCTTTAAAATAATAATAACAAAGGTATAAATATTAAACAAAACATAACAAGTTTTTATACAAAATAATAATAAAAACTTATTTTCTCAAAATATGAATTTTAAAAGAATACAAATTTACCAATAAGTAATGTAAACAATATATTTTTGACTTGGTCAATAAAAAGATTAAATTTTATAAAATTAAAACAAAACAATAGTTATATAAAATAATAATATAAGGTATAGGTATATATGTAACAAATATATTTGTATTTTAACTGCTGTATAAATAATACAATATATATATCAACATGTATAAAACAACTGAAGCAACATTAATAATAAATAACTAAATAACAATACAATCAAAAAGTAGTGAACACTTAATATTATTTTTCCTCAGTAATTCGTCCTTTAGCACTGGTTAACCATTTAGCGATTGAAGTTATAATTTCATCATCGTTAGCATTATTAAATTTTGACTTTTTTACAGCTTCTATATTTTATCAACACATTTATACATAGTATATTGATACATATTATGTTTATATTTAAAAAGTTCTTTTTTAAAGTTGTAATTTACCATTTTTAACCAAGTTATACAATAAATACTACAAATATATAATTGGCAGACATTTATTTAACTATTACTATCATTATAAATATTTTGTGTTAAATATCATGTTTTATATTTAAATTATTATGTTGAAAAAATAAATCAAAAAATGGTAAATTCTAAAAAAAAAAAAAAATAGCAACGAAATATTATATTTTTGGAAAAGAACCACTTTTTTAAGTTTCAATAACACAATAATAAGAATTAAACATAAATTATTCAAATGTTAATAGAATAAGAACTTTTAATATTTATTTAGCAACATAAATTATGATCTTACCAAATATTAATTTGTTGATAGCTAACAATGAAAAATTGTTTTTGTTTCTTAAGCCATAGTAAGTATATTGCATTAATAATTTGTCATCAAAAACTTTTTTCATGATTTTATAAATCAAATTTTTTAAAGACTTCCCACCAATTCTGGCTAGTTCACATATCTTAAATAAAAAATATTTATGAATAATTACATTGTGCAATTAAGTTAATAGAAATCACATACAACTTGTTTTTTAAAATTTAGGTCAGTTCGAATTTTTTCTTCTAAATTATTCAGTCCTTCGTCATCTGAAATTAGCCAATTAGATATGAAATAATCAACTTCATTATCTTGTATATTTGAAGATAGGATATTTGATGATGAATTTATATCTAATAACATTTGTTCAATACTCAGCTGTTTGTCACTAATCCTTGTAACCTCCATTTTTAAATATGCCAAATAATTTAAGACAGTTTTTTCAAAACCTATTAAAAAAATTAAGTATACTAATAATGAAATTGTATTAAAATAGATGTATAAAAAAACTAATTTAATGGTTATTAAATTGTCTATTAATACTAATATTGGAATAAACGCTTACCTGCAGTTTGAGGGAGAGCTTACAGGCTGTAATGGCTTTAAATTATGAAACGGAGGAGTAGTAATTAAATTTTGTTCATGATGTGTGTTATGTAGTTGAACAATATCATTAACATATTTTAAACCTATGGATTACAAAAATGATTTATATAGAGATAGATTAATTTATTTTATAATTAAGTTATTGAAAGTTGGGGACAATTAAATACAAACAATTATTAGTTTTACAAAATGATGAATTATTTTACCTGCAGTTAACCTTTCATTTCGTAATCTTCTACGCTTGGTTGACGTACTAGAATTATTTTCTCGAAACATGATATGGTTACCATAAAATATTAGTGATAATTTGTTTAAATAAATAAAATATATAAAACTAGCAACCTTTTAAAATAAATATGTGATGAAAATTGGTACTTATCTGTTTTAATACTTACTTAAAAACCGTGAAGCGTAGTAAACAAAATCAAGCAGATTTCTGACAAACGGCAGTTAGGCATCAAAAACTCAAATCATGAGACACTAAATTATAATATGGTCCACGATCAATGAAGATATAAAATAAATTGATTATATTGTGAACACGTGTGATGTTAGGTAAACGGTGTACAATACTCTAATATCAAATAAACTAAAAGTTTGAAAAAAAATGATAACTTATAATAACTCATGGATCATGGATAATGGAACAATAGTAACGTTCTTATTATAGAATACGTTCATATCCCCACTCGATTTTTCGTTGGTGGCATGGCCAACGATTTTATTGCGACCGATTGCTGATTACGGTATAATAGCTATGACCAAAATAGAAATATATAATTCCCGAAAAACATTATTACCAGTACAGTCATAATCGATTCTATAAAAACATAAATAGTCCGGGAGAGGGACTGTAATATTATATATAAACGGAAAAAGCATTTCATAATATTATTAATTATTATTGACAACTTTACTGAGCTCTAGTATAGAGTTCAATTCGATAAATGTCGCCAAAAAAAAGTCGTGCCATCATAAAAAAGCGTGCCCGATTAGGTAAAACATGTCTGAAAACCAGAACTAATATAATACTTAAACATTTTCACACTAAAAAAGCAGGAAATAAGTATAAGTAAATAAGTAAATAAAATTCCATCACTGACCTACTGGATAACCAGGCCCGGCTTTAGGGGTAAGTAGTGTAGACCCACGCCTAGGGCATCACTTTAGTAAAAGGGCGGAATTTTCAAAACACTAATAATTTTATTAGAGGCGGAAAAATATGATTTTGACTATAGTGCACTATTTTCGCTTGAGCCGACCCTGTGCATAGGCGTAATCTGGGGGGGCATGAGGGGGCAACTGCCCCTCCAGGTATTTTATTGAGGGGCAATAGTATCGTTTTGCCCCCTTTAAAATGTATAGTTCAATTTCTATTTTATCATAGAAAAATAAAACAGCATAATTGTATAATAATTAATAATACATTTATTGTTATGAGTGCCTCAGTTTATTATTTATTGACATCATTATAAATCGAGTGTCCACATATCGTAATACGAGGAATTACAGAGCGATGACAATGAGGACGGGATGTTACCACAATAGCACAATACGAGCTAAGATTATTATCGTATTTATTTTTACCACTTACAAGTGTAAAAGCTCATGGTACTAGAGTTATTAACTGACTACGATCAAATTATATTATTATTATTATTATACTACACGATCATTTTAAGTTGTCGAAAATTGCAACATTTTAAACATAAATAACTACCATTTCAGCTGTTTAATAAAAAAATGGATATGGCATGCCCTAGATAATATTTTTATCTATATTTTTGAAAATTTGGTGTTTTTCTCTAAAATCACTCTAAACCTTTGTTTTGGCCATTTTTCGTAAACATGTTTTTTGTTATCGAATTAAATTTTTTGAAAAATATGTGGACGTACCTGGTTATTGTACCAGGGCAGGGGCCTTCAATTATTTATTAATAATTATTATATATATTAATATATATAATAATTAATATATATATATAATATTATTAATATTGAGTAGCGTATATTGCAGAAGTATACAATATTAAATATACAGTTGATATTGAACTTCTTACAACCTATAGATATATCTAATTTGTCGCATTATTGATAATTATTGATAGATATTCATTATACATATTATAAATATTTAAATACAAATATCAATAATTAGATAATATGAGTATAATTATTAATAAATATCCTATATATGTTAAACCTATTGATACGTATAAATATCTATTTTCATATATTTAAACTAAGATATTTGAAATATATCTCGATGATATTCGTATTACAATATTTGTTTTTAATTATTGCAACTTTATCATATGAATATACCATTTTAAACATCCAAAATTGTATATGATTCCGATATATATTAAATATCAAAGTCTACAAATTGTTATATGGGATATAGAGTAGCCTGATTATCAATTCGAATCCATATTTTCACCAGGAGGACCTGTTAGGTTCTTCTTGATCCCTTTCAATTTTATGACTGTCAGGTAGTTTCTTTGACCTAACAATTGTAACTAGGGGGACCTGTCGGGTTCTTCTTGATCCCTTTGAAATTTAAGACTGTCAGTTAATTTCATTGACCTATAAATTATTACTAGGGGGACCTGTCGGATTTCTCTTCATCCCAATTACATAAAGTGTAGCTTGATTATCAAATCGAATCTACATTTTTCACCAGGAGGACCTGTCGGGTTCTCCTTGATCCCTTTCAATTTTAAGACTGTCAGGTAGTTTCTTTGACCTATCAATTGTAACTAGGGGGACCTGTCGGGTTTCTCTTCTTACCAATCACTTATAGAGTAGCTTGATTATCAATTAGAATCTACATTTTTCATCAGGAGGACCTGTCGGGTTCTTCTCGATCCCTTTCAAATTTAAGACTGTCAGTTAGTTTCTTTGAACTATCAATTGTTACTAGGGGGACCTGTCGGGTTTCTCTTCATTCCAATCACTTAAAGTGTAGCTTGATTATCAATTCGAATCTACATTTTTCACCAGGAGGACCTGTCGGGTTCTTCTTGATCCCTTTCAAATTTAAGACTGTCAGGTAGTTTCTTTGACCTAACAATTGTTACTAGGGGGACCAGTCGGGATTCTCTTCATCCCAATTACTTAAAGTGTATCTTGATTACAAATTCGAATCTACATTTTTCACCAGGAGGACCTGTCGGGTTCTTCTTGATCCCTTTCCAATTTAAGACTGTCAGGTAGTTTCTTTTGACCTATCAATTGTTACTAGGGGGACCTGTCGGGTTCTTCTTGATCCCTCTCAATTTTAGGACTGTCAGGTAGTTTCTTTGACCTAACAATTGTAACTAGGGGGACCTGTCGGGTTTCTCTTCATCCCAATCACTTAAAGTGTAGCTTGATTATAAATTCGAATCTACATTTTTCACCAGGAGGACCTGTCGGGTTCTTCTTGATCCCTTTCAAATTTAAGACTGTCAGGTAGTTTCTTTGACCTAACAATTGTTACTAAGGGGACCTGTCGGGTTTCTCTTCATCCTAATCACGTAAAGTGTAGCTTGATTATCAATTAGAATCTACATTTTTCACCAGGAGGACCTGTCGGGTTCTTCTTGATCCCTTTCAAATTTAAGACTGTCAGGTAGTTTCTTTGACCTATCAATTGTTACTAGGGGGACATGTCGGGTTTCTCTTCATCCCAATCACTTAATGTGTAGCTTGATTATCAATTCGAATCTACATTTTTCACCAAGAGGACCTGTCGGGTTCTTCTTGATCCCTTTCAAATTTAAGACTGTCAGGTAGTTTCTTTGACCTAACAATTGTTACTAGGGGGACCTGTCGGGTATCTCTTCATCCCAATCACTTAAAGTGTAGCTTGATTATAAATTCGAATCTACATTTTTCACCAGGAGGACCTGTCGGGTTCTTCTTGATCCCTTTCAAATTTAAGACTGTCAGGTAGTATCTTTGACCTAACAATTGTTACTAGGGGGACCTGTCGGGTTTCTCTTCATCCCAATCACTTAAAGTGTAGCTTGATTATAAATTCGAATCTACATTTTTCATCAGGAGGACCTGTCGGGTTCTTCTTGATCCCTTTCAAATTTAAGACTTTCAGGTAGTTTCTTTGACCTAACAATTGTTACTAGGGGGACCTATCGGGTTCATCTTGATCCCTTTCAATTTTAGTACTGTCAGGTAGTTTCTTTGACCTAACAATTGTTACTAGGGGGACCTGTCGTGTTTCTCTTCATCCCAATCACTTAAAGTGTAGCTTGATTATCAATTCGAATCTACATTTTTCACCAGGAGGACCTGTCGGGTTCTTCTTGATCCCTTTCAAATTTAAGACTGTCAGGTAGTTTCTTTGACCTAACAATTGTTACTAGGGGGACCTGTCGGGATTCTCTTCATCCCAATTACTTAAAGTGTATCTTGATTACAAATTCGAATCTACATTTTTCACCAGGAGGACCTGTCGGGTTCTTCTTGATCCCTTTCCAATTTAAGACTGTCAGGTAGTTTCTTTTGACCTATCAATTGTAACTAGGGGGACCTGTCGGGTTCTTCTTGATCCCTCTCAATTTTAGGACTGTCAGGTAGTTTCTTTGACCTAACAATTGTAACTAGGGGGACCTGTCGGGTTTCTCTTCATCCCAATCACTTAAAGTGTAGCTTGATTATCAATTCGAATCAATATTTTTCACCAGGAGTACCTGTCGGGTTTTTCTTGATCCCTTTTAATTTTATGACTGTCAGATAGATTCTTTTACCTAACAATTGTTACTAGGGGGACCTGTCGGTTTTCTCTTCATCCCAATCACTTAAAGTGTAGCTTGATTATCAATTCGAATCTACATTTTTCACCAGGAGGACCTGTCGGGTTCTTCTTGTTCCCTTTCAAATTTAAGACTGTCAGGTAGTTACTTTGACCTAACAATTGTTACTAGGGGGACCTGTCGGGTTCTTCTTGATCCCTCTCAATTTTAAGACTTTCTGGAAGTCTCTTTGACCAATCAATTGTAACTAGGGGGACCTGTCGGGTTTCTCTTCTTACCAATCACTTATAGAGTAGCTTGATTATCAATTGGAATCTACATTTTTCACCAGGAGGCCCTGTCGGGTTCTTCTTGATCCCTTTCAAATTTAAGACTGTCAGGTAGTTTCTTTGACCTAACAATTGTTACTAGGGTTATCTGTCGGGTTTCTCTTCATCCCAATCACTTAAAGTGTAGCTTGATTATCAATTAGAATCTACATTTTTCACCAGGAGGACCTGTCGGGTTCTTCTTGATCCCTTTCAAATTTAAGACTGTCAGGTAGTTTCTTTGACCTAACAATTGTTACTAGGGGGACCTGTCGGGTTTCTCTTCATCCCAATCACTTAAAGTGTAGCTTGATTATAAATTCGAATCTACATTTTTCACCAGGAGGACCTGTCGGGTTCTTCTTGATCCCTTTCAAATTTAAGACTGTCAGGTAGTTTCTTTGACCTATCAATTGTTACTAGGGGGACCTGTCGGGTTCTTCTTGATCCCTCTCAATTTTAAGACTGTCAGGTAGTTTCTTTGACCTATCAATTGTAACTAGGGGGACCTGTCGGGTTTCTGTTCTTACCAATCACTTATAGAGTAGCTTGATTATCAATTAGAATCTACATTTTTCACCAGGAGGACCTGTCGGGTTCTTCTTGATCCCTTTCAAATTTAAGACTGTCAGGTAGTTTCTTTGACCTAACAATTGTTAATAGGGGGACCTGTCGGGTTCTTCTTGATCCCTCTCAATTTTAAGACTGTCAGGTAGTTTCTTTGACCTAACAATTGTTACTAGGGGGACCTGTCGGGTTTCTCTTCATCCCAATCACTTAAAGTGTAGCTTGATTATAAATTCGAATCTACATTTTTCACCAGGAGGACCTGTCGGGTTCTTCTTGATCCCTTTCAAATTTAAGACTGTCAGGTAGTTTCTTTGACCTAACAATTGTTACTAGGGGGACCTGTCGTGTTTCTCTTCATCCCAATCACTTAAAGTGTAGCTTGATTATCAATTCGAATCTACATTTTTCACCAGAAGGACCTGTCGGGTTCTTCTTGATCCCTTTCAAATTTAAGACTGTCAGGTAGTTTCTTTGACCTAACAATTGTTACTAGGGGGACCTGTCGGGTTTCTCTTCATCCCAATAACTTAAAGTGTAGCTTGATTATAAATTCGAATCTACATTTTTCACCAGGAGGACCTGTCGGGTTCTTCTTGATCCCTTTCCAATTTAAGACTGTCAGGTAGTTTCTATGACCTATCAATTGTTAGTAGGGGGACCTGTCGGGTTCTTCTTGATCCCTCTCAATTTTAGGACTGTCAGGTATTTTCTTTGACCTAACAATTGTTACTAGGGGGACCTGTCGGGTTTCTCTTCATCCCAATCACTTAAAGTGTAACCTGATTATCAATTCGAATCAATATTTTTCACCAGGAGTACCTGTCAGGTTTTTCTTGATCCCTTTTAATTTTATGACTGTCAGATAGTTTCTTTTACCTAACAATTGTTACTAGGGGGACCTGTCGGGTTTCTCTTCATCCCAATCACTTAAAGTGTAGCTTGATTATCAATTGGAATCTACATTTTTCACCTGGAGGACCTGTCGGGTTCTTCTTGATCCCTTTCAAATTTAAGACTGTCAGGTAGTTTCTTTGACCTAACAATTGTTACTAGGGGGACCTGTCGGGTTTTTCTTGATCCCTCTCAATTTTAAGACTGTCAGGTAGTTTCTTTGACCTATCAATTGTAACTAGGAGGATCTGTCGGGTTTCTCTTCTAACCAATCACTTATAGAGTAGCTTGATTATCAATTGGAATCTACATTTATCACCAGGAGGACCTGTCGGGTTCTTCTTGATCCCTTTCAAATTTAAGACTGTCAGGTAGTCTCTTTGACCAATCAATTGTAACTAGGGGGACCTGTCGATTTTCTCTTCTTACCAATCACTTATAGAGTAGCTTGATTATCAATTGGAATCTACATTTTTCACCAGGAGGACCTGTCGGGTTCTTCTTGATCCCTTTCAAATTTAAGACTGTCAGGTAGTTTCTTTGACCTAACAATTGTTACTAGGGGGACCTGTCGGGTTTCTCTTCATCCCAATCACTTAAAGTGTAGCTTGATTATCAATTCGAATCTACATTTTTCACCAGGAGGACCTGTCGGGTTTTTCTTGATCCCTTCCAATTTTATGACTGTCAGGTAGTTTCTTTGACCTAACAATTGTTACTAGGGGGACCTGTCGGGTTTCTCTTCATCCCAATCACTTAAAGTGTAGCTTGATTATCAATTAGAATCTACATTTTTCACCAGGAGGACCTGTCGGGTTCTTCTTGATCCCTTTCAAATTTAAGACTGTCAGGTAGTCTCTTTGACCAATCAATTGTAACTAGGGGGACCTGTCGATTTTCTCTTCTTACCAATCACTTATAGAGTAGCTTGATTATCAATTGGAATCTACATTTTTCACCAGGAGGACCTGTCGGGTTCTTCTTGATCCCTTTCAAATTTAAGACTGTCAGGTAGTTTCTTTGACCTAACAATTGTTACTAGGGGGACCTGTCGGGTTTCTCTTCATCCCAATCACTTAAAGTGTAGCTTGATTATCAATTCGAATCTACATTTTTCACCAGGAGGACCTGTCGGGTTTTTCTTGATCCCTTCCAATTTTATGACTGTCAGGTAGTTTCTTTGACCTAACAATTGTTACTAGGGGGACCTGTCGGGTTTCTCTTCATCCCAATCACTTAAAGTGTAGCTTGATTATCAATTAGAATCTACATTTTTCACCAGGAGGACCTGTCGGGTTCTTCTTGATCCCTTTCAAATTTAAGACTGTCAGGTAGTTTCTTTGACCTAACAATTGTTACTAGGGGGACATGTCGGGTTTCTCTTCATCCCAATCACTTAAAGTGTAGCTTGATTATCAATTCGAATCTACATTTTTCACCAGGAGGACCTGTCGGGTTCTTCTTGATCCCTTTCAAATTTAAGACTGTCAGGTAGTTTCTTTGACCTAGTATATGTACTGCCGAAGCAAGTACAAGTTTCTTTGACCTAACAATTGTTACTAGGGGGACCTGTCGGGTTTCTCTTCATCCCAATCACTTAAAGTGTAGCTTGATTATAAATTCGAATCTACATTTTTCACCAGGAGGACCTGTCGGGTTCTTCTTGATCCCTTTCAAATTTAAGACTGTCAGGTAGTTTCTTTGACCTAACAATTGTTACTAGGGGGACCTGTCGGGTTTCTCTTCATCCCAATTACTTAAAGTGTAGCTTGATTATAAATTCGAATCTACATTTTTCACCAGGAGGACCTGTCGGGTTCTTCTTGATCCCTTTCCAATTTAAGACTGTCAGGTAGTTTCTTTAACCTATCAATTGTTACTAGGGGGACCTGTCGGGTTCTTCTTGATCCCTATCAATTTTAGGACTGTTAGTTAGTTTCTTTGACCTAACAATTGTTACTAGGGGGACCTGTCGTGTTTCTCTTCATCCCAATCACTTAAAGTGTAGCTTGATTATCTATTCGAATCAATATTTTTCAACAGGAAGACCTGTCGGGTTTTTCTTGATCCCTTTCAATTTTATGACTGTCAGGTAGTTTCTTAACCTAACAATTGTTACTAGGGGGACCTGTCGGGTTTCTCTTCATCCCAATCACTTAAAGTGTAACCTGATTATCAATTCGAATCAATATTTTTCACCAGGAGTACCTGTCAGGTTTTTCTTGATCCCTTTTAATTTTATGACTGTCAGATAGTTTCTTTTACCTAACAATTGTTACTAGGGGGACCTGTCGGGTTTCTCTTCATCCCAATCACTTAAAGTGTAGCTTGATTATCAATTGGAATCTACATTTTTCACCTGGAGGACCTGTCGGGTTCTTCTTGATCCCTTTCAAATTTAAGACTGTCAGGTAGTTTCTTTGACCTAACAATTGTTACTAGGGGGACCTGTCGGGTTTTTCTTGATCCCTCTCAATTTTAAGACTGTCAGGTAGTTTCTTTGACCTATCAATTGTAACTAGGAGGATCTGTCGGGTTTCTCTTCTAACCAATCACTTATAGAGTAGCTTGATTATCAATTGGAATCTACATTTATCACCAGGAGGACCTGTCGGGTTCTTCTTGATCCCTTTCAAATTTAAGACTGTCAGGTAGTTTCTTTGACCTAACAATTGTTACTAGGGGGACCTGTCGGGTTTCTCTTCATCCCAATCACTTAAAGTGTAGCTTGATTATCAATTCGAATCTACATTTTTCACCAGGAGGACCTTTTGGTTTCATCTTGATCCCTTTCAATTTTAGGACTGTCAGGTAGTTTCTTTGACCTATCAATTGTTACTAGGGGGACATGTCGGGTTTCTCTTCATCCCAATCACTTAAAGTGTAGCTTGATTATCAATTCGAATCTACATTTTTCACCAGGAGGACCTGTCGGGTTCTTCTTGATCCCTTTCAAATTAAAGACTGTCAGGTAGTTTCTTTGACCTAACAATTGTTACTAGGGGGACCTGTCGGGTTTCTCTTCATCCCAATCACTTAAAGTGTAGCTTGATTATAAATTCGAATCTACATTTTTCACCAGGAGGACCTGTCGGGTTCTTCTTGATCCCTTTCAAATTTAAGACTGTCAGGTAGTTTCTTTGACCTATCAATTGTTACTAGGGGGACCTGTCGGGTTCTTCTTGATCCCTCTCAATTTTAAGACTGTCTGGTAGTCTCTTTGACCAATCAATTGTAACTAGGGGGACCTGTCGGTTTTCTCTTCTTACCAATCACTTATAGAGTATCTTGATTATCAATTGGAATCTACATTTTTCACCAGGAGGACCTGTCGGGTTCTTCTTGATCCCTTTCAAATTTAAGACTGTCAGGTAGTTTCTTTGACCTAACAATTGTTACTAGGGGGACCTGTCGGGTTTCTCTTCATCCCAATCACTTAAAGTGTAGCTTGATTATCAATTCGAATCTACATTTTTCACCAGGAGGACCTGTCGGGTTTTTCTTGATCCCTTCCAATTTTATGACTGTCAGGTAGTTTCTTTGACCTAACAATTGTTACTAGGGGGACCTGTCGGGTTTCTCTTCATCCCAATCACTTAAATTGTAGCTTGATTATCAATTCGAATCTACATTGTTCACCAGGAGGACCTGTCGGGTTCTTCTTGATCCCTTTCAAATTTAAGACTGTCAGGTAGTTTCTTTGACCTAACAATTGTTACTAGGGGGACCTGTCGGGTTTCTCTTCATCCTAATCACTTAAAGTGTAGCTTGATTATCAATTAGAATCTACATTTTTCACCAGGAGGACCTGTCGGGTTCTTCTTGATCCCTTTCAAATTTAAGACTGTCAGGTAGTTTCTTTGACCTAACAATTGTTACTAGGGGGACATGTCGGGTTTCTCTTCATCCCAATCACTTAAAGTGTAGCTTGATTATCAATTCGAATCTACATTTTTCACCAGGAGGACCTGTCGGGTTCTTCTTGATCCCTTTCAAATTTAAGACCGTCAGGTAGTTTCTTTGACCTAACAATTGTTACTAGGGGGACCTGTCGGGTTTCTCTTCATCCCAATCACTTAAAGTGTAGCTTGATTATAAATTCGAATCTACATTTTTCACCAGGAGGACCTGTCGGGTTCTTCTTGATCCCTTTCAAATTTAAGACTGTCAGGTAGTTTCTTTGACCTAACAATTGTTACTAGGGGAACCTGTCGGGTTCTTCTTGATCCCTTTCAATTTTAATACTGTCAGGTAGTTTCTTTGACCTAACAATTGTTACTAGGGGGACCTGTCGTGTTTCTCTTCATCCCAATCACTTAAAGTGTAGCTTGATTATCAATTCGAATCTACATTTTTCACCAGGAGGACCTGTCGGGTTCTTCTTGATCCCTTTCAAATTTAAGACTGTCAGGTAGTTTCTTTGACCTAACAATTGTTACTAGGGGGACCTGTCGGGTTTCTCTTCATCCCAATTACTTAAAGTGTAGCTTGATTATAAATTCGAATCTACATTTTTCACCAGGAGGACCTGTCGGGTTCTTCTTGATCCCTTTCCAATTTAAGACTGTCAGGTAGTTTCTTTAACCTATCAATTGTTACTAGGGGGACCTGTCGGGTTCTTCTTGATCCCTATCAATTTTAGGACTGTCAGTTAGTTTCTTTGACCTAACAATTGTTACTAGGGGGACCTGTCGGGTTTCTCTTCATCCCAATCACTTAAAGTGTAGCTTGATTATCAATTCGAATCAATATTTTTCAACAGGAAGACCTGTCGGGTTTTTCTTGATCCCTTTCAATTTTATGACTGTCAGGTAGTTTCTTTAACCTAACAATTGTTACTAGGGGGACCTGTCGGGTTTCTCTTCATCCCAATCACTTAAAGTGTAACCTGATTATCAATTCGAATCAATATTTTTCACCAGGAGTACCTGTCAGGTTTTTCTTGATCCCTTTTAATTTTATGACTGTCAGATAGTTTCTTTTACCTAACAATTGTTACTAGGGGGACCTGTCGGGTTTCTCTTCATCCCAATCACTTAAAGTGTAGCTTGATTATCAATTAGAATCTACATTTTTCACCAGGAGGACCTGTCGGGTTCTTCTTGATCCCTTTCAAATTTAAGACTGTCAGGTAGTTTCTTTGACCTAACAATTGTTACTAGGGGGACCTGTCGGGTTTTTCTTGATCCCTCTCAATTTCATGACTGTCAGATAGTTTCTTTTACCTAACAATTGTTACTAGGGGGACCTGTCGGGTTTCTCTTCATCCCAATCACTTAAAGTGTAGCTTGATTATCAATTGGAATCTACATTTTTCACCTGGAGGACCTGTCGGGTTCTTCTTGATCCCTTTCAAATTTAAGACTGTCAGGTAGTTTCTTTGACCTAACAATTGTTACTAGGGGGACCTGTCGGGTTTTTCTTGATCCCTCTCAATTTTAAGACTGTCAGGTAGTTTCTTTGACCTAACAATTGTTACTAGGGGGACCTGTCGGGTTTCTCTTCATCCTAATCACTTAAAGTGTAGCTTGATTATCAATTAGAATCTACATTTTTCACCAGGAGGACCTGTCGGGTTCTTCTTGATCCCTTTCAAATTTAAGACTGTCAGGTAGTTTCTTTGACCTATCAATTGTTACTAGGGGGACATGTCGGGTTTCTCTTCATCCCAATCACTTAAAGTGTAGCTTGATTATCAATTCGAATCTACATTTTTCACCAGGAGGACCTGTCGGGTTCTTCTTGATCCCTTTCAATTTTAAGACTGTTAGGTAGTTTCTTTGACCTATCAATTGTTACTAAGGGGACCTGTAATGTTTCTCATCATCCCAATCACATATAGAGTAATTTGATTATAATTTCGAATCTATATTTTTCACCAGGAGGACCTGTCGGGTTCTTCTTGATCCCTTTCAAATTTAAGACTGTCAGGTAGTTATTTCTTTAAAACATTTGTCACCAGGGAGACCTGTTGGTTTCCTCTTCATCTTTAATAATCATGAATACAACTACTGCAGAAGTTGCTTTTATGTGTAAGAATGTGAACTATGTAATGCAGTATTTTATGGTACTCTCACAATGTTTCGTACTCCGTTTTTCATGCCTTGGTTTTTGATTTTTGACGAATCGTGATTTTTATTTTTATAGTATTCACATCGATGTTGCATCACTTAACGTGTTTTTGATGATAAATTTAAGTAAACATAGAAATAATTTAAAATACATCAAAACTTTTAGATAAAATGAATAAAATAAAGCAATAATTGAAACTCTATATATTCCGTTAATTTTATAAAATATAAATGATCAATATTTTAAAAATAATAGAACTATAAAATTGAATTTTATATTTATTTCTAGGATTAAATAATTATTTTGTTTTTACCTAATACACAAATCCTATGGGAATCAAAAACATTTTTGCTTTTATTTTTAGAATTTTATGATTTTAATATTTTACTTTGACATGTCACAAATTTAAAAAAATTTAATTTATATGTTTTTAAATGCATGTTGAAGTATTTTTTTTATTATTTGTTTGATGAGAAATTTAATCCTGATTACTTAAACAATTTTATTATAGTATGCATTGTTCTAGTTTTATGTCGATGTGGATTATTTTTACCGTTCGATGGAGAGTTATTAATTATTTTTATGATTTTTGCTCAGCTTTTGTTTGGTGGATTGTTTGTATTTTGGTGTTGGTTATGTTTGTTGTCTGTTTTGCAGGATGATATTTCTTGGTTTTCTTTGTTCGGTTCTTTTTTGGTAGTTTGAAATATGATTTATGTTTTGGCTTTAATTATGAGATTTTATTTTTATTTTTTGATGTATATTTATAATATTTTTGGCTTTCTTTTTATGGTCTTTGTTCGGTATTGAGCAATATTGAACACGATACATACACACATGGTCGGCAGGAGAAAAGACGGATATTGCTGTGCGTGAAGAAGTCTGTGTCAAGTCCGCCAATAACCCAATCTCATGTACAAGGAAGAAATATCATGTATGTTTAATAATAATTTTAAATAAAATATTTTAATTTATCAATAAAATAAACTCATAAAACATAAAAAATACACTTAAAATTATGATTGAAATTCAGCTTTAAATTTTTAATACATTATTTAATTTAAAAATATTTCAATTTTATAATGTAAATATTTAAAATTGAATTTTTGTGTTGTGTGACTTAAATCTCTTTTCTATCGGAATACTATGGACTACATTCTATTTCTATTTATGAATTTTATACATTGAACGTTCAATTTTATATAAAACATTATAATGTTATTCACATAATTCACGATTGTTATTCACGATTCAAGGTAATACAAAATATCTCAAGTGGACGATTTTGTATTGAAGTGAATATCTTAGAGAACCTAGGGGATACATAAATACACAATTATTCATAATTTTCAAATTTTTAACACTTATGGTGTGAATATGCGCAATACAATTTAAATTTCTTTTAACGAAAATACTCAATTTTTTCTATATATTCGGAGAGAATATTTTATTTGAAAAATAATTATTCTTAAAAATTTCATTTATTTACTAAATTGACTATGTTAGAGTAAGTCAAAATTTGAATTTAAACATAATTCGTGTTTAATAGGATTTCCATTTGTAACCCCTTGTTATAATGAAATAAATGACAAATAAATATTTAATTTACTTTAAAAACTTATAAATAATAAATAAACAATGCTTTAAGTAAAAGCTGGGCATTAACGAGTTAAAAGTAAGTTAAGTTAAAAAGTTATGTTACTTAACGAGTTACTTTTTTTTAAGAAGTAACTTCTATCTTAACGAGTTACTTTTTTTTTTAAAGTAACTTCTAACTTAACGCGTTAATTTATTTTATAGTCACGTTAAGTTGTTTTTTATTCCTTGTACGACCCCCAAAGATTTATTATAGCATTTTGTGTAATAAAAAAAAAATAATAATAATAACAATAAATATTATGTTAAATATAAATTATTGAATGGATTTTAAAATATTCAAATTGAAATATAGTATTTATATACGAATAGAGACCTAACATTGATTAATTATACTATAATATTAATACTGTATATTTAACAATGCTAATAGTTAATGGAACTTACAAAATGTCAAAATATACGAAACGACTTATGAGGAATAAAGAATAATATTTAATATTATTCCTTATTTACAGAATATAGTATGTCTACATACTACATTATAATATGTTATTTGTAAATATTTTACATGAAGTGTAAATGGTGTAATTATAAGTTATATATGAAAAGAAAAGTAATTGATTTTTATCTAAGTAAAGTTACTTTTTTTCCAACAAACTTGTAACTTTAACAAGGAAAGTAAAAAAGGAAAGGAAACTAAAAAAAGAAAGTAAAATTCTAACTATAAAATTAACTTATATTTTCCAAATTAACTAGACGAGTTAAAATAAGGAGTTAATGCCCAGCCTTGCTATAAGTCACCAGAATGAAGATCTAGAGTACGTGAAAATTATTGATTACTAAACTCATTATTATAGGTCATCATGAATAAAGATGGATTTTAATGTCCGTAAAGTAGTCAATGTCGAAATCGTACAAAACCCAATCATATGTATCAGGACGAAACAAAAGGTATGCCTAGCAAAATAATTAAAAAAAAAAAAAAAATTCAGTTTTAAACTAAAATTACATCATATTATTTTAAATATGTAATTTATATCATGTATTATTTTAAAACTGAATTTTTTTTTTGTGTCCAAAAAAACCCCTAATCTTGCCTTTCCATTTCTTTCTGAATTTTTTGTTAATACTCTCAATTTTATGTAATACATAACAATTTAATTACCTTCAATTTCTTCATACTCTTTAAACAATTCATTAACTTAATTTTTTCCATTAATCTCCCTTTTAATAAAGTAGTTTTAGTTTAAAAAAAAAATCAGTTTTAAAATTAAAATACATTATAAAATTTTACATTTGTAAATTATATCATGTATTTTTTTAAAACTGGATTTTTTTTTTGTGTCTACCCAAATCTCTATTCCTGCGGGATACCATGGACCCCTTTCCATTTTTTTTCTGAATTTTTAGTTTCAACTCTCAATTTTATGTAATACATAACAATTTAATTACCTTCAATTTATTCATACTCTTTAAAAAATTCATTAACTTAATTTTTTCCATTAATCACCCTTTTAATAAAGTAGTTTTAGTTTAAAAAAAAAAATCAGTTTTAATATTAAAATACATTATATAATTTCACATTTGTAAATTATATCATGTATTATTTTAAAACTGGATTTTTTTTTTGTGCCTACCCAAATCTCTATTCCTGCGGGATTCATGGACCCCTTTCCATTTTTTTTCTGAATTTTTAGTTTCAACTCTCAATTTTATGTAATACATAACAATTTAATTACCTTCAATCTATTCATACTCATTAAAAAATTCATTAACTTAATTATTTCTATAAATCTCCCTTTTAATAAAGTAGTTTTAGTTTAAAAAAAAACCCAGTTTTAAAATTGATATACATTATACAATTTTACATTTGTAAATTATATCATGTATTATTTTAAAACTGGATTATTTTTTTGTGTCTACCCAAATCTCTATTCCTGCGGGATACCATGGACCCCTTTCCATTTTTTTTCTGAATTTTTAGTTTTAACTCTCAATTTTATGTAATACATAACAATTTAATTACCTTCAATTTATTCATACTCATTAAAAAATTCATTAACTTAATTATTTCTATTAATCTCCCTTTTAATAAAGTAGTTTTAGTTTAAAAAAAAATTCAGTTTTAAAATTAAAATACATTATATAATTTTACTTTTGTAAATTATATCATGTATTATTTTAAAACTGGATTTTTTTTTTGTATCTACCCAAATCACTATTCCTGCGGGATACCATGGACCCCTTTCCATTTTTTTTCTGAATTTTTTGTCTCAACCCTCAATTTTATGTAATACATAACAATTTAATTACCTTCAATTTATTCATACTCTTTAAAAAATTCTTAAACTTATTGATTTCCTTTAATCTCACTTTTAATAGTGTAGTATTAGTTTAAAAAAAAATTCAGTTTTAAAATTAAAATACATTATATAATTTTACATTTGTAAATTATATCATGTATTATTTTAAAACTGGATTATTTTTTTGTGTCTACCCAAATCTCTATTCCTGCGGGATTCATGGACCCCTTTCCATTTTTTTTCTGAATTTTTAGTTTCAACTCTCAATTTTATGTAATACATAACAATTTAATTACCTTCAATTTATTCATACTCTTTAAAAAATTCATAAACTTAATTACTTCCATTAATCTCCCATTTAATAAAGTAGTTTTAGTTCAAAAAAAAATTCAGTTTTAAAATTAAAATACATTATATAATTTTACATTTGTAAATTATATCATGTATTATTTTAAAACTGGATTATTTTTTTGTGTCTACCCAAATCTCTATTCCTGCGGGATTCATGGACCCCTTTCCATTTTTTTTCTGAATTTTTAGTTTCAACTCTCAATTTTATGTAATACATAACAATTTAATTACCTTCAATTTATTCATACTCTTTAAAAAATTCATTAACTTAATTACTTCCATTAATCTCCCTTTTAATAAAGTAGTTTTAGTTTAAAAAAAAACTCAGTTTTAAAATTGATATACATTATACAATTTTACATTTGTAAATTATATCATGTATTATTTTAAAACTGGATTTTTTTTTTGTGTCTACCCAAATCTCTATTCCTGCGGGATACCATGGACCCCTTTCCATTTTTTTTCTGAATTTTTAGTTTCAACTCTCAATTTTATGTAATACATAACAATTTAATTACCTTCAATTTATTCATACTCTTTAAAAAATTCATTAACTTAATTTTTTCCATTAATCACCCTTTTAATAAAGTAGTTTTAGTTTAAAAAAAAAATTCAGTTTTAATATTAAAATACATTATATAATTTCACATTTGTATATTATATCATGTATTATTTTAAAACTGGATTTTTTTTTTGTGCCTACCCAAATCTCTATTCCTGCGGGATTCATGGACCCCTTTCCATTTTTTTTCTGAATTTTTAGTTTCAACTCTCAATTTTATGTAATACATAACAATTTAATTACCTTCAATTTATTCATACTCTTTAAAAAATTCATTAACTTAATTATTTCCATTAATCTCCCTTTTAATAAAGTAGTCTTAGTTTAAAAAAAAACTCAGTTTTAAAATTGATATACATTATACAATTTTACATTTGTAAATTATATCATGTATTATTTTAAAACTGGATTATTTTTTTGTGTCTACCCAAATCTCTATTCCTGCGGGATACCATGGACCCCTTTCCATTTTTTTTCTGAATTTTTAGTTTCAACTCTCAATTTTATGTAATACATAACAATTTAATTATCTTCAATCTATTCATACTCATTAAAAAATTCATTAACTTAATTATTTCTATAAATCTCCCTTTTAATAAAGTAGTTTTAGTTTAAAAAAAAACTCAGTTTTAAAATTGATATACATTATACAATTTTACATTTGTAAATTATATCATGTATTATTTTAAAACTGGATTATTTTTTTGTGTCTACCCAAATCTCTATTCCTGCGGGATTCATGGACCCCTTTCCATTTTTTTTCTGAATTTTTAGTTTCAACTCTCAATTTTATGTAATACATAACAATTTAATTACCTTCAATTTATTCATACTCTTTAAAAAATTCATTAACTTAATTACTTCCATTAATCTCCCTTTTAATAAAGTAGTTTTAGTTTAAAAAAAAACTCAGTTTTAATATTAAAATACATTATATAATTTCACATTTGTAAATTATATCATGTATTATTTTAAAACTGGATTTTTTTTTTGTGCCTACCCAAATCTCTATTCCTGCGGGATTCATGGACCCCTTTCCATTTTTTTTCTGAATTTTTAGTTTCAACTCTCAATTTTATGTAATACATAACAATTTAATTACCTTCAATTTATTCATACTCTTTAAAAAATTCATTAACTTAATTACTTCCATTAATCTCCCTTTTAATAAAGTAGTTTTAGTTTAAAAAAAAACTCAGTTTTAAAATTGATATACATTATACAATTTTACATTTGTAAATTATATCATGTATTATTTTAAAACTGGATTTTTTTTTTGTGTCTACCCAAATCTCTATTCCTGCGGGATACCATGGACCCCTTTCCATTTTTTTTCTGAATTTTTAGTTTCAACTCTCAATTTTATGTAATACATAACAATTTAATTACCTTCAATTTATTCATACTCTTTAAAAAATTCATTAACTTAATTTTTTCCATTAATCACCCTTTTAATAAAGTAGTTTTAGTTTAAAAAAAAAATTCAGTTTTAATATTAAAATACATTATATAATTTCACATTTGTATATTATATCATGTATTATTTTAAAACTGGATTTTTTTTTTGTGCCTACCCAAATCTCTATTCCTGCGGGATTCATGGACCCCTTTCCATTTTTTTTCTGAATTTTTAGTTTCAACTCTCAATTTTATGTAATACATAACAATTTAATTACCTTCAATTTATTCATACTCTTTAAAAAATTCATTAACTTAATTATTTCCATTAATCTCCCTTTTAATAAAGTAGTCTTAGTTTAAAAAAAAACTCAGTTTTAAAATTGATATACATTATACAATTTTACATTTGTAAATTATATCATGTATTATTTTAAAACTGGATTATTTTTTTGTGTCTACCCAAATCTCTATTCCTGCGGGATACCATGGACCCCTTTCCATTTTTTTTCTGAATTTTTAGTTTCAACTCTCAATTTTATGTAATACATAACAATTTAATTATCTTCAATCTATTCATACTCATTAAAAAATTCATTAACTTAATTATTTCTATAAATCTCCCTTTTAATAAAGTAGTTTTAGTTTAAAAAAAAACTCAGTTTTAAAATTGATATACATTATACAATTTTACATTTGTAAATTATATCATGTATTATTTTAAAACTGGATTATTTTTTTGTGTCTACCCAAATCTCTATTCCTGCGGGATTCATGGACCCCTTTCCATTTTTTTTCTGAATTTTTAGTTTCAACTCTCAATTTTATGTAATACATAACAATTTAATTACCTTCAATTTATTCATACTCTTTAAAAAATTCATTAACTTAATTACTTCCATTAATCTCCCTTTTAATAAAGTAGTTTTAGTTTAAAAAAAAACTCAGTTTTAATATTAAAATACATTATATAATTTCACATTTGTAAATTATATCATGTATTATTTTAAAACTGGATTTTTTTTTTGTGCCTACCCAAATCTCTATTCCTGCGGGATTCATGGACCCCTTTCCATTTTTTTTCTGAATTTTTAGTTTCAACTCTCAATTTTATGTAATACATAACAATTTAATTACCTTCAATTTATTCATACTCTTTAAAAAATTCATTAACTTAATTATTTCCATTAATCTCCCTTTTAATAAAGTAGTTTTAGTTTAAAAAAAAATTCAGTTTTAAAATTGAAATACTTTATATAATTTTACTTTTGTAAATTATATCATGTATTATTTTAAAACTGGATTTTTTTTTTGTGTCTACCCAAATCACTATTCCTGCGGGATACCATGGACCCCTTTCCATTTTTTTTCTGAATTTTTTGTTTCAACTCTCAATTTTATGTTATACATAACAAATTAATTATCTTCAATCTATTCATACTCATTAAAAAATTCATTAACTTAATTATTTCCATAAATCTCTCTTTTAATAAAGTAGTTTTAGTTTAAAAAAAAATTCAGTTTTAAAATTGAAATACATTATACAATTTTACATTTGTAAATTATATCATGTATTATTTTAAAACTGGATTTTTTTTTTGTGTCTACCCAAATCTCTATTCCTGCGGGATACCATGGACCCCTTTCCATTTTTTTTCTGAATTTTTTGTTTCAACTCTCAATTTTATGTAATACATAACAATTTAATTACCTTCAATTTATTCATACTCTTTAAAAAATTCATTAACTAAATTTTTTCCATTAATCTCCCTTTTAATAAAGTAGTTTTAGTTTAAAAAAAAATTCAGAATTAAAATTAAAATACATTATATAATTTAACATTTGTAGATTATATCATGTATTATTTTAAACCTGGATTATTTTTGTTGTGTCTACCCAAATCTCTATTCCTGCGGGATTCATGGACCCCTTTCCATTTTTTTTCTGAATTTTTTGTTTCAACTCTCAATTTTATGTAATACATAACAATTTAATTATCTTCAATCTATTCATACTCTAAAAAAAATTCATTAACCTAATTTTTTCTATTAATCTCCCTTTTAATAAAGTAGTTTTAGTTTAAAAAAAAATTCTGTTTTAATATTAAAATACATTATATAATTTTACATTTGTAAATTATATCATGTATTATTTTAAAACTGGATTTTTTTTTTGTGTCTACCCAAATCTCTATTCCTGCGGGATACCATGGACCCCTTTCCATTTTTTTTCTGAATTTTTAGTTTCAACTCTCAATTTCATGTAATACATAACAATTTAATTACCTTCAATTTATTCATACTTTTTAAAAAATTCATTAACTTAATTATTTCCATTAATCTCCCTTTTAATAAATTAGTGTTAGTTTAAAAAAAAATTCAGTTTTAAAAATAAAATACATTATATAATTTTACATTTGTAAATTATATCATGTATTATTTTAAAACTGGATTTTTTTTTTTGTGTCTACCCAAATGTCTATTACTGCGGGATACCATGGACCCTTTCCATTTTTTTTTGAATTTTTTGTTTAAACTTTTCAATGTTATGTAATACATAACAATTTAATTATCTTCAATTTGTTCATACTCATTAAAAAATTCTTTAACTTAATAATTTCCTTTAATCTCACTTTTAATAGTGTAGTTTTAGTTTAAAAAAAAATTCAGTTTTAAAAATAAAATACATTATATAATTTTACATTTGTAAATTATATCATGTATTATTTTAAAACTGGATTTTTTTTTTGTGTCTACCCAAATCTTTATTCCTGCGGGATACCATGGACCCCTTTCTATTTTTTTTTCTGAATTTTTTGTTTAAACTCTCAATTTTATGTAATACATAACAATTTAATTACCTTCAATTTATTCATACTCTTTAAAAAATTCATTAACTTAATTTTTTCCATTAATATCACTTTTAATAAAGTAGTTTTAGTTTAAAAAATAATTCAGTTTTAATATTAAAATACATTATATAATTTTACATTTGTAAATTATATCATGTATTATTTTAAAACTAGATTTTTTTTTTGTGCCTACCCAAATCTCTATTCCTGCGGGATACCATGGACCCCTTTCCATTTTTCTTTTGAATTTTTTGTTTAAACTTTACAATGTTATGTAATACATAACAATTTAATTATCTTCAATTTGTTCATACTCATTAAGAAATTCTTTAACTTATTAATTTCCTTTAATCTCACTTTTTATAGTGTAGTTTTAGTTTAAAAAAAAATCAGTTTTAATATTAAAATACATTATATAATTTTACATTTGTAAATTCTATCATGTACTATTTTAAAACTGGATTTTTTTTTGTGTCTACCCAAATGTCAATTCCTGCGAGATACCATGGACCCTTTTCCATTTTTTTTTTGAATTTTTTGTTTAAACTTTTCAATGTTATGTAATACATAACAATTTAATTATCTTCAATCTATTCATACTCTAAAAAAAATTCATTAACCTAATTTTTTCTATTAATCTCCCTTTTAATAAAGTAGTTTTAGTTTAAAAAAAAATTCTGTTTTAATATTAAAATACATTATATAATTTTACATTTGTAAATTATATCATGTATTATTTTAAAACTGGATTTTTTTTTTGTGTCTACCCAAATCTCTATTCCTGCGGGATACCATGGACCCCTTTCCATTTTTTTTCTGAATTTTTAGTTTCAACTCTCAATTTCATGTAATACATAACAATTTAATTACCTTCAATTTATTCATACTTTTTAAAAAATTCATTAACTTAATTATTTCCATTAATCTCCCTTTTAATAAATTAGTGTTAGTTTAAAAAAAAATTCAGTTTTAAAAATAAAATACATTATATAATTTTACATTTGTAAATTATATCATGTATTATTTTAAAACTGGATTTTTTTTTTGTGTCTACCCAAATGTCTATTACTGCGGGATACCATGGACCCTTTCCATTTTTTTTTGAATTTTTTGTTTAAACTTTTCAATGTTATGTAATACATAACAATTTAATTATCTTCAATTTGTTCATACTCATTAAAAAATTCTTTAACTTAATAATTTCCTTTAATCTCACTTTTAATAGTGTAGTTTTAGTTTAAAAAAAAATTCAGTTTTAAAAATAAAATACATTATATAATTTTACATTTGTAAATTATATCATGTATTATTTTAAAACTGGATTTTTTTTTTGTGTCTACCCAAATCTTTATTCCTGCGGGATACCATGGACCCCTTTCTATTTTTTTTTCTGAATTTTTTGTTTAAACTCTCAATTTTATGTAATACATAACAATTTAATTACCTTCAATTTATTCATACTCTTTAAAAAATTCATTAACTTAATTTTTTCCATTAATATCACTTTTAATAAAGTAGTTTTAGTTTAAAAAATAATTCAGTTTTAATATTAAAATACATTATATAATTTTACATTTGTAAATTATATCATGTATTATTTTAAAACTAGATTTTTTTTTTGTGCCTACCCAAATCTCTATTCCTGCGGGATACCATGGACCCCTTTCCATTTTTCTTTTGAATTTTTTGTTTAAACTTTACAATGTTATGTAATACATAACAATTTAATTATCTTCAATTTGTTCATACTCATTAAGAAATTCTTTAACTTATTAATTTCCTTTAATCTCACTTTTTATAGTGTAGTTTTAGTTTAAAAAAAAATCAGTTTTAATATTAAAATACATTATATAATTTTACATTTGTAAATTCTATCATGTACTATTTTAAAACTGGATTTTTTTTTGTGTCTACCCAAATGTCAATTCCTGCGAGATACCATGGACCCCTTTCCATTTTTTTTTTGAATTTTTTGTTTAAACTTTTCAATGTTATGTAATACATAACAATTTAATTATCTTCAATTTGTTCATACTCATTAAAAAATTCTTTAACTTAATAATTTCCTTTAACCTCACTTTTAATAGTGTAGTTTTAGTTTAAAAAAAAATTCAGTTTTAATAATAAAATACATTATATAATTTTACATTTGTAAATTATATCATGTATTATTTTAAAACTGGATTTTTTTTTTGTGTCTACCCAAATCACTATTCCTGCGGGATACTATGGACCCCTTTCCATTTTTTTTCTGAATTTTTTGTTTCAACTCTCAATTTTATGTAATACATAACAATTTAATTACCTTCAATTTATTCATACTCTTTAAAAAATTCATTAACTTAATTATTTCCATTAATCTCCCTTTTAATAAAGTAGTTTTAGTTCAAAAAAAAATTCAGAATTAAAATTAAAATACATTATATAATTTAACATTTGTAGATTATATCATGTATTATTTTAAAACTGGATTATTTTTGTTGTGTCTACCCAAATCTCTATTCCTGCGGGATTCATGGACCCCTTTCCATTTTTTTTCTGAATTTTTTGTTTAAATACTCAATGTTATGTAATACATAACAATTTAATTATCTTCAATTTTTTCATACTTATTAAAAAATTCTTTAACTTAATAATTTCCTTTAATCTCCCTTGTAATAGTGTAGTTTTAGTTTAAAAAAAAATTCAGTTTTAATATTAAAATACATTATATAATTTTACATTTGTAAATTCTATCATGTATTATTTTAAAACTGGATTTTTTTTTTGTGTCTACCCAAATCTCTATTCCTGCGGGATACCATGGACCCCTTTCCATTTTTTTTCTGAATTTTTTGTTTCAACTCTCAATTTTATGTAATACCTTACAATTTAATTACCTTCAATTTATTCATACTCTTTAAAAAATTCATTAACTTATTAATTTCCTCTTATCTCACTTTTAGTAAAGTAGTTTTAGTTTAAAAAAAAAATTCAGTTTTAAAAATAAAATACATTATATAATTTTACATTTGTAAATTATATCATGTATTATTTTAAAACTGGATTTTTTTTTTGTGTCTACCCAAATCTCTATTACTGCGGGATACCATGGACCCCTTTCCATTTTTTTTCTGAATTTTTAGTTTCAACTCTCAATTTCATGTAATACATAACAATTTAATTACCTTCAATTTATTCATACTTTTAAAAAAAATCATTAACTCAATTATTTCCATTAATCTCCCTTTTAATAAATTAGTGTTAGTTTAAAAAAAAATTCAGTTTTAAAAATAAAATACATAATATAATTTTACATTTGTAAATTATATCATGTATTATTATAAAACTGGATTTTTTTTTTGTGTCTACCCAAATCTCTATTTCTGCGGGATACCATGGACCCCTTTCCATTTTTTTTTGAATTTTTAGTTTCAACTCTCAATTTCATGTTATACATAACAATTTAATTACCTTCAATTTATTCATACTCTTTAAAAAATTCATTAACTTAATTTTTTCCATTAATCTCCCTTTTAATAAAGTAGTTATAGTTTAAAAAAAAAATTCAGTATTAATATTAAAATACATTATATAATTTTACATTTGTAAATTATATCATGTATTATTTTAAAACTGGATTTTTTTTTTGTGTCTACCCAAATCTCTATTTCTGCGGGATACCATGGACCCCTTTCCATTTTTTTTTGAATTTTTAGTTTCAACTCTCAATTTCATGTTATACATAACAATTTAATTACCTTCAATTTATTCATACTCTTTAAAAAATTCATTAACTTAATTTTTTCCATTAATCTCCCTTTTAATAAAGTAGTTATAGTTTAAAAAAAAAATTCAGTATTAATATTAAAATACATTATATAATTTTACATTTGTAAATTATATCATGTATTATTTTAAAACTGGATTTTTTTTTTGTGTCTACCCAAATGTCTATTCCTGCGGGATACCATGGACCCCTTTCCATTTTTTTTTCTGAATTTTTTGTTTAAACTCTCAATGTTATGTAATACATAGCAATTTAATTATCTTCAATCTATTCATACTCTTTAAAAAATTCATTAACTTAATTTTTTCTATTAATCTCCCTTTTAATAAAGTAGTTTTAGTTTAAAAAAATTCAGTTTTAATATTAAAATACATTATATAATTTTACATTTGTAAATTATATCATGTATTATTTTAAAACTGGATTTTTTTTTTGTGTCTACCCAAATGTCTATTACTGCGGGATACCATGGACCCTTTCCATTTTTTTTTGAATTTTTTGTTTAAACTTTTCAATGTTATGTAATACATAACAATTTAATTATCTTCAATTTGTTCATACTCATTAAAAAATTCTTTAACTTAATAATTTCCTTTAATCTCACTTTTAATAGTGTAGTTTTAGTTTAAAAAAAAATTCAGTTTTAAAAATAAAATACATTATATAATTTTACATTTGTAAATTATATCATGTATTATTTTAAAACTGGATTTTTTTTTTGTGTCTACCCAAATCTTTATTCCTGCGGGATACCATGGACCCCTTTCTATTTTTTTTTCTGAATTTTTTGTTTAAACTCTCAATTTTATGTAATACATAACAATTTAATTACCTTCAATTTATTCATACTCTTTAAAAAATTCATTAACTTAATTTTTTCCATTAATATCACTTTTAATAAAGTAGTTTTAGTTTAAAAAATAATTCAGTTTTAATATTAAAATACATTATATAATTTTACATTTGTAAATTATATCATGTATTATTTTAAAACTAGATTTTTTTTTTGTGCCTACCCAAATCTCTATTCCTGCGGGATACCATGGACCCCTTTCCATTTTTCTTTTGAATTTTTTGTTTAAACTTTACAATGTTATGTAATACATAACAATTTAATTATCTTCAATTTGTTCATACTCATTAAGAAATTCTTTAACTTATTAATTTCCTTTAATCTCACTTTTTATAGTGTAGTTTTAGTTTAAAAAAAAATCAGTTTTAATATTAAAATACATTATATAATTTTACATTTGTAAATTCTATCATGTACTATTTTAAAACTGGATTTTTTTTTGTGTCTACCCAAATGTCAATTCCTGCGAGATACCATGGACCCCTTTCCATTTTTTTTTTGAATTTTTTGTTTAAACTTTTCAATGTTATGTAATACATAACAATTTAATTATCTTCAATTTGTTCATACTCATTAAAAAATTCTTTAACTTAATAATTTCCTTTAACCTCACTTTTAATAGTGTAGTTTTAGTTTAAAAAAAAATTCAGTTTTAATAATAAAATACATTATATAATTTTACATTTGTAAATTATATCATGTATTATTTTAAAACTGGATTTTTTTTTTGTGTCTACCCAAATCACTATTCCTGCGGGATACTATGGACCCCTTTCCATTTTTTTTCTGAATTTTTTGTTTCAACTCTCAATTTTATGTAATACATAACAATTTAATTACCTTCAATTTATTCATACTCTTTAAAAAATTCATTAACTTAATTATTTCCATTAATCTCCCTTTTAATAAAGTAGTTTTAGTTCAAAAAAAAATTCAGAATTAAAATTAAAATACATTATATAATTTAACATTTGTAGATTATATCATGTATTATTTTAAAACTGGATTATTTTTGTTGTGTCTACCCAAATCTCTATTCCTGCGGGATTCATGGACCCCTTTCCATTTTTTTTCTGAATTTTTTGTTTAAATACTCAATGTTATGTAATACATAACAATTTAATTATCTTCAATTTTTTCATACTTATTAAAAAATTCTTTAACTTAATAATTTCCTTTAATCTCCCTTGTAATAGTGTAGTTTTAGTTTAAAAAAAAATTCAGTTTTAATATTAAAATACATTATATAATTTTACATTTGTAAATTCTATCATGTATTATTTTAAAACTGGATTTTTTTTTTGTGTCTACCCAAATCTCTATTCCTGCGGGATACCATGGACCCCTTTCCATTTTTTTTCTGAATTTTTTGTTTCAACTCTCAATTTTATGTAATACCTTACAATTTAATTACCTTCAATTTATTCATACTCTTTAAAAAATTCATTAACTTATTAATTTCCTCTTATCTCACTTTTAGTAAAGTAGTTTTAGTTTAAAAAAAAAATTCAGTTTTAAAAATAAAATACATTATATAATTTTACATTTGTAAATTATATCATGTATTATTTTAAAACTGGATTTTTTTTTTGTGTCTACCCAAATCTCTATTACTGCGGGATACCATGGACCCCTTTCCATTTTTTTTCTGAATTTTTAGTTTCAACTCTCAATTTCATGTAATACATAACAATTTAATTACCTTCAATTTATTCATACTTTTAAAAAAATTCATTAACTCAATTATTTCCATTAATCTCCCTTTTAATAAATTAGTGTTAGTTTAAAAAAAAATTCAGTTTTAAAAATAAAATACATAATATAATTTTACATTTGTAAATTATATCATGTATTATTATAAAACTGGATTTTTTTTTTGTGTCTACCCAAATCTCTATTTCTGCGGGATACCATGGACCCCTTTCCATTTTTTTTTGAATTTTTAGTTTCAACTCTCAATTTCATGTTATACATAACAATTTAATTACCTTCAATTTATTCATACTCTTTAAAAAATTCATTAACTTAATTTTTTCCATTAATCTCCCTTTTAATAAAGTAGTTATAGTTTAAAAAAAAAATTCAGTATTAATATTAAAATACATTATATAATTTTACATTTGTAAATTATATCATGTATTATTTTAAAACTGGATTTTTTTTTTGTGTCTACCCAAATCTCTATTTCTGCGGGATACCATGGACCCCTTTCCATTTTTTTTTGAATTTTTAGTTTCAACTCTCAATTTCATGTTATACATAACAATTTAATTACCTTCAATTTATTCATACTCTTTAAAAAATTCATTAACTTAATTTTTTCCATTAATCTCCCTTTTAATAAAGTAGTTATAGTTTAAAAAAAAAATTCAGTATTAATATTAAAATACATTATATAATTTTACATTTGTAAATTATATCATGTATTATTTTAAAACTGGATTTTTTTTTTGTGTCTACCCAAATGTCTATTCCTGCGGGATACCATGGACCCCTTTCCATTTTTTTTTCTGAATTTTTTGTTTAAACTCTCAATGTTATGTAATACATAGCAATTTAATTATCTTCAATCTATTCATACTCTTTAAAAAATTCATTAACTTAATTTTTTCTATTAATCTCCCTTTTAATAAAGTAGTTTTAGTTTAAAAAAATTCAGTTTTAATATTAAAATACATTATATAATTTTACATTTGTAAATTATATCATGTATTATTTTAAAACTGGATTATTTTTGTTGTGTCTACCCAAATCTCTATTCCTGCGGGATTCATGGACCCCTTTCCATTTTTTTTCTGAATTTTTTGTTTAAATACTCAATGTTATGTAATACATAACAATTTAATTATCTTCAATTTTTTCATACTCATTAAAAAATTCTTTAACTTAATAATTTCCTTTAATCTCCCTTGTAATAGTGTAGTTTTAGTTTAAAAAAAAATTCAGTTTTAATATTAAAATACATTATATAATTTTACATTTGTAAATTCTATCATGTATTATTTTAAAACTGGATTTTTTTTTTGTGTCTACCCAAATCTCTATTCCTGCGGGATACCATGGACCCCTTTCCATTTTTTTTCTGAATTTTTTGTTTCAACTCTCAATTTTATGTAATACCTTACAATTTAATTACCTTCAATTTATTCATACTCTTTAAAAAATTCATTAACTTATTAATTTCCTCTTATCTCACTTTTAGTAAAGTAGTTTTAGTTTAAAAAAAAAATTCAGTTTTAAAAATAAAATACATTATATAATTTTACATTTGTAAATTATATCATGTATTATTTTAAAACTGGATTTTTTTTTTGTGTCTACCCAAATCTCTATTCCTGCGGGATACCATGGACCCCTTTCCATTTTTTTTCTGAATTTTTAGTTTCAACTCTCAATTTCATGTAATACATAACAATTTAATTACCTTCAATTTATTCATACTTTTAAAAAAATTCATTAACTCAATTATTTCCATTAATCTCCCTTTTAATAAATTAGTGTTAGTTTAAAAAAAAATTCAGTTTTAAAAATAAAATACATAATATAATTTTACATTTGTAAATTATATCATGTATTATTATAAAACTGGATTTTTTTTTTGTGTCTACCCAAATCTCTATTCCTGCGGGATACCATGGACCCCTTTCCATTTTTTTTCTGAATTTTTATTTTCAACTCTCAATTTTATGTAATACATAACAATTTAATTACCTTCAATTTATTCATACTTTTTAAAAAATTCATTAACTTAATTATTTCCATTAATCTCCCTTTTAATAAAGTAGTGTTAGTTTAAAAAAAAATTCAGTTTTAAAAATAAAATACATTATATAATTTTACATGTGTAAATTATATCATGTATTACTTTAAAACTGGATTTTTTTTTTGTGTCTACCCAAATGTCTATTCCTGCGGGATACCATGGACCCCTTTCCATTTTTTTTTGAATTTTTTGTTTAAACTTTTCAATGTTATGTAATACATAACAATTTAATTATCTTCAATTTGTTCATACTCTTTAAAAAATTCATTAACTTAATTACTTCCATTAATCTCCCTTTTAATTATGTAGTTTTAGTTCAAAAAAAAATTCAGTTTTAAAATTAAAATACATTATGTAATTTTACATTTGTAAATTATATCATGTATTATTTTAAAACTGGATTTTTTTTTTGTGTCTACCCAAATCTCTATTTCTGCGGGATACCATGGACCCCTTTCCATTTATTTTTGAATTTTTAGTTTCAACTCTCAATTTCATGTTATACATAACAATTTAATTACCTTCAATTTATTCATACTCTTTAAAAAATTCATTAACTTAATTATTTCCATTAATCTCCCTTTTAATAAAGTAGTTTTAGTTCAAAAAAAAATTCAGAATTAAAATTAAAATACATTATATAATTTAACATTTGTAGATTATATCATGTATTATTTTAAAACTGGATTATTTTTGTTGTGTCTACCCAAATCTCTATTCCTGCGGGATTCATGGACCCCTTTCCATTTTTTTTCTGAATTTTTTGTTTAAATACTCAATGTTATGTAATACATAACAATTTAATTATCTTCAATTTTTTCATACTCATTAAAAAATTCTTTAACTTAATAATTTCCTTTAATCTCCCTTGTAATAGTGTAGTTTTAGTTTAAAAAAAAATTCAGTTTTAATATTAAAATACATTATATAATTTTACATTTGTAAATTCTATCATGTATTATTTTAAAACTGGATTTTTTTTTTGTGTCTACCCAAATCTCTATTCCTGCGGGATACCATGGACCCCTTTCCATTTTTTTTCTGAATTTTTTGTTTCAACTCTCAATTTTATGTAATACCTTACAATTTAATTACCTTCAATTTATTCATACTCTTTAAAAAATTCATTAACTTATTAATTTCCTCTTATCTCACTTTTAGTAAAGTAGTTTTAGTTTAAAAAAAAAATTCAGTTTTAAAAATAAAATACATTATATAATTTTACATTTGTAAATTATATCATGTATTATTTTAAAACTGGATTTTTTTTTTGTGTCTACCCAAATCTCTATTCCTGCGGGATACCATGGACCCCTTTCCATTTTTTTTCTGAATTTTTAGTTTCAACTCTCAATTTCATGTAATACATAACAATTTAATTACCTTCAATTTATTCATACTTTTAAAAAAATTCATTAACTCAATTATTTCCATTAATCTCCCTTTTAATAAATTAGTGTTAGTTTAAAAAAAAATTCAGTTTTAAAAATAAAATACATAATATAATTTTACATTTGTAAATTATATCATGTATTATTATAAAACTGGATTTTTTTTTTGTGTCTACCCAAATCTCTATTCCTGCGGGATACCATGGACCCCTTTCCATTTTTTTTCTGAATTTTTATTTTCAACTCTCAATTTTATGTAATACATAACAATTTAATTACCTTCAATTTATTCATACTTTTTAAAAAATTCATTAACTTAATTATTTCCATTAATCTCCCTTTTAATAAAGTAGTGTTAGTTTAAAAAAAAATTCAGTTTTAAAAATAAAATACATTATATAATTTTACATGTGTAAATTATATCATGTATTACTTTAAAACTGGATTTTTTTTTTGTGTCTACCCAAATGTCTATTCCTGCGGGATACCATGGACCCCTTTCCATTTTTTTTTGAATTTTTTGTTTAAACTTTTCAATGTTATGTAATACATAACAATTTAATTATCTTCAATTTGTTCATACTCATTAAAAAATTCTTTAACTTAATAATTTCCTTTAATCTCCCTTTTTATAGTGTAGTATTAGTTTACAAAAAAAATTCAGTTTTAAAAATAAAATACATTATATAATTTTACATTTGTAAATTATATCATGTATTATTTTAAAACTGGATTTTTTTTTTGTGTCTACCCAAATCACTATTCCTGCGGGATACTATGGACCCCTTTCCATTTTTTTTCTGAATTTTTTGTTTCAACTCTCAATTTTATGTAATACATAACAATTTAATTACCTTCAATTTATTCATACTCTTTAAAAAATTCATTAAATTAATTATTTCCATTAATCTCCCTTTTAATAAAGTAGTTTTAGTTCAAAAAAAAATTCAGTTTTAAAAATAAAATACATTATATAATTTTACATTTGTAAATTATATCATGTATTACTTTAAAACTGGATTTTTTTTTTGTGTCTACCCAAATGTCTATTCCTGCGGGATACCATGGACCCCTTTCCATTTTTTTTTTGAATTTTTTGTTTAAACTTTTCAATGTTATGTAATACATAACAATTTAATTATCTTCAATTTGTTCATACTCATTAAAAAATTCTTTAACTTATTAATTTCCTTTAATCTCCCTTTTAATAGTGTAGTTTTAGTTTACAAAAAAAATTCAGTTTTAAAAATAAAATACATTATATAATTTTACATTTGTAAATTTTATCATGTATTATTTTAAAACTGGACTTTTTTTTTGTGTCTACCCAAATCTCTATTCCTGCGGGATTCATGGACCCCTTTCCATTTTTTTTCTGAATTTTTAGTTTCAACTCTCAATTTTATGTAATACATAACAATTTAATTTCCATCAATTAATTCATACTCTTTAAAAAATTCATTAACTTAATTACTTCCATTAATCTCCCTTTTAATTATGTAGTTTTAGTTCAAAAAAAAATTCAGTTTTAAAATTAAAATACATTATGTAATTTTACATTTGTAAATTATATCATGTATTATTTTAAAACTGGATTTTTTTTTTGTGTCTACCCAAATCTCTATTTCTGCGGGATACCATGGACCCCTTTCCATTTTTTTTTGAATTTTTAGTTTCAACTCTCAATTTCATGTTATACATAACAATTTAATTACCTTCAATTTATTCATACTCTTTAAAAAATTCATTAACTTAATTTTTTCCATTAATCTCCCTTTTAATAAAGTAGTTATAGTTTAAAAAAAAAATTCAGTATTAATATTAAAATACATTATATAATTTTACATTTGTAAATTATATCATGTATTATTTTAAAACTGGATTTTTTTTTTGTGCCTACCCAAATCTCTATTCCTGTGGGATACCATGGACCCCTTTCCATTTTTTTTTTTAATTTTTTGTTTAAATACTCAATGTTATGTAATACATAACAATTTAATTATCTTCAATTTGTTCATACTCATTAAAAAATTATTTAACTTAATAATTTCCTTTAATCTCCCTTGTAATAGTGTAGTTTTAGTTTAAAAAAAATTCAGTTTTAATATTAAAATACATTATATAATTTTACATTTGTAAATTCTATCATGTATTATTTTAAAACTGGATTTTTTTTTTGTGTCTACCCAAATCTCTATTCCTGCGGGATACCATGGACCCCTTTCCATCTTTTTTCTGAATTTTTTGTTTAAACTCTCAATGTTATGTAATACATAGCAATTTAATTATCTTCAATCTATTCATACACTTTAAAAAATTCATTAACTTAATTTTTTCTATTAATCTCCCTTTTAATAAAGTAGTTTTAGTTTAAAAAAATTCAGTTTTAATATTAAAATACATTATATAATTTTACATTTGTAAATTATATCATGTATTATTTTAAAACTGGATTTTTTTTTTGTGTCTACCCAAATCTCTATTCCTGCGGGATACCATGGACCCCTTTCCATTTTTTTTCTGAATTTTTAGTTTCAACTCTCAATTTCATGTAATACATAACAATTTAATTACCTTCAATTTATTCATACTTTTTAAAAAATTCATTAACTTAATTATTTCCATTAATCTCCCTTTTAATAAAGTAGTGTTAGTTTAAAAAAAAATTCAGTTTTAAAAATAAAATACATTATATAATTTTACATGTGTAAATTATATCATGTATTACTTTAAAACTGGATTTTTTTTTTGTGTCTACCCAAATGTCTATTCCTGCGGGATACCATGGACCCCTTTCCATTTTTTTTTGAATTTTTTGTTTAAACTTTTCAATGTTATGTAATACATAACAATTTAATTATCTTCAATTTGTTCATACTCATTAAAAAATTCTTTAACTTAATAATTTCCTTTAATCTCCCTTTTTATAGTGTAGTATTAGTTTACAAAAAAAATTCAGTTTTAAAAATAAAATACATTATATAATTTTACATTTGTAAATTATATCATGTATTATTTTAAAACTGGATTTTTTTTTTGTGTCTACCCAAATCACTATTCCTGCGGGATACTATGGACCCCTTTCCATTTTTTTTCTGAATTTTTTGTTTCAACTCTCAATTTTATGTAATACATAACAATTTAATTACCTTCAATTTATTCATACTCTTTAAAAAATTCATTAACTTAATTATTTCCATTAATCTCCCTTTTAATAAAGTAGTTTTAGTTCAAAAAAAAATTCAGAATTAAAATTAAAATACATTATATAATTTAACATTTGTAGATTATATCATGTATTATTTTAAAACTGGATTATTTTTGTTGTGTCTACCCAAATCTCTATTCCTGCGGGATTCATGGACCCCTTTCCATTTTCTTTCTGAATTTTTAGTTTCAACTCTCAATTTTATGTAATACATAACAATTTAATTTCCATCAATTAATTCATACTCTTTAAAAAATTCATTAACTTAATTACTTCCATTAATCTCCCTTTTAATTATGTAGTTTTAGTTCAAAAAAAAATTCAGTTTTAAAATTAAAATACATTATGTAATTTTACATTTGTAAATTATATCATGTATTATTTTAAAACTGGATTTTTTTTTTGTGTCTACCCAAATCTCTATTTCTGCGGGATACCATGGACCCCTTTCCATTTTTTTTTGAATTTTTAGTTTCAACTCTCAATTTCATGTTATACATAACAATTTAATTACCTTCAATTTATTCATACTCTTTAAAAAATTCATTAACTTAATTTTTTCCATTAATCTCCCTTTTAATAAAGTAGTTATAGTTTAAAAAAAAAATTCAGTATTAATATTAAAATACATTATATAATTTTACATTTGTAAATTATATCATGTATTATTTTAAAACTGGATTTTTTTTTTGTGTCTACCCAAATCTCTATTTCTGCGGGATACCATGGACCCCTTTCCATTTTTTTTTGAATTTTTAGTTTCAACTCTCAATTTCATGTTATACATAACAATTTAATTACCTTCAATTTATTCATACTCTTTAAAAAATTCATTAACTTAATTTTTTCCATTAATCTCCCTTTTAATAAAGTAGTTATAGTTTAAAAAAAAAATTCAGTATTAATATTAAAATACATTATATAATTTTACATTTGTAAATTATATCATGTATTATTTTAAAACTGGATTTTTTTTTTGTGTCTACCCAAATGTCTATTCCTGCGGGATAGCATGGACCCCTTTCCATTTTTTTTTCTGAATTTTTTGTTTAAACTCTCAATGTTATGTAATACATAGCAATTTAATTATCTTCAATCTATTCATACTCTTTAAAAAATTCATTAACTTAATTTTTTCTATTAATCTCCCTTTTAATAAAGTAGTTTTAGTTTAAAAAAATTCAGTTTTAATATTAAAATACATTATATAATTTTACATTTGTAAATTATATCATGTATTATTTTAAAACTGGATTATTTTTGTTGTGTCTACCCAAATCTCTATTCCTGCGGGATTCATGGACCCCTTTCCATTTTTTTTCTGAATTTTTTGTTTAAATACTCAATGTTATGTAATACATAACAATTTAATTATCTTCAATTTTTTCATACTCATTAAAAAATTCTTTAACTTAATAATTTCCTTTAATCTCCCTTGTAATAGTGTAGTTTTAGTTTAAAAAAAAATTCAGTTTTAATATTAAAATACATTATATAATTTTACATTTGTAAATTCTATCATGTATTATTTTAAAACTGGATTTTTTTTTTGTGTCTACCCAAATCTCTATTCCTGCGGGATACCATGGACCCCTTTCCATTTTTTTTCTGAATTTTTTGTTTCAACTCTCAATTTTATGTAATACCTTACAATTTAATTACCTTCAATTTATTCATACTCTTTAAAAAATTCATTAACTTATTAATTTCCTCTTATCTCACTCTTAGTAAAGTAGTTTTAGTTTAAAAAAAAAATTCAGTTTTAAAAATAAAATATATTATATAATTTTACATTTGTAAATTATATCATGTATTATTTTAAAACTGGATTTTTTTTTTGTGTCTACCCAAATCTCTATTCCTGCGGGATACCATGGACCCCTTTCCATTTTTTTTCTGAATTTTTAGTTTCAACTCTCAATTTCATGTAATACATAACAATTTAATTACCTTCAATTTATTCATACTTTTAAAAAAATTCATTAACTCAATTATTTCCATTAATCTCCCTTTTAATAAATTAGTGTTAGTTTAAAAAAAAATTCAGTTTTAAAAATAAAATACATAATATAATTTTACATTTGTAAATTATATCATGTATTATTATAAAACTGGATTTTTTTTTTGTGTCTACCCAAATCTCTATTCCTGCGGGATACCATGGACCCCTTTCCATTTTTTTTCTGAATTTTTATTTTCAACTCTCAATTTTATGTAATACATAACAATTTAATTACCTTCAATTTATTCATACTTTTTAAAAAATTCATTAACTTAATTATTTCCATTAATCTCCCTTTTAATAAAGTAGTGTTAGTTAAAAAAAAAATTCAGTTTTAAAAATAAAATACATTATATAATTTTACATGTGTAAATTATATCATGTATTACTTTAAAACTGGATTTTTTTTTTGTGTCTACCCAAATGTCTATTCCTGCGGGATACCATGGACCCCTTTCCATTTTTTTTTGAATTTTTTGTTTAAACTTTTCAATGTTATGTAATACATAACAATTTAATTATCTTCAATTTGTTCATACTCATTAAAAAATTCTTTAACTTAATAATTTCCTTTAATCTCCCTTTTTATAGTGTAGTATTAGTTTACAAAAAAAATTCAGTTTTAAAAATAAAATACATTATATAATTTTACATTTGTAAATTATATCATGTATTATTTTAAAACTGGATTTTTTTTTTGTGTCTACCCAAATCACTATTCCTGCGGGATACTATGGACCCCTTTCCATTTTTTATCTGAATTTTTTGTTTCAACTCTCAATTTTATGTAATACATAACAATTTAATTACCTTCAATTTATTCATACTCTTTAAAAAATTCATTAACTTAATTATTTCCATTAATCTCCCTTTTAATAAAGTAGTTTTAGTTCAAAAAAAAATTCAGAATTAAAATTAAAATACATTATATAATTTAACATTTGTAGATTATTTCATGTATTATTTTAAAACTGGATTATTTTTGTTGTGTCTACCCAAATCTCTATTCCTGCGGGATTCATGGACCCCTTTCCATTTTTTTTCTGAATTTTTAGTTTCAACTCTCAATTTTATGTAATACATAACAATTTAATTTCCATCAATTAATTCATACTCTTTAAAAAATTCATTAACTTAATTACTTCCATTAATCTCCCTTTTAATTATGTAGTTTTAGTTCAAAAAAAAATTCAGTTTTAAAATTAAAATACATTATGTAATTTTACATTTGTAAATTATATCATGTATTATTTTAAAACTGGATTTTTTTTTTGTGTCTACCCAAATCTCTATTTCTGCGGGATACCATGGACCCCTTTCCATTTTTTTTTGAATTTTTAGTTTCAACTCTCAATTTCATGTTATACATAACAATTTAATTACCTTCAATTTATTCATACTCTTTAAAAAATTCATTAACTTAATTTTTTCCATTAATCTCCCTTTTAATTAAGTAGTTATAGTTTAAAAAAAAAATTCAGTATTAATATTAAAATACATTATATAATTTTACATTTGTAAATTATATCATGTATTATTTTAAAACTGGATTTTTTTTTTGTGCCTACCCAAATCTCTATTCCTGCGGGATACCATGGACCCCTTTCCATTTTTTTTTTTTAATTTTTTGTTTAAATACTCAATGTTATGTAATACATAACAATTTAATTATCTTCAATTTGTTCATACTCATTAAAAAATTATTTAAATTAATAATTTCCTTTAATCTCCCTTGTAATAGTGTAGTTTTAGTTTAAAAAAAATTCAGTTTTAATATTAAAATACATTATATAATTTTACATTTGTAAATTCTATCATGTATTATTTTAAAACTGGATTTTTTTTTTGTGTCTACCCAAATCTCTATTCCTGCGGGATACCATGGACCCCTTTCCATTTTTTTTCTGAATTTTTTGTTTAAACTCTCAATGTTATGTAATACATAGCAATTTAATTATCTTCAATCTATTCATACACTTTAAACAATTCATTAACTTAATTTTTTCTATTAATCTCCCTTTTAATAAAGTAGTTTTAGTTTAAAAAAATTCAGTTTTAATATTAAAATACATTATATAATTTTACATTTGTAAATTATATCATGTATTATTTTAAAACTGGATTTTTTTTTTGTGTCTACCCAAATGCCTATTCCTGCGGGATACCATGGACCCCTTTCCATTTTTTTTTCTGAATTTTTTGTTTAAACTCTCAATGTTATGTAATACATAGCAATTTAATTATCTTCAATCTATTCATACTCTTTAAAAAATTCATTAACTTAATTTTTTCTATTAATCTCCTTTTAATAAAGTAGTTTTAGTTTAAAAAAATTCAGTTTTAATATTAAAATACATTATATAATTTTACATTTGTAAATTATATCATGTATTATTTTAAAACTGGATTTTTTTTTTGTGTCTACCCAAATGTCTATTCCTGCGGGATACCATGGACCCCTTTCCATTTTTTTTTTGAATTTTTTGTTTAAACTTTTCAATGTTATTTAATACATTACAATTTAATTATCATCAATTTGTTCATACTCATTAAAAAATTCTTTAACTTATTAATTTCCTTTAATCTCACTTTTAATAGTGTAGTTTTAGTTTAAAAAAAAATTCAGTTTTAAAAATAAAATACATTATATAATTTTACATTTGTAAATTATATCATGTATTATTTTAAAACTGGATTTTTTTTTTGTGTCTACCCAAATCTCTATTCCTGCGGGATACCATGTACCCCTTTCCATTTTTTTTCTGAATTTTTATTTTCAACTCTCAATGTTATGTAATACATAACAATTTAATTATCTTCAATTTGTTCATACTCATTAAAAAATTCTTTAACTTATTAATTTCCTTTAATCTCACTTTTAATAGTGTAGTTTTAGTTTAAAAAAAAATTCAGTTTTAATATTAAAATACATTATATAATTTTACATTTGTAAATTATATCATGTATTATTTTAAAACTGGATTTTTTTTTTGTGTCTACCCAAATGTCTCTTCCTGCGGGATACCATGGACCCCTTTCCATTTTTTTTTGAATTTTTTGTTTAAACTTTTCAATGTTATGTAATACATAACAATTTAATTATCTTCAATTTGTCCATACTCATTTAAAAATTCTATAACTTAATAATTTCCTTTAATCTCCCTTTTTATAGTGTAGTATTAGTTTACAAAAAAAATTCAGTTTTAAAAATAAAATACATTATATAATTTTACATTTGTAAATTATATCATGTATTATTTTAAAACTGGTTTTTTTTTTTTGTGTCTACCCAAATCACTATTCCTGCGGGATACTATGGGCCCCTTTCCATTTTTTTTCTGAATTTTTTGTTTCAACTCTCAATTTTATGTAATACATAACAATTTAATTACCTTCAATTTATTCATACTCTTTAAAAAATTCATTAACTTAATTATTTCCATTAATCTCCCTTTTAATAAAGTAGTTTTAGTTCAAAAAAAATTTCAGAATTAAAATTAAAATACATTATATAATTTAACATTTGTAGATTATATCATGTATTATTTTAAAACTGGATTATTTTTGTTGTGTCTACCCAAATCTCTATTCCTGCGGGATTCATGGACCGCTTTCCATTTTTTTTTGAATTTTTAGTTTCAACTCTCAATTTCATGTTATACATAACAATTTAATTACCTTCAATTTATTCATACTCTTTAAAAAATTCATTAACTTAATTTTTTCCATTAATCTCCCTTTTAATAAAGTAGTTTTAGTTTAAAAAAAAAATTCAGTTTTAATATTACAATACATTATATAATTTTACATTTGTAAATAATATCATGTATTATTTTAAAACTGGATTTTTTTTTTGTGCCTACCCAAATCTCTATTCCTGCGGGATACCATGGACCCCTTTCCATTTTTTTTTTTAATTTTTTGTTTAAATACTCAATGTTATGTAATACATAACAATTTAATTATCTTCAATTTGTTCATACTCATTAAAAAATTCTTTAACTTAATAATTTCCTTTAATCTCCCTTTTAATAGTGTAGTTTTAGTTTAAAAAAAATTCAGTTTTAATATTAAAATACATTATATAATTTTACATTTGTAAATTCTATCATGTATTATTTTAAAACTGGATTTTTTTTTTGTGTCTACCCAAATCTCTATTCCTGCGGGATACCATGGACCCCTTTCCATTTTTTTTTCTGAATTTTTTGTTTAAACTCTCAATGTTATGTAATACATAGCAATTTAATTATCTTCAATCTATTCATACTCTTTAAAAAATTCATTAACTTAATTTTTTCTATTAATCTCCCTTTTAATAAAGTAGTTTTAGTTTAAAAAAATTCAGTTTTAATATTAAAATACATTATATAATTTTACATTTGTAAATTATATCATGTATTATTTTAAAACTGGATTTTTTTTTTGTGTCTACCCAAATGTCTATTCCTGCGGGATACCATGGACCCCTTTCCATTTTTTTTTCTGAATTTTTTGTTTAAACTCTCAATGTTATGTAATACATAGCAATTTAATTATCTTCAATCTATTCATACTCTTTAAAAAATTCATTAACTTAATTTTTTCTATTAATCTCCCTTTTAATAAAGTAGTTTTAGCTTAAAAAAAAATTCAGTTTTAAAAATAAAATACATTATATAATTTTACATTTGTAAATTTATCATGTATTATTTTAAAACTGGATTTTTTTTTGTGCCTACCCAAATCTCTATTCCTGCGGGATACCATGGACCCCTTTCCATTTTTTTTCTGAATTTTAGGTTTCAACTCTCAATTTCATGTAATACATTACAATTTAATTACCTTCAATTTATTCATACTTTTAAAAAAATTCATTAACTCAATTATTTCCATTAATCTCCCTTTTAATAAATTAGTGTTAGTTTAAAAAAAAATTCAGTTTTAAAAATAAAATACATAATATAATTTTACATTTGTAAATTATATCATGTATTATTATAAAACTGGATTTTTTTTTTGTGTCTACCCAAATCTCTATTCCTGCGGGATACCATGGACCCCTTTCCATTTTTTTTCTGAATTTTTATTTTCAACTCTCAATTTTATGTAATACATAACAATTTAATTACCTTCAATTTATTCATACTTTTTAAAAAATTCATTAACTTAATTATTTCCATTAATCTCCCTTTTAATAAAGTAGTGTTAGTTTAAAAAAAAATTCAGTTTTAAAAATAAAATACATTATATAATTTTACATGTGTAAATTATATCATGTATTACTTTAAAACTGGATTTTTTTTTTTGTGTCTACCCAAATGTCTATTCCTGCGGGATACCATGGACCCCTTTCCATTTTTTTTTGAATTTTTTGTTTAAACTTTTCAATGTTATGTAATACATAACAATTTAATTATCTTCAATTTGTTCATACTCATTAAAAAATTCTTTAACTTAATAATTTCCTTTAATCTCCCTTTTTATAGTGTTGTATTAGTTTACAAAAAAAATTCAGTTTTAAAAATAAAATACATTATATAATTTTACATTTGTAAATTATATCATGTATTATTTTAAAACTAGATTTTTTTTTTGTGTCTACCCAAATCACTATTCCTGCGGGATACTATGGACCCCTTTCCATTTTTTTTCTGAATTTTTTGTTTCAACTCTCAATTTTATGTAATACATAACAATTTAATTACCTTCAATTTATTCATACTCTTTAAAAAATTCATTAAATTAATTATTTCCATTAATCTCCCTTTTAATAAAGTAGTTTTAGTTCAAAAAAAAATTCAGTTTTAAAAATAAAATACATTATATAATTTTACATTTGTAAATTATATCATGTATTACTTTAAAACTGGATTTTTTTTTTTGTGTCCACCCAAATGTCTATTCCTGCGGGATACCATGGACCCCTTTCCATTTTTTTTTTGAATTTTTTGTTTAAACTTTTCAATGTTATGTAATACATAACAATTTAATTATCTTCAATTTGTTCATACTCATTAAAAAATTCTTTAACTTATTAATTTCCTTTAATCTCCCTTTTAATAGTGTAGTTTTAGTTTACAAAAAAAATTCAGTTTTAAAAATAAAATACATTATATAATTTTACATTTGTAAATTATATCATGTATTATTTTAAAACTGGACTTTTTTTTTGTGTCTACCCAAATGTCTATTCCTGCGGGATACCATGGACCCCTTTCCATTTTTTTTTTGAATTTTTTGTTTAAACTTTTCAATGTTATTTAATACATTACAATTTAATTATCATCAATTTGTTCATACTCATTAAAAAATTCTTTAACTTATTAATTTCCTTTAATCTCACTTTTAATAGTGTAGTTTTAGTTTAAAAAAAAATTCAGTTTTAAAAATAAAATACATTATATAATTTTACATTTGTAAATTATATCATGTATTATTTTAAAACTGGATTTTTTTTTTGTGTCTACCCAAATCTCTATTCCTGCGGGATACCATGTACCCCTTTCCATTTTTTTTCTGAATTTTTATTTTCAACTCTCAATGTTATGTAATACATAACAATTTAATTATCTTCAATTTGTTCATACTCATTAAAAAATTCTTTAACTTATTAATTTCCTTTAATCTCACTTTTAATAGTGTAGTTTTAGTTTAAAAAAAAATTCAGTTTTAATATTAAAATACATTATATAATTTTACATTTGTAAATTATATCATGTATTATTTTAAAACTGGTTTTTTTTTTTGTGTCTACCCAAATCACTATACCTGCGGGATACTATGGGCCCCTTTCCATTTTTTTTCTGAATTTTTTGTTTCAACTCTCAATTTTATGTAATACATAACAATTTAATTACCTTCAATTTATTCATACTCTTTAAAAAATTCATTAACTTAATTATTTCCATTAATCTCCCTTTTAATAAAGTAGTTTTAGTTCAAAAAAAATTTCAGAATTAAAATTAAAATACATTATATAATTTAACATTTGTAGATTATATCATGTATTATTTTAAAACTGGATTATTTTTGTTGTGTCTACCCAAATCTCTATTCCTGCGGGATTCATGGACCGCTTTCCATTTTTTTTTGAATTTTTAGTTTCAACTCTCAATTTCATGTTATACATAACAATTTAATTACCTTCAATTTATTCATACTCTTTAAAAAATTCATTAACTTAATTTTTTCCATTAATCTCCCTTTTAATAAAGTAGTTTTAGTTTAAAAAAAAAATTCAGTTTTAATATTACAATACATTATATAATTTTACATTTGTAAATAATATCATGTATTATTTTAAAACTGGATTTTTTTTTTGTGCCTACCCAAATCTCTATTCCTGCGGGATACCATGGACCCCTTTCCATTTTTTTTTTTAATTTTTTGTTTAAATACTCAATGTTATGTAATACATAACAATTTAATTATCTTCAATTTGTTCATACTCATTAAAAAATTCTTTAACTTAATAATTTCCTTTAATCTCCCTTTTAATAGTGTAGTTTTAGTTTAAAAAAAATTCAGTTTTAATATTAAAATACATTATATAATTTTACATTTGTAAATTCTATCATGTATTATTTTAAAACTGGATTTTTTTTTTGTGTCTACCCAAATCTCTATTCCTGCGGGATACCATGGACCCCTTTCCATTTTTTTTTCTGAATTTTTTGTTTAAACTCTCAATGTTATGTAATACATAGCAATTTAATTATCTTCAATCTATTCATACTCTTTAAAAAATTCATTAACTTAATTTTTTCTATTAATCTCCCTTTTAATAAAGTAGTTTTAGCTTAAAAAAAAATTCAGTTTTAAAAATAAAATACATTATATAATTTTACATTTGTAAATTATATCATGTATTATTTTAAAACTGGATTTTTTTTTTGTGTCTACCCAAATCACTATTCCTGCGGGATACTATGGACCCCTTTCCATTTTTTTTCTGAATTTTAGGTTTCAACTCTCAATTTCATGTAATACATTACAATTTAATTACCTTCAATTTATTCATACTTTTAAAAAAATTCATTAACTCAATTATTTCCATTAATCTCCCTTTTAATAAATTAGTGTTAGTTTAAAAAAAAATTCAGTTTTAAAAATAAAATACATAATATAATTTTACATTTGTAAATTATATCATGTATTATTATAAAACTGGATTTTTTTTTTGTGTCTACCCAAATCTCTATTCCTGCGGGATACCATGGACCCCTTTCCATTTTTTTTCTGAATTTTTATTTTCAACTCTCAATTTTATGTAATACATAACAATTTAATTACCTTCAATTTATTCATACTTTTTAAAAAATTCATTAACTTAATTATTTCCATTAATCTCCCTTTTAATAAAGTAGTGTTAGTTTAAAAAAAAATTCAGTTTTAAAAATAAAATACATTATATAATTTTACATGTGTAAATTATATCATGTATTACTTTAAAACTGGATTTTTTTTTTTGTGTCTACCCAAATGTCTATTCCTGCGGGATACCATGGACCCCTTTCCATTTTTTTTTGAATTTTTTGTTTAAACTTTTCAATGTTATGTAATACATAACAATTTAATTATCTTCAATTTGTTCATACTCATTAAAAAATTCTTTAACTTAATAATTTCCTTTAATCTCCCTTTTTATAGTGTAGTATTAGTTTACAAAAAAAATTCAGTTTTAAAAATAAAATACATTATATAATTTTACATTTGTAAATTATATCATGTATTATTTTAAAACTGGATTTTTTTTTTGTGTCTACCCAAATCACTATTCCTGCGGGATACTATGGACCCCTTTCCATTTTTTTTCTGAATTTTTTGTTTCAACTCTCAATTTTATGTAATACATAACAATTTAATTACCTTCAATTTATTCATACTCTTTAAAAAATTCATTAAATTAATTATTTCCATTAATCTCCCTTTTAATAAAGTAGTTTTAGTTCAAAAAAAAATTCAGTTTTAAAAATAAAATACATTATATAATTTTACATTTGTAAATTATATCATGTATTACTTTAAAACTGGATTTTTTTTTTTGTGTCTACCCAAATGTCTATTCCTGCGGGATACCATGGACCCCTTTCCATTTTTTTTTTGAATTTTTTGTTTAAACTTTTCAATGTTATGTAATACATAACAATTTAATTATCTTCAATTTGTTCATACTCATTAAAAAATTCTTTAACTTATTAATTTCCTTTAATCTCCCTTTTAATAGTGTAGTTTTAGTTTACAAAAAAAATTCAGTTTTAAAAATAAAATACATTATATAATTTTACATTTGTAAATTATATCATGTATTATTTTAAAACTGGACTTTTTTTTTGTGTCTACCCAAATGTCTATTCCTGCGGGATACCATGGACCCCTTTCCATTTTTTTTTTGAATTTTTTGTTTAAACTTTTCAATGTTATTTAATACATTACAATTTAATTATCATCAATTTGTTCATACTCATTAAAAAATTCTTTAACTTATTAATTTCCTTTAATCTCACTTTTAATAGTGTAGTTTTAGTTTAAAAAAAAATTCAGTTTTAAAAATAAAATACATTATATAATTTTACATTTGTAAATTATATCATGTATTATTTTAAAACTGGATTTTTTTTTTGTGTCTACCCAAATCTCTATTCCTGCGGGATACCATGTACCCCTTTCCATTTTTTTTCTGAATTTTTATTTTCAACTCTCAATGTTATGTAATACATAACAATTTAATTATCTTCAATTTGTTCATACTCATTAAAAAATTCTTTAACTTATTAATTTCCTTTAATCTCACTTTTAATAGTGTAGTTTTAGTTTAAAAAAAAATTCAGTTTTAATATTAAAATACATTATATAATTTTACATTTGTAAATTATATCATGTATTATTTTAAAACTGGTTTTTTTTTTTGTGTCTACCCAAATCACTATACCTGCGGGATACTATGGGCCCCTTTCCATTTTTTTTCTGAATTTTTTGTTTCAACTCTCAATTTTATGTAATACATAACAATTTAATTACCTTCAATTTATTCATACTCTTTAAAAAATTCATTAACTTAATTATTTCCATTAATCTCCCTTTTAATAAAGTAGTTTTAGTTCAAAAAAAATTTCAGAATTAAAATTAAAATACATTATATAATTTAACATTTGTAGATTATATCATGTATTATTTTAAAACTGGATTATTTTTGTTGTGTCTACCCAAATCTCTATTCCTGCGGGATTCATGGACCGCTTTCCATTTTTTTTTGAATTTTTAGTTTCAACTCTCAATTTCATGTTATACATAACAATTTAATTACCTTCAATTTATTCATACTCTTTAAAAATTCATTAACTTAATTTTTTCCATTAATCTCCCTTTTAATAAAGTAGTTTTAGTTTAAAAAAAAAATTCAGTTTTAATATTACAATACATTATATAATTTTACATTTGTAAATAATATCATGTATTATTTTAAAACTGGATTTTTTTTTTGTG